>OY970786.1:10610894-11055128 GCA_963853795.1 Xestia rhomboidea
TGATGTCACCAATACCACCCGTACAACGCGTCGTCATTAGAGGTGAGAATCGATTGATGATCGATTGGGCGAATAGGGTTTAAATGTTAATCGGAATCGGAGTACGAATGTAGATGGGTTTATGAGTAGGGGAATACCATACGACGGATGGACTGTGTGAAGGATGATATATGGCAAGAAAGGAGGTGTCTGATGAGATGACGAGTAATAGAGAAGTATGGACGAAGAAGACATGCTGCGCCGACCACTAATAAGTGGGGATAAAGGAGAATGATGAATACTTTTTAAATATTTTACCCGACTAAGGCGAAGGCAAAAGGAAGGGTTATGATTTTAGCATTCTATGTATATATGTATGTTTGTATTTACGTATGTTCCTCAGTAGCGCCTAAACTATTCATCCGATTTTGATGAGTAAGGTGTCAATCGATTCGTTGTTATGGCTCGGTCAACATAGGCTACTTTTGACCGACTTTAACAAAAGGAGTCGATTCTACCTGGGGAGGCCTATGTCCAGCAGTGGACGTCTTTCGCCTGAAATGATGATGTTGATGATGAACGCCTGATTCTGTCTGTAACTGAGATGTGTGACTGTTTGGTACTACACGACTGATTGAATGATTGAAGTAGTCTAGTACTGATTGCTCACGTGTCGTTGATTGTCAGTGAATAGTAGTTAACTGTCTGTGCGTGTACACAGCAGCTGCGCGTGCGCCGGCCGTGCTGCCCGACCTCCACACCGTGACTACAGGTGACTCACAGCCCGACATCTAGCGTTCCATTCCAAATTGAACCTTATTTGTATAAGATTGATGTTCATACTCGTATAACACAAGTATGCACGTGAAATTATACGAGCAAGGGTTGTTTTCGATTGAAACGCTACAGCGAAGTGGGAGTTCGCGTCACAGTGTGCGTCACATCGTTACGGCGATGAACATGTGACACCTACCGGCTCCTGCAGCAGTACTTTTATACAGTGGCCCCTTACACAGGGTGCAAACGGACCCTTCACCAAGCCCTCAAACAAGCATTCTGTACATCAAACTGAGTCAATATTATTGCTGGGAAACGACTTTCTTGTTTTGGGTGAAAAAATCATGTATTACGGTTGAACTTCAATGTAAAGCACTCAAAACATTGTGCTGATGGATGGATTGAATAGTCCATGGGTCATAGAGGTGTTTAAAGTAAAAATCTTACATTAAAAACAAAAAAAAAAACTTGTGGAAAAGTTGGGACGACCCCCAATATCTCTGAACTAGAAGGTTCCCAGGTATTGTCTCGAAAAAAAAAATGTTCGCAATGACGGGGACAACAAGTGCCTTCCGGTTTCGTTAAGGGTCTGTTTATGTTTATTTGTGATGCACGCTGGATAGGTCCGTCTGTCTCACACGGAAATAATGTTATAGTACGAACTGCTATAGGAGGTAGGTAGAGGTACAGACAGCGCTCTCATGGCAGTGGTGGTCCCGAGGGTCACGTCGCTAGGTAACGGTGCCGCTGGCTGTCAGGGAGTGGTTGCTGACCTAACACAAAATACTCAAACGGTCAAGAGAGTTAATAGATCGAAATAAGACTTCATTCAGACTAGAAATTATATCAAACGCTTCACTTTTTTTTGGTTCCGTTTCCGAAGCGTAACCAACGACAACTTATTAATAGAGTCTTCCATTAATAAGTCAGTTGAAGTTTTTAGGATTCGTGCTGCCTCTTGACTTTAAACGTTGGAGTATTTGACCGTTACTGCTAGATATTTGAAGGTCTATGTTGTTTTCTTGTGTCGTCTCTCATAGTCATCGCTAGGTCATTAATACGAAGCTCTTTCACTAACGCGTCGCCATTCAAACATGCTACGTATCTAGGCCGTTTGAGCTAGTTTCGCCTAAAGGTGTTTGTGTTGTCTCTCATTGATATAGGGCTATTTCCAATAATTCATCGTCATCAATATCGTTTTGTTTCAAGGATTGCAATATCACCAGCAAATAGATAAGTTAGTAGTACAGTCTCGTACCAACGGTTTTCATAGTGTTGTGTGAATGTAGCGAAATGTAGTCGTGAGGATTCACGCGATGAATTTGGTTGTTTTTGAAATCGACCTGTATTACAAGGAAATTCGATGTGAACATATATATTAACACTAAAAAATACCCCATAAAAAGAATGCGCTTCTGGAAGCATCGTTTATCTTTGGAAATACGAACTCGCGATGATGAGGTAGTTATACAAGGTGTCACTTTGCATCCCCGTAGAATTCCAGGAGGTATCTATGTTAATGATTCTCGACCCGAATCAATAATGAAACGGGTAGGTGTTTTTTTTTTCTTATTTTCGGAAATCGCTAAGTGTAAATAAACCACCCGTATTAAAACGCAGCCTGTCTGTAACTGGCCCTATAACCGCGCCTTCACACACACAAATAACCGCACACAGCGACATGTCGCGCGGGGGGTATTTTGTTTATTACTTTCATGTTATTCTGAAATTCTGTCAAATTAAAAAAAAAATAGCAGCTTTATTTATTACTAGCTGTTGCCCGCGGCTTCGCCCGCGTGGAGTTGGATATTTGTCTCACGGGATCATAACACTAGGATGAAAACTATCCTACTCGTCACATACGAGTAGAATACTTTTCATCCCAGTAGAATTAATCGAGGTTCTAAACCAAATTTTGAACACAGGTAGTGTTCAAAATTTAATTTACCCTCTTAGGGGTTGAATTTTGGAAAACACTGAAATACGTAACTCATTATTTTTGCCGCACTCAATTGGTACGAAATTCATCAGTCAATCACTTTTGCCTTTTATATAACGTGTAACATAATTAACGCACATCCTGAAATTACTTTGTTCAGAATCGTTTACTGAATCGATTTCTATAATTTTTAATGTAGGTAATTTTTTATCCCAAAAATAATTAAAGCTACGTAATTTATAGCCACACTACCCCTGTATAGTCCAAGCGAACTGAAATGGACCGTAACTCAAGGCAATAAGACTTTTAAAAGTGCAGTTTTATTTGTATTAATACAAATTCCGCCATTCAATACAAAATAAAGAAAAATGAACCTTATTTCAAGTAAGTTAAAGTCGTTACAAATACAGTTAGGTAAACTTGGCGATTCAACCGCACGCACACATTAAACAGGCACTCGTTAAAGGACATAATAGATAAACCAACAAAATGTAAAATATGTGATACTTGTTTTCGTTCCCTTTCTCGTGCAAATTAAAAACCTGGGATAGAGCGAGATAGCCACCGGGCGGCGCCGGCGGCGCCTACAATCAAAGCTAACTTAAATAAATGTAAACAATATTTAGTCACGCGCTAACTTCCGTACAGTGTACTTATGCAAATAGTTTTTCGCGCGCGCTTTCTTTGCAATAATTGACACAAAATGTTCAGTGAAATGGTGACTAATGGTGAGGATTGTGGCACGGTGCAGTGTGGTGATAATGTGGTTCTAGCTGGCAGAACATTCAAGTCAACCAAAGGTATGGTACAAGAGTAGACCGCAGGGTAGGACTATGTTAGCTGCTACTTCGTGGCCATGGAACGTTCCGTCCGAACACAGCCATCGACAGGGGAGCCGATTGGCGTACACGTACTCGTACTCGTTTTCAAAACGAAATATGGGATTAATTCGATGAGAATCCCCAATCAGCTGATTTGAAGACTTTTTTTGTGGGGACGTATTAAATCGCTAGTTTATTTTAAAAAATAGGATAGTGAACGCTTTTGATAAAAAATGACGAAGTGCTTTCTAAATTAAAACATCAATTAAGAAAACAGGCATTAAAATGTATTGAAGTTTTCTATTGAAGTTGAGTCGAGCGACAACGCGACGTTAACAGCTGTCTCGAACGCGAGCGAATACCTACAAGGCTAGCAAGACTCACACAGTCGCATACGTAGGTATGAGACCTACGTATGCGACTGTGTGCGTTCGTTGATTTGTACTGTGACTACAACATTCTTCCGGAATTAGGAAAACTAATTTATTAAATAATCATTGCGTATACATGTTTAATTAAAAATTCAGTGCATGTATTATGATTATAATATAATAAACTAATTGGGGTGTCTGAGGGTGTGCGTTAATTATGTTACATGTTGTATATATAGATTGACCGGGTTTCGTAATTTAAATTGGTTATTTATGTCTTCTGTGACAAGCTCATGTATTTTGACTAGGATGCAAAACTGTACCTTGTATAGAGCTGTTACAACCAGGGAAT
The DNA here is from genome assembly GCA_963853795.1 of Xestia rhomboidea. Taxonomy (NCBI): domain Eukaryota; kingdom Metazoa; phylum Arthropoda; class Insecta; order Lepidoptera; family Noctuidae; genus Xestia; species Xestia rhomboidea. The sequence goes on from OY970786.1 coordinate 10,615,134, forward strand.
TGTGACCTGCACTCGCTACTACTCGCGCGTCGGATGACGAGGTACGACCGGAGTAGGTGACCCAGAAGATGGAGCGACATACAAACGTGTCATGATAGGTAGAGATTCACAATGACAAGTACACAACGAGGCAGGAGATAACGTAAAAGCTTTGCCTGGTGTTTCGCAGACAAAAATTTCATAGAATATCGTTTCCCCGTAAATGTTTCATATAATATTTGGTCCTTGTATTTTTATTTCGAATATTATTGTTTTAACGACTATTTACTTGAATGAAATTTAATTCATAGAAAGTTTAGTTTATTTCACCGAATCAATTCAATGGATTTAAAATTACGTTTTTCTATTTAAGAAACTTATCAAATAGAAGAATTATTTTTTAACGAACATTGTTTGTTCGGTTCGTTCACGCACCGGTTGCTTGACTTCGTGTCCGTCATGCAATCAGCTAACTTAACATAAATGACTAGGCGTTTAAAAAACGTGTAATCGTATTCTGTTATAATATATTGATATGTATCTATTTTCTAGTTAGTCGCAGTACTTCTGTAGCAGTTGAGCGTAGTGTTAGTTGTATGGGCCCAAACCGACATCCGGATTCACATCTCGTGGTGTGCGGTGCGATCTATGCATTTAAGAGTACGATTCCGAAGGCATTGCAACCGCTAACCATAGTGGCAAAAGTCGTTATCCTCAATGACAGACTGCCGTGACACTAATATGCTCTATGTAGCTTTATGATAACGGCAAAACGGAAACGGAAAGTTGCATCAAAACCCGAAGTTGAGAACAATGACATAGAAATTCACGGTTATGAGAATCACTTTAAATGCATAGATTTAACAAACCGACCGATACTAGACAAACCCCCACGTGCCACCTCAACTGAATGTTGTGAAACTATCGGTCGGCTATACGCGCACAGCACGAAGGTGTGAATCTGTCCCAACTGTCCCACCCCGTTGCAGGTAAACTCGATGAGAAGGAAGCTCTCTCCACTAACAAACGTTCCCACCACGAGTACTCCCGCAGTACCAACTTCGAGCATATCGTGAGAACGTACGACCCCCCGCACAGAGCCCCCAAGTGTAAAGTGAACCTCACCCCCCGCCTCGCCCACACGGCGCACGAGGGCGTCGGGAGCAGTCGCTCCAGCTTGTACTCCATCCCCTCGATAGAGTGGGACGGGCGCTGCAAGTCGGACTTCGGGCTCAGGAGCAGGTCCCTCCCGCGCCACAGACATAACAAGCTGTTCAGGTCTCGGTCGCACGGCGGCTTCGTGAACTCGTACATGAAGGACCCCGAGCCCGCGCACTACCACTTGCCGCTGTGCCGCTCGTGCGGCGCCACCAACGTCTCCTACGCCTTTGAGATCAACAAACACGACAAATCTAAAAAAACAAAGAATCACAATTCGATTTACTTCTCCGTTGATAATATTCCTCAAAAGTGTTCAGAAGAAGCAGACAGCGATGCTACATGCGTCAAAGTACAAGAGAAGTTCGTTCCCGTCTTCAAAGTGGAAAAGAAGGAAACGGAGTTCGTTGAAAGTCAAGAATTTAATGAAGATAATTACATAGGAGATATAGGTAATAGTTTCTCTGAAGAAAATCAGACTGTTATCGAGAAATCTGATACTAGTGATCAGTCTTTTGTTGTTAGTGAGAAAAATGCTGAAATAAGCACAAAACCAAGTGTTAAAGAACACATAGACACCTATGCTGGAGACGCGGTCGCTACGGACTCGATGGATGACATGAATAACACTCTAGAATCTATAGAAGGCGAATATCATAGCTTTACAGACTTAGAGGAGTCCTACGAAAGTCCTGTCAAAGAATTAGTAGAGAAAGACATCAGGGACTATTCCGTACCTATAGATTTGTATTGCGATGACTTTAAAATAAGAGATGACGCGAAGAAATCTCCTTTAAAAATCAAGAATATTCTCGAACCTATTTTGGAGGAATCCAAAAGTTCTTACGGTGATGATTCAAATCTCTCGCAGAACGAGAAAGAGGAGCTGATGGAGAGCATAGTCGCAGACGTAGTGAACACAGCTGTCTCAGCGAGCCAGTTGAAACTAGAGATAGCGACCAACGCAGCTCACAAAGTGACCACAGAGTCGCTGGTGGCTGAGTGCGGCAGGCTGGAGAACTTGTCCGTCAACGAAGAAGGCTCTGACGTGACAGCCAACGACGAGGAAAGCGTTATCATGTACACTGTGCAGACAGCCATCGACGTGTACGAGAACGAGGAGTCCGAGCAGGACATGATCGACAACGTCTTTGAGAACGTCTTCGATATATTGTCAAATGAAAACGAGTCTGAGGTTAATAATGTTAAGAGACAGAATTCTTTGGCAAGTACTATCAGTTCAAACGAAAGGAATAGTTTCGATTCCACAGCTGAATTTGAGAAATACGAAGTTGTGTCAGAAGTATTGTCCGCGATTATAAACAGAATAGATATCGTCGACTTAGTACTGACAGTCAAAGTTGCTCCTAGCATTGATATCATCGAAAAAGACTTTGTTACCGACGATGTTATCGAGACGTTCTCGATAGCAAAGATTATCGAGGACATAGAACAGAACGTGTATTTGAATGAAACAGTGGTCACTGAAGTGAGCGAGACGGATATATGTCTGGCAAACAAAGTTATTGAAGGCATACTTTATTATATTTTTGACAGAGCCATGTTTATCAACCATCAAAAACAAAAAGGCAGTAAGAAGACTGTCAAGAGAGTCGTCACTGTCGCTGACTTCGAGGACATTCTGTTTACTGCGCGACCCCTGTGGATGGAAGCCGAGGATCCTCATTACGTGCATGTTGAAGAAAAACTCAGTGAAGAGAGTGACTTTTATGCTATAAAGGATTTTTTTAACGCTAAAAGTCTCGAGAATGTGGCAGAAAAAAGTACAAGTATTTTAAAGGATGACGTTGTTTGTAAAAGAATAGAAAATGTTCGAGATTCTAAAGAAACCGAAAGAAACATAGAAACAATTTACTCTACAATGGTTAGTAACGAGAGCTCTCTCGAAATGAAGGAAAACGACACAGAGCAGCGTCAACAGGAGTATACTTCGGATAAAGTAAAAATAGGACTTATTCACCTTCTCGTTAATAATATAGAGAATCAGGAAAAAACAGAATATTGCGATCAAATCGAAGTTTATCGAGAATTTATACCGAATCTAACAAACGCAATAACAAAGCTAGCTGACCAATCAATTTCAAATATAGTTGATAGTAATACTACGGAGGAAGTATCATTTTCATTAACCAACGATGTATCAAGAGCCGTCGATATTGAGAACTTCCTTAACGAAACATTCGTGGAATCCAGTGACATGAACAACGCATTCCATGAAGATTTCAGCCAGTCAGAAGACCCTACAATATCATCGCAGACAGAGGATGTCTACGCTACTCCTGATGTGGACCTTACTGCAGAAATAAAAGAAAACATTAGCCTAGAACCAGAATCATTCACAAAAGAAAACATAACTGATTCGTCTCACGAAGAGTACCAATCAAGTGCGAATGATGAGTTCAAAGATATCTCGGACAGAACAGAGGAGTTTGCAAGCTTCGCGCAATCACCTGGCAAAAATATAGAAGAATATCTGAGTCCAATCAAGGAACATCCGTCACCAAACGAAGGACCTGTATTTTCTCCACAATATCGCGATATATCTCACAATAGTTTAGTTGAAAGCCGAGAGAAATCGGACCCTTTCCGGAAGCGGAAACATGGCTCCGTTAAGGAAGCACTCAGTCGATCTTCATCACCCAATAGAAAAACAACAAAGAAATTGGAACTGACGGAGTCACCAATTAAGAGCATTTTGAAAGACACTCCGTGTTCTAGACACAGAAGTCAGTCAGACACGGCATCTCCATTCGCGAGAAAGGCGAACGTGCTGGCGATGTCACAGACGGAACACTCGGGCGGCATCAAGTTCTGGCTATCCTTCGACGAGAACCTGCCCCTCGACCACGAGAAGCATGTCGTCAGGTCCGTGAAGAGCATCGACGACACGCTCCCCAGCTTCATATCGATTGACATAGACGACGAAATCGACAGGAAATCTAACGAATTTTATGAAAAAGAAACTAAGCAAAGTACTAAACGAACCAGCGTACTCTTGAACGAATATTCGGTTCAGGAGGTTAGTTTCTCAGCGGGCGGTGCGTCTAACATGGAGTACGAGCTGGTCGATAGTCCCGCACTGGTCGAGTCGGAACCTAGCGCGCCGCAGAAACGACTGCTGTACGAGCTACACAGCCGGCCGAAGCCGAGGAAGTACAGCAGTTGGCCGCCATTCGAAGATACTCTGTTTTATAGGATCATTTCAAAGTTTCGGATGTCCGAAAGCTTTGATCCGAACGATTTAGAGGACCCGGACTTTGGAAGCTGCTCTTAAGATGCGAAATAATTAGCTTTATAGCAAAGAAAGGCTTTTCTTAATATGATTAGTACCGTCTCGATCGATGAAGTCGCGCGCTACTTGAGCTGGACGCCCATCAGGCCGCAGCTAACGTGTACCTAGAACATTTGAGTCCTCGAATGAAAGTTTTAATGTTACAAGGTAATATCCGTGATTTTGTTTTTGTTTGATGAGCTTCCGATATTTCGACGCTGTTGCAAGCATCATGATCGCGGGAATACTGAAGAGGTATGCGGGTGGGACGAAAATAATTTATTATGAGCAGACAAATCTGTCTACCCTCTTTCTTAGTCTTTTATTACGCGCACTACTGGAACTCGATTGTAACTCACGACAAAAAAAAACATGCGTCTCCATTATCAAGAAAAACCTAGTGATACTGTGAGTGCGTTTGGTCATGAGTTACAATCGAGTTCCAGTAGTGCGCGTAATAAAAGACTAAGAAAGAGGGTAGACAGATTTTTCTGCTCATAATAAATAATTTTCGTCCCACCCGCATACCTCTTCAGTATTCCCGCGATCATGATGCTTGCAACAGCGTCGAAATATCGGGAGCTCATCAAACAAAAACAAAATCACGGATATCATCCCGTAAGTACTATAAGTGTAGTGAAAAACCGTGAAAGTCTAAAACAGTGTGTTACAAGGTAAGTGCTTAAACCAATGATACGATGATTTATGGTTTTTGTTAACTTTCGAGTACTAAGTAAGGCCATTGCGAAAGAAATAAATAGGTAGGCAACAAACCAACTTCCTTCAACGGATTTAACGATCATTAGCTTGCAATGGCCTTTTTAATTGTTATTAGGTTAGGTTCGGTTAAACAAAACGTAGTACAACGAGCAGGGTCCTCCCGACATTGAAAAGAATGATATTTTAATATAAACAACTATGTATTTTTATAGAAGCATGTTTTTTTATTGCGAATGTAGTTTTTAACTGCATTTTTTTTTTTAATTTTAAGTGTTTATAAAAAGAAAAGATTTCCGAATGGTAATTAAATAATTCGTATGTTTTTGTTCTTGTTTTAAAACATGTATTGTGTAGATCGATTTTATTTTGTTAGGAAATATTTCGTGGGAAATATAAAACAAAAAACTTCTCGTTAGGAATGAAAAAAACTCATAAATATTTAATATAACGAGTTTTGTCCTATTTTTGCATGAGAAGTGACAAAACTCTGTCATAATCATAAGTCTTCACACGCTCAAATCTTCTTTTTTCTCACACCAAAGATTGTAATCTCATCCATTTGCTTTCGTAAAATGTTCACTAACTCATTTGTAACGCTTGTGTGTGTTGTCCGCTATTAAAGTGTGTGTAACTCTATTGTGTTGTTTATGTGTAGTGCTAGTGCCTCTTCTGCGATGCTATAGTACCGATATTTACTTTCAAGTAGCGTTAAATACCGATATTTACTTTCAAGTACCGTTAAATACTGATTTGTTTACTTTCAATTACCGTTAAATACCGATATTTACTTTCAAGTAGCGTTAAATACCGATATTTACTTTCAAGTACCGTTAAATACTGATTTGTTTACTTTCAATTACCGTTAAATACCGATATTTACTTTCAAGTACCGTTAAATATTGATATTTACTTTCAAGTACCGTTAAATACTGAATTGTTTACTTTCAATTACCGTTAAATACCGATATTTACTTTCAAGTACCGTTAAATACTGAATTGTTTACTTTCAATTACCGTTAAATACCGATATTTACTTCTAAGTACCGTCAGCCAACTTTAAAGTTACTGGTACTATAGCGTTGTAGCATAAAAGATCTTGGTTTTAAAAATTAAATCTCCGTACTACACTAAAACCCAGCAAGCGTGGTGATCAATGCTCGTAGCTTCTCTGTGTGAGAAGTCATTGCCCAGTAGTGGGACAGCTCTTGGCTGATACGATTGTATAGTGGCCAAGGATTGTATGTATGCAAGTATCTATGTAGTATATCAACTATCTGGTGTCCACGACACAAGCCTCGTTGCTTAGTGTGGCACTAGATGGCGCTGTGTGTAATGTCCAGCGATATTTATTTATTGCCTCTCAAGGTTTACTCATAAGCGCTGTTGCTGCTTTTAATTTAAAGTAATATAATTTAGCGACTAAACAGTCTGACCAAAAATGTTTCACGTTTCAATGTCAGAGCAACGATTATTAATAAACCTTTCAGTGTTTAGCTTCAGGTCGCAACACTTGCTACTCGGCTAACGTTTTGACCGCCAGAGCATAAACGCACCCGCGTGCCTTCCACGCCAAGAATTTCAAAAATGCACCTAGCATTTTGTCACATATTTGTGTTGTTTGGCGTACAGGGTACGCTTGCTTGTTACGTATATGTGATGGCGTTCAAAACGTTAAATTCATGTCAACATTTTTGCATTTTATCAATAACCATGATGTTTTTTTGCACTTTTTCTCTGAGTGGACATCTTGCAATTTTTTTAAATAATATCTAAGAGAATTGTACCTTTGCAAGATGTTTTCCTTCGTGGCGACATTGCTTTTCTGTTCTGATCGCGCTTCGCATGCCACTAGCATTCACTTGGTTTCGGGGACGGAGGTTCGAAGTACTAACGCATAAAGGTAAGTGACAATAACACTTTTCTAATCAGCACTTTTTTCTTAAGAACACTTTTATGGTTAATTTTCAAATAGCATGGGAATGTTAGTCTTATAATTTTAAATAAGTTTTTTGTTTATTTAAACGATAAATTTAGCAAATTCAAGCACATATCGTTACAATATTTAGCTATTGATTTAAAAATATTTTGTGACATGAAGTTTACTGATTTTCCTCCATTTAAATAATGTATTTGATTCTTGTAATTTTTTTTCCGGAAATGCGCCATTTTTAATTTATGGCGGCCAAGCATTTTATTTGGTGCTTGATTGCAAGCGGTCATCAATATTATTATAATTTAGTGTTTGTGTACGTTTCAGGCGAGCACACAGTGAACGGGGAGCACTCTGACGCGCACCAGAGCACATTCTCGCACAGCAGTAAAGAGGTATGTTTTAATAACACAAAAAAAAAATATATATCACAGAGAACCGAAGTACACACATCAAAAAAGTCTAAGCAACATGTACGGTTTTGAACTTATGAACGATTTTTATAAAACCAAGTCCTCCGCCGCGTCTGTCTGTCTGTTCGTGATAAACTCAAAAAAAAACCGGCCAAGTGCGTGTCGGGCCGCGCGCAGTGTTTTAGAATAGAAGTGTTGTAGAACTAGAATTTGTTTTTCAATGCAAGTCTTCACCCGTTATTAACAAGCAACCACTTCATCTTAGTCACTTTTTAGGATTTTTTCTAAGGATTTTGTATTTGGTACAAAACTATCCAACACCCAAGTTCAACGACTATTACTGCTAAACTAATAAAGTTATCTTAACCGCTTCAATGTTCCTTTAAAGTTCAGAAATGCACTATCATCGTGAATTTTTTAGATTTTTCAAGCCAGCGGCTTAGCTTTTAGAGGGGGGGACGCCCTACTGGAACAAAAATTTGCAGTTTAAAGTTAAATATTTCGTAAATGGAGCGTTAAAACGAAAAGAACTATTCTACGATACCCCACAAGATGGGGTAGACGACGAAAAAAAATTATCCCCACTTCACATGTAGGGGAGCTACCCTAAAATAAAATGTTTTTTTCGGCGTTATTGATATACCTACACACCTCTACAAAATTACAGCGTTCTAGTACTAACGATTTCTTAGCAAAACCTCGGACAGACAGACGGACATGGCCAAAATATAGGGTTCCTTGTCAGGACTACGGAACCTTAAAAACTACTGCACTGATTTCCATGCTGTATGCACCAATGGATAGACTGGTTCTCGAGGAAGGTTGTACTCTACTTTTTACCATTGACTGCGAAAAAATATATAGAATAGTATAATTTATATTTCTCATGGGTTTATAATAACAGCCACTCGGGGCGATCTTCAAGGTTAAGCCACGCTTACCAAGGTCGGTCTGTGGATGGGTGACCACTAATTCATTACATACTGAGTTTCCTTCGTGCGTCGGAAAGTACGTAAAGCCCTTGGTCCCGGCTGTCATTTGTAGTTCTTTGACAGTCGTAACAGGAAGCCAGTGGCCCAACAGTCTGACAACCAGTCTTACCAAAGGGTACCGTATTACGCACCCAGTACTTACTGGGTTGTGAAGGTCAGATAGGCAGTCGCTCCATGTTTATACTGATTGAAATACGAACAATATTCGAAATTCAGTGTTATATTCTTGTCGGCACGTTTTATTTGTTCATAATTTTAGTCAAAGAGTAAAAGAGCGTTTTATTCACTGTTATCGATGAATAAAATGCCCTTTTTCAAGTGGCGATCGTAAAATAGTATATTATGCAACTAGTGAATAAAGGACGGATTTAAAGCGAGGGCCGTAGATGAGTCTCGAGCAAGTGAAGGATTCTAATGATTGAATCACGAGCTGCGCTCGTGTAATTCAACTGTTAGAATCCTGAACGACGCGAGTGATTCATGGCCGTCGATATAAATTCGTACTTTACGTTACTTTACTTTTCAGGAGTTGCATACTATACTTTATATCATGACTACGAGAAAAGACATAATTTAAGCGAAAATAGAAATTTAATCAAGAAATAAGAATTGTTACATTAATTGAAATATACATTAAAATTAGAGCAATGACTGAAATTAAGCGTAATTTTCTTATTATTTCGTTTATTTATTTTATGACATATTTTTAAATTTTTAAAATATTCCTAATATAAAAACAATATAAATAAAAACATTTAAAAATATAAAAATAGTAGCCCACCAGCGCTGGGAACAGGGTCCGAGCTGTCGGTGGTCAGGGCTCTTGAGAGAGGAACCTCCTAACAATACGTGCCGTGTCCAGAAGTACTGCTTTCTGAATCAAGCCCTTGATCCAGCTGCCAAGCGAGAGCCTCCTAAGATGTTGGTCGAGGCTCTTGGCTATTAAGCCATTGACCGACACGACTATCGGCACAATGACTGCTGTACTCATTATTATTATTAGGGTGGTCAACTTGTGAAACAATATTTATTTCTTGTCGATGGTCAGAACTTTCTGCTGGAGGAAACTCTGGGGCATCTTTGGACGTTGAAGGGCGTGGAGTCCATGGGTCTTCAGGTTTCTTTAGGTTTATGCTGCTTGGTATCTGAAGGCTGCGTTTCGATTTATTTTCGATACAATCTTCGATATAACCCTCAGCCACGGTAGTGGACTTCCATCCACCATGTCGCTTTAATTCCGTCATATCTGCACCAGTGTTTGCTAATAACGTGGCAGAGGTTCTTCGGAAAGAATGCCCTGTATACATCTCGGGATGTGGTAGCTTTAAAAATGTTGCAATGTCTTTTGGCATGGAACCAATTTAATTTATTCCAATTGGATTTTTTGTACATTTATTTTTAGAATAGAACAAAAATAATCTATTTGTGTTCCAAATTCAAACACCAAAATAGTGAATAAAAACAAAACAGTGAATAAAAGGCCTTTTTATTCACTGTTTTGCGTGAATAAAATAAGCTTTTTAGAGTAGGTATGGTATAAAAGCATATTCGGTTGTATGAGCTCATGAGCACTCTGTCACCACCAGGGCTCGCCCTCCAAGGAGGTGTCCACCGAGGACTCGCCCAAGAAGGACAAGAAGAAGAAGAAGGGGCTCCGGACGCCGTCCTTCCTTAAGAAGAAGAAGGAGAAGAAGAAGTCCAGCACGCCGCAACCCGCCTAGAGGTAACCGTCGGCACTGACACACTGACACTAGCACAACCAGCGAACACTGCGACACAGGCCTCCAGAGAGCGAGATGTTTGCTTCTAGGACATGTTGCTTTCCTCACGATGTTTTCCTTCACCGTTTTGAGGAGGGAGGGGGCTTGAGGAACACGGGCTTCATTGTTATTTTACCTGACTACGGCAAAGCCAAAAGGAAAGTTTATAATTTTAGCAGTCTATGTATGTATGTTTGTATCTACGGATGTTCCTTTAAGGTGGATGCTCCAACCAGCCCGCGAAATCAAGCTCCAAGCGCATAAAGGTGCAGGAATGACTTTGACCTTGAAAAAGTAATTCCTGCAGCTTTATGAGCTTGGAGGGTTGTATTGATGATTTTGATGATTATAATTCTATAACTACATACGTGTTACAGTCGCGAGGAATATTTTAATCAACATACAACCAAGCACTGTCCTGCACATTGCAAAAAACGTAAGAAAATTTTAATTTCGCGGACTACCCTGGAGCATCCACCTTAAACTGTTCATCCGATTTTGATGAATAAGTTGTCAATCGATTCGTTATTATGACCCAGGTAACATAGGCTACATTTTAACCGTCTTCAACAATAGAAGGAGTCGATTTTACCTTGTAAACCCCGAATTTAATTACAGCGTGATTTTTCAGTAGTCGGGTTTTTTAATTGTATACCACACAAATGTTGTTATTGTCTCTAAAATGTAACGTTTTGTTGCAGATAATCCCACGGATCAACACTGCCATCTCGCTTTCAGATACTTGTAATTTTTTTAATAATTGTAAGGATTTATCCTGAAACTACGTGCGTAATGAAACGTTCAGCTTGTACACGTGATAGTGCAGCGGTGGGGAGTGCGCGTGCGCATGTTGTGACCGGACGGACAGGCTGCAGGCGAGGCGGGTTCGTTACTTTACATTAATACGTGAGCGGGATTTTTCCCTATTTTAGTTATATTTTATCAAAAATCTTCCAGTGTTGTTTATATACAATCAAATTATACCTACATTTTTATATTCTTGTGCGTGCAAATGGAGAAATTTCTAGAAATAACGAACTCGCCTCTTGTTTTTAAGATAAAATCTCAATTCTTGAAGGTCGCTTGCAACCGATTCTATTGACAAACTAGAACCGGGTTCCCTCCAAGTACAACCACTAAGTCGGAGGGGCACTCTACCACACTCTTGCGATACAAAATAATTATAATCAACCACTTCCCAGAACTCCTGACTACATATTTCATGTCAGAACAGAAAGTACCACGGCTTGCAAATAAAGTACGTGTGTATTTTATTATAAACTGTGGTTTCTTTTGAGTGATGGAGTAGTCCATGTTCTAGGCGTTCATGATGTACGTATGATGACAGACGCATCTCCCACCACCCACCGGCCACGCAAGGGGTTTCGGCTCAGAGTGAAGTGCTAACCGCCTTGACCAATGCTGCTACCTTCGCGATAGATGGCGCTCGTGTGCTCGAGCTCGCTCATACAGTACAAGAGCATTTTTCGGCACGACTTGAGCATATTTTTTTGTGATTTTTGCACTTTTGAACTCGGAGAGTAACTGCTCATATATCATATGAGCATTCGCTCAACTTGGAGCAGCACGGGCGCTTTAGAAGTTAGACGCTATGTATAGGTGTAAACGGCGGATTTTATTCAAATTTATTTTTTTGACAATAATTTGACGAAATTAATGTTCGAGTTGACAAACTTCTGCCTTGCCAATCAATTAAAACGTTCTTATGTCGGAAATTATGAGTTTAATTTTATTATTTTATTAATTTTAGATTTTTTGACTATATGCGGTTTCAACTGAAAATGATAGTCGTTATTCGGCGACTGGGCATTTTTTAAATAAGATGCTGTTTCTACAAAACTGCAACACCTACACGGTCAAAATGCATGGAACAGCTTTTTTAAAATTTTCGATGAAAAATCTCTTTGTGGGGTGTTCAGCATGCCTCCGTGGCAACTGGACAGATTCTCAGTTGGACAGTTTCGCAGCTGGACAGATTAGCAACTGGACAGAGTACAGTCTTGAAAAAAATAAGTTTATAAACTATGAAATATAGGTATTAACAAAAAGAGTTTATTCAAGGAAAGTTTATACAACACAAAGGCACGACCTGCCTTACAATCTGTTATATTGACAATTTGTTTTAAGATAGGTAATATTAAACAAAAATTCAATTTGTTACTTCTTATTACGGGGCGAAAACTAATATTAAGATAATTTGAACGACTGTGGGCGGGGTCCGGACCCGTGCTTCACATGGGTGCTAGGTTCTCCAGCTGGGGGACGCACGGGGCCGAGTCCCGCCCGCTGGACCAACTTTCCTATACTTACCACTTTTTCGTAACGTCCATATTTCTAACTTTAATTTGTCATGGACTGTACAAGTTCTATCCAGTTGCGAATCTGTCCAGCTGAGAATCTGTCCAGTTGCTACGGAGCCTTCAGTATGGTGTACTGAACACGTGGTAACCGGTTTAGCGTCGGTGTCTCTCCCTTCCACTCTCATAAAATGCATGAAATAGTACAAATTTAACGTCGTTCGGTAAAACTTCCCTTTATATATGAACTGAAGTTTACAAACGAAATAGAGCTTTATTACTAAGACGGAAAGAATTCCATGCTGAATTTCACCATACGAAAGCCAAAATAAATGAGCTAACTCCGTGACGGGTGGGATTGACATTTAATTTGACCTTGTAACAGTAGTGATAGCAGTTATTACAGCCTCACCGTCAGACGGCAGCTAGCGACGCACTCGTCAGATCATTAACAAACACGTTTCGGCATCTAGTTTACTGTCATTCTCAGTTGAACGCGATCAATAACTGGTGCATTGTTTTAACAAGTTTTATTTTCTCTAGATGGCATATAATGCTTTCATGTATAAAGGGGGTGTTGTCGAAGAAGCACCGGCTACTCTGCCCACGCAGATCAACTAAACATTATTGTATGTAACTAACCGTTTCTGATAATCCATGTCGTGTCTGCAGGATGGTACAGCGCAGTATCTACCCGTAGCTATACCATTACTGCCATTATTTGTTCACCGGGAAGAGTAATCGGTTGCTTCTAGAGACCCCTCGCCATTTGTGCTTTTAAATAATAATAATATTGAAGTAAATGTATCTGTTCAATAGGATGGTCTGGCTTTGACTTTTGTCTTCAGGAATGCTGGTAATAAAAGTCTGGTCGAACCCGGTAGGAACGGACATGTTGCGGACGCGGCTCCGGACGCGGACAGCTCCTTACAAGGCCTGCGCGAACGAGAGACAATGCCCGGCGTACATTTTCGGCTTTCAAAGTACATCCCTTACAACTGTATTAAAAGTACTGTTTACGAATAGTCCCCCGAACAAGGGAGGACATCGATAGACCGGACTAGACGAAATTAGAACTAACGTGTCTAGGCGCATCAACGCAAACAGCGAACTTTAGCCGCGTTCATTAATCGAGCCGAAATAAAGGGATGGAGCCAATATCGTCTTCTCTTCTAAACAGTGTTTTAAGCTTTCACGGTTTAAAACTAAACTAAACAAACAAACTCTTTTTCTTAAACTTCATGTAAATAACAACACAACGTAATCTGAGAAGAGTCCGTGGCAAGTTCTTGGCGGACATTTTATTCACGATGCAGAGAGTGGTCCCTCGCCTGCGCAGGCCTTTACTATAGAACTGTCCATGTCCATGACTTTTGAAGCGGTTCTAACTTTCGCATGCATGACATTCTGAATGTGGAATGCTTCAAACTTGTAAAGATAATTTTGAAATTAGATATAGTTCTATATCCTTATTAAATGTAAAAAGGAACATTCTGATTTTGGATTTAACAACGATATTATGAACAGCTTATGTGACAGATCATCCTATAAATTGATATTATATTAAATATAAAACAAAAAATATAATATATGTTAGCATTTTATGTAAATGTAAGAAGGCTAGCCTACTTTCTCTAGGTTTAACTTAATTCTCTTTGTTCTTTTTTACAATTTGGACGTAAAGCTTGCGCGGTTGGAATAATTCGACTGCGCTTTATTTTTGTCAGTTATTTTAATTTGGGAACTCCAGTAACAGTTCTTTAAAAAAATAAAACATGTAATGATGTAAGTTTAAAACAAAACAATAATCGTAGATTAGGTTTAACATTGTAAACATGTGAGATTATGCAAGAGTTATTTCAACTGCTCCCTGAAAACCAGTACATTTCATTTTGTTAATTATAAATTGTCTTAATTTCTAATAAATGGAAAGTATATTTTTTTATTTTGTCCCCATTTTAAGAGCCTATTCTTTTCAATTTGACATTACCTAGAGTTTGTCTAGCGTTGTTAAAATGACAAGTTGAATTGTTATTGTACAAGTTAGTGGTTATGATTGGTTGCTTGGTAACCTTTTACTAGAAAACTGTGAAAGCCTGGTTCAACTTCTACTCTTGGGTGGGTCCCAATAAAAATAATGCAATAAACATACATTGGAATCTTATGGGATGACATAAGATTTCTTTTGTACTTATTACGGACCTGCAATGTAGCCTTCAGGTGAACATCACAATATGTAGTGAAAGGTTACCGGTAACCGGTTGATGTGAACCAACCATCAAACTGGGTGAAACAACACTAAAATAATAATTTTACAACCAACACCTAACAAACGTATAGTTTTGACAATTATTATTTTTATTGTATTATCAAAAAAATAAAATATTTTTTTTAGTTTTTAATATATTTTTTTCTTTGTTCCCGTCACAAATCTTCGGGCGAATAGTTTTAAGAATAGCTTAAATATGTTACGTTACGATGTATGTGTATTTTTTATTTCGTAAAAATATATGCTATTTGAAAAAAAAGTTTATTATGAAATTATATGTTGTTTTATTTTGTTGTCTTGGTCAGTGTGGGCCATCGACGGCCATGACCGCCATTGTTACCCGACTATCCCAGAAGAAGGGTCATAATGTGTTTCTTTCGCTGTTGACCAATTTTGATTGCGAGGGGCTCAACTCAACTCAACTCAACTCAAATCATTTATTTCAATTAGACCATTACGGCCTTATTAGGCTGGGCCAAATGTTTAACACGTTAATTGCCACATCACGTAACGTCGCGTGTTTACATTATATATACGAGCCAGTAAATAACGGGCGCAGTGTATTGGGTTCTGGTATTTGTAAGCTACTAGGGAAGTCATTCAACGATTTTATTATTTTAGCCAGGTAGGTTCAATATTTTGTCTTTGCAATTAACGTCAACATAAAAGACTTGTATCATCAGCTTGGACTGTCCTCATTTCTTTTGGTCGCGTCCGTGAGTTCAGACGGAACGTAAAAATCTTCGCGCAATTCACTGCCTGCTTTGAAAATAGGACCGTAATAGCACTGTAGTAGGAAATTGTATGAATATCGACGCGAACAGCAAGTGTCTCTGGTCACAATTCATACCAAGAGAAGGGAGCAGATTCTGCTAAAACTGCCATTTTAGACCCCCAGAAACGCGCTTCGAGACGGTGCAATGTTGAAGTAGGTATCTAAAAAAGATATGAAATATTAATATACCATTTTGAAATCTGCAATACAGGGACAAGTTTACAAAAATACGGGCAGCTAGATTTACACGGGCAGATACATTTTTTTTACACCAGACGAACTTCGGAGAAGTTTTTACAGAAACGTAATCTTGCACTATAAGATTTAAAAAAGAGAAAAACCAAATGAGGTACTCTAAATTTCTAATACACATCATACAGCTCGTTTATTTAAAAATATTATACAGAAATTGGATAGTGAAAATTCTTTCCGTTTGTGAGCACAGTGGCCAAGGAAGAAGTGGCTAAAGGTAGCATTTTTTCAAGAAAAAACGAAAATTTGCGCATGCCCATTGTCTCCGGGGTTTGATAATTTTATAGTATAGTTCTTGGGGTCCCCCACCTGCTGGTACAGGGTTATCCATTAATTACGCTACATTCTTTATTGTTTGTCGTAATTCTGTGAAAGTGAATATAAGTTATACTCAAGTGACTGCGTGTGTTATTTTGTCCACCCTGCACCTGCATTTCCTACTTTAGGTAATGCTCTGTTTTCCGCACTCACTGATATGATGTAATGCTCGAATGTAAACAGTTACATTACAGGCGACTGCTTTCGTGACGGAACGCCTTTAGACATTATCATGTAACTGCGAGATTGTGAAGTGTGTTGTTTGTAAACCCGCGCCGCGTTGCTGCTCTGTGCTGTTGGGGTCAAACCTCATTTATTGTCTCACAATTCGTCTGGAATCATTAAGAAAAATAACTTTGACAGTTGGTTCTGTCATTTTGCATAAGCTGTTCGAATGTAAGGAAAAATTTTAAGTAACAATTATTATGATGTAACGGTGAATGTAGATAATTGGAAATGGCCAAAATTTAGTTGGGAACGCTCAGCTATGGGGGGATCCACAGAGTCTTCGCGAGTTAAGGTATCTTCCGGTTTGTTCTATTGGTAGTTAGTACGACCAATCTTAGATAATTCGACACAAGCGAGGAGCCATCCCGCTCAGCTCGCCACGCACTAAACAAACCTGCCGGCCTCCCTCAAGGAAAGTGTGTTTACTGGCATTAAAACAAACATAAACACGTTATAACTAAACAATTTTTTAATGTCAAGAGGGCCTCAGCTCAGCATAATGCCAGATGGCAACAAAGTGTCCACGAGTGCCATACGCTCGAAAACTTCGAAAACTTAGGGGCCATCTCCACGAGCGTGAGAATCACGGCGATATTCGTGCCACAATATTTCTAGATACACTCCCTTTGAAGCCGTCTCCACGAGCGATAGAATCGCAGCGATATTATCGTATGGAAATACGTGGCACAACGATAATATCGCCGCGATCTTTCGCTCGTGGAGGCGGCCCCTTCCACCCCGACTTATCCATTCTGGGAACCTGTATCTCTATGCGAGCACCCCAACACACGTAAGCAACTAATACCTCGTAGTTAGTGGCCCAAGGTAACGTTCTGAGCAACTTGAGCAAACTGACTATAACTCGGGATACAAGAGTTGTTGACAAGACAAGATAAAGATAAAGATAAAGATTTGTTTATTTGCAAAAACATGTGTAGATAATATACATGGTATGATGCTTATTATAGGTGTTACAGGATATTCTTTGGCACAACATGTTTGACCATGACTGGTGTACAAATTAGGTCAAAGACCATTAGATTTCCAAATAAAAAAACAAAAAAATATACAAAGTTAAATACTTAATCTAAAAAAAAAAAAAAAATGAACAATTGACATTAATATTAAATAAAAAACAACAAACAATTGGTAAATATTCATGCGATTCGAAATAAATATAATGAATTCAGTCAGTAAATAAAAACGATTTGTCATTTAAAAATTCATTGACATTATAATAGGCTTTTCCTGTCAGTATTTTCTTTAATGTTTTCTTAAACTGGTCTGTATTTAATTTTTTTATACAGATAGGGATATTGTTATAAATTATCGGTGCTCTGCATACAACGCTTTTATACATTAGAGCTGTCTTAGCTGGCTGAACACGCAGTTTACTATTATCCCGGCGGTTTCGTTTTACAAGGTCCGATATTCGAGAAAACAAATGGGGATTATTTCTTACAAATAAGGTGATTTCTAAAATATAAAGTGACGGCAGTGTGAGGATTTTATGCTGTGTAAAAAGTGGCTTACAGCTCTCAGTTCTTTGGATACCGAACATAGCACGTATGCATCGCTTTTGCATTTTAAATGCCATATCTTTATTTGATGAGTTGCCCCAAAAGATAATGCCATATCTTAGAACAGATTCAACGAGTCCATAATAAGCCGATAGTAACACATTAGTGTTGATAGACGGAGCAAGTTGGTACAAAGCATATGCTTGACTACTTATTTTTTTACAAAGTGTGTCAATGTGTTCTTTCCAGTTTAGTTTGCTGTCTATAATTAAGCCGAGAAAACGGACATTAGATACTTCATTAATAGTGTAATTATCGTGAATCAGATTTACATTTAATGGATTATGCAATCTTTGACCAAAGTGCATTATATTTGTTTTAGATAAATTTATTTTTAAATTATTATTATCAAGCCAAGAAATTATAGATGTCAGTGAATTATTTATGTCAGATTTATAATTATTAATGTCCTTACATGCAATTGAAACTGTACTGTCATCAGCAAATAATGTCATAGGTTGAGTCGTTGCCTTTGGCAAGTCGTTGATGTATATAATAAACAACGGCGGCCCTAGGACACTGCCTTGAGGAACACCGTATGTGACATTTCTCCTCGCGGAGCTGAATGTTTCCTCTTTTTTTGTTTTAGGATTCACTTTAGTTATTACTGTTAACTGTTGTCGATTCGTCAAATAGGATCTAATTAAATCTAAAATATTGCCTCTTATGCCGTATGCTTCAAGTTTACTGATTAGTATATTATGATCTACATAATCAAAAGCCTGTGACATATCGCAATAAATTGCACAAGCTGGAACTGTTTTGTCAACGTGGCCTATAACATTTTGGATGAATTCATAAATAGCCATATTCGTGGTTTTGTTTTGTCGAAAGCCCTTTTGTTCATTGCACAAAATATGATTTTTTTCTAGATATGAATTAAATTCGCCATAAAGATATTTTTCGAAAATTTTTGACAATATTGATAATAGTGCAACAGGCCTATAATTCACCATTAACTGTTTGCATTCTTTTTTGAATAAAGGTTTTATAACGGATAGTTTAAGATCTTGTGGCAATATTCCAGTAGAAATCGACAAGTTCAGAATGTGACTCAAGTGGTGGCATATATCGTCCTTTACTGCTTTAATTATTTCAGTAGATATACCATCATATCCTACACTGTTGGTATTTTTAAGGTTGTTTATAATTTTATTAATCTGGTAGGGTGAACTTGGTGCAAGAAACATTGAATTTAATTGTTGATTAATTAACGACGTTACTTTTTTACCGGCACCCGGAAGGGGTTTGACTTTTTCAATAAAATAATTATTAAATGCGTTCGCTATTTCTGTAGGATTATCAAGGACTTCGTTTTCATCAATTTTTATTTTATCTATGGATTCTTTTGGGGTGTTGAGTCTCGTTTTGTTTATAATCCACCACGCTGTTTTAGTTTTATTATGAGAAGTTAATATTTTAAAGTTGTTTTGCGCCCGTTTTGTTAGTTTTATATTTTTTTTAAATAACTGACTGTAATTTAAGTACTTTATTTTGTCATCTTTTGTTGAGTTCGATCTGAATTTCCATAGCAAATCCTTTTTCTTTCGACTGCAAATTTTTATACCACGTGATACCCACTTGGGTTTATGATTGACTTTTATTAGAAATTGGGTTTGTGGAAAACAAAGGTCGTAGAAAAGTTTAAAATCAGTTATAAAGTGTTGATAAGCTGTGTTTGGGTCATCAGTGAGGTAAATGTCTGAGAAAGATAAGCTCTTAATACACATTTTAAATTTATCAATATTTTCCTTGCTATAATCGCGTTTCATTGTACGCCAATAATGCAATGTCAGATTTTTTTTGACAGGAACTTTTATTAATTGGGCTGTATGGTCCGACAGGCCTAATTCCAAAATTTCAGCTTTACATCCCTTTTTAAAGTTATGTGCAAAATTATCAATGCAAGTTCCACTGGCGAATCTGGTTGGTTCATGTAAAGCTAGTTTTAAATTATAGTTTAACAGTAAACATTCAAAATCTAATGTTACGTTATTGCGTTTTAAAACATCTATATTAAAATCACCAGTAATTATAATATTTTTACAATTCAATTTGGCTATATAAGTCAGAAGTTTTTCCAGTTTATGAAAGAACGTATACAAGTTGTTTTGTTTAGGTAACCTATATATACAAACAATGATAATTTTATAGTCAAGTAGTTCAACTGCACAACCTTCTAATATACAGTCAAGACAAAATTTTCGGATTTCTGGAATATCCCTGAATTTATGTTCTTTTTTAAGTAGGATACATGTTCCACCTCTTTTACTATTTGTTCTACTGTAACATGAAGCCAAATTGTAATTTGTTAGGTGTAAGTTTGATTCAAATCCTGCCATCATAAAGTGCTCCGTAATACATATGACGTCTACAATTTTTTTACTGTCTACGAGTTCTTCTAAGTTTACACATAAAGCATCAGATTTGTTAATTAAACCTGCAATATTCTGATGTAGGATATACATATATTTTTCAGAGAAAAAACTGGTTGTCGGTTTCTTTTTCATTGAATTGAGGTGAGTTTATAACAATATCAGGTTCAGTTTGTATGCTACTGTTATTCGGTAATATGTCATACTGACCAAATGAGCACAAATCAATTACAATTTTATTCATAATGCCGTCGTATATACGTTTCATTCCATTTTTTTTTATTTTTCCTGTTGTGTTGGAGAACATGTCTAGTGATAACTCACTGTTGCTGTCAAATAGGTAGGCGTAGTCATTATTTTGTAGGTCAAGATTAAGCAGATTATTGAACATCTCCACTCTAAAATTGTAAATTGGTGCTCCTGTTATAAACGTCGGTAAACAGATAATATTATTGGTGTGGGCCACCTTCTGTAGTGATTTTCTTATCATATTTATCATGTTTATATAATTACTCTCAGATTTTATATCATTTTCGCCCATAAAAATGATACAGTAATCGTTATCGGTAAAGTCTTTCAATTTATTTTCTATGTTGTCTAAGAGTTCCTTTAAAGTTCCATTTGGTATAAAATAATGGCAGAAATCGAAGTAGTCGGAGAAGACGTCTTCAATCAAGGATAAGTGCCCTACAGGTTTGGAGCCACTGCTTAGAATGCATAATTTATTCTTTTGATTAGTACTTGCAATGATATCTGCCAGCTCTTTTTTACTACGTTTAGGTTTATTACTGTTGACGGATATAGATGAGAGAACCTCTTTTAAATTGTTTGCTGGCTGCGTGTTGGCGTGGCTAGTGGTTTGAGTCTCTTTGTCAATCATGATCGTCGGGACTTGAGGAACGTAATCACCAGAAGATGGTTTAGCTAGATCATCATTTGGAGAACTCGTCTCAGTTTTGTTATGAACCGATATTTTCAGTTTTCGAGCCGATTTCGGTGTCCTGTTTTTTCTCTCAGGTGATAAGCACATTTGTTTATATGCATTTATGGTTTTTACCGATTTTTGAAGATCTGATTTGAGACGAAAGTTTTCGCTATTTAAATTCTCTATTTCTAGGTGAGCGGTTTGTAGTTGTGCCGTAAGTACTTTAACTTGTTCACTCAACTCATTTAATTCCCCACTATTATCATGCAGGCTATCTGGTATACTCATCATTGTCGTGTCGAATATGTTTTTGTTTCTGCTACTTGTCATGTTGATAAGATCATTTAACGAACTTGTTCGACAGATTTTACGAAAAGTAATGTTGTTGCTTTCTTGATCCATTTTAAGAGAATGAAACGCCCTCTGTTGAATTCTGTTTGAAACTCTGCACGGATATTAGTTCCTGCGAGTGCGTTGGTATTTGTTAAGATTTTTATGATTAAGAAATCTTACAAAAAGACAATCTTTACTTGAGGCTCGAACCTGCGACAGCCTGGTTCCGAAACGATGAATGTCGGCTCGTATACACACTAAGCCACGGCGCCCGTTCAACTTCAGGACGAAATTGTGGTATCGTTTCTAGTAGGTTTGATTTCAAATATAGTAAATCCGTTACTGTGACTCACGTCTTAGGAATTTTTTTCTATGTTCGGTACACTGTTTGACGAACAATAAACACTCTGTAAATATTCACATTTGCCGATACGGACCGTGCACTTCGAACGATTTTAGACAGCACAAATTACATTGTTTTGATGATTAGATCACTTAATTAGGGTTTATAGTTTTGTATTGTTATTTTATTTCGTGATGGTTTTTTAAACACTGTATTGGTTAATTATGTTTGATAACACTTCCACACATGTACTGATACATTAGTCACAGAATAGCATAAGATTTAGAATATATAATTGCGTTTTACTATTTTTAAAATACAAAAAATACGGAGCTGCTCAAATAGTAATCCTAGCCAGTCAGCGCCCTCTAGCGGGATGCAAGACACAGCAGATTTGCTGCGTTCCGCTGTAAAGGATCAATGTAACGCACGCAAAACATTGTGCTGATGGATACACAGGATACATTGACTAGACAGGGATCATGGAGGTATTATGGTCTCATATGGAATCCACGTTATCTTAAATACATTGACCGCATTGAAAACATCCAAAAACGTTTCATAAAATATCTTTTCATCCCCCCATCTCGGAAAGAGTATTTTTGCTCTTCGATATCTGAGTGCAAAAGTCGTTTTTATCCTCTAGAGGATAAAGTAAATTGAATTTAGAACATCGTGTGCACTAAGTTTGTGAATTCAAAACATCATTAAACCTATTTACTTCTACCTCCATGGTGCCGAATTTATCATAGGTACAACCTTTTTTAATTTGTTAAAAACTCAGACTCGGAACCATCTTGGTGTACTTTTATAATTTGCTTTGCGCGCGCCATTTTCTTGTCAGGTCAATTGTTAAAACCTTAGGTTAAAAACAAGTGAAAAACGTAAAATAAGTGGTTTTGGCGACCAAGAAGTTTATTTGACGCCAACAGAATTGACTGAAACTGTTAATAATGCGCAAATGAGCTTTCTCCCTCAACAATCACGCGAGAAGGATTTGAAACAGTACGATATTAAAAAAATTGA
Organism: Xestia rhomboidea; assembly: GCA_963853795.1. Lineage (NCBI taxonomy): Eukaryota > Metazoa > Arthropoda > Insecta > Lepidoptera > Noctuidae > Xestia > Xestia rhomboidea. The sequence goes on from OY970786.1 coordinate 10,638,120, forward strand.
AAAAAAATAGGTAGAAAATGCCCAAGGCATTAAGTCCGCCTTTGTACAGTTTTTACTTGTGCATAAAGTTTTAATAAATAAATAAATAAATATTACACTCAACTTAACTAACTGTAGCAACGTTACTTTAAATTTTTCTTAATTGTACCTAAGTATTATTTGTTATAATTTAAAGATTATTTTGTAATACTTACCTACCATAATGTAGTAGTTAACACCTAAACTGAAATAATAGTAAAAGTATCTTGTGATTGTAAATGTTTTTTTTTTTGCATTTAGTCATTTCCTCGCTGAGGTGGGATGAAAAGTTACGTGTTGCACTCGAGTGCAAAGATTTTTCACCTCGTGCTCTTTTGATTCCCTCGCTAACGCTCAGGATTCTAATTTTTGAATCACTCGCTGCGCTCGTGACTCAATTTTAGAATCCTTCGCTTGCTCGGTTATCAAAATTGAGCACGCGGTTAAAAAGCAACTTTGCACTCTTGTATAACAAATAACTATTGTTTTCACCAAACGATTCCATATCAGTCAGCCGATTATCTTGAACTCTGTAGGAAGTATCATCTGCCTCCACTGGTAGATCGACGTAGAATTGCCGACTGTTGTCTTGTTAAAAATCCTCAATAATAATATTGATAACCCTGAGTTATTGTCAAAATTTTATTTCAATGTGCCAAGCAAGACATTTCGTTTTAATCCACCCATACGTGTACCTCATATCTACAATCCTCGAATTGTAGGCAGAACAGTTATATTTTGCGGGCAAGCAGAGTTTTCAAAGACATATGCAAGGAATATGACTTAGATCCATTCACAATTAGTGAGGCGACTACAGGAGCTAAACGCGAGTTTTATAATGCAAAAAAGCATATGATTCACTGCAATAAACAAAACCAGAAAAATATATGATATTCTTCAAGATATATGCTAGTATGATAGCGTTTTGAAAAAATAATACAACTAATTTTACTCGATAGAAAAAAATCACGAACGTATCTCTAAAAAAAATCTTTTAATGAGTAAAAACCATACTGAAATACATGCGATCATTCTGATTTTTTGGCAAATAATTCTACAAGCAACATATTAGCATGATTTCAGCTATATAAATTGCAAACTAGTTTTTATATACACTCGAGAGCAATGAATCCGGGTCACTTAAAGAATGTTAAAAATCTCGGAAACTAAAAATGATAGGTTAATGCAATAAATTGTATTTAATAGACAATGTAATACTCCTTAAATGAAAGTAAAAAAAATATGAGTCACCATACATTTTATTAACACAAAATTACATAAAGAAAAAAACTGCTGATCTCTCCTTAAAACAAAAATAGGAAACATGAAATTTTTGAACTTTATTACGATTTTCTTGAATTTTAATACTTCGTATTGCCTCCTCGTGCTTCCATTACTGCGTTTACGCGGTTTGGCATGCTGTACACCAAGTTCCTTATACGATTTTGGGGAATATTCTCCCATTCCTATGTGAGAGCAATTTTGAGCTCACGAAGCGTGATTGGGGGAGGGTTTCGTTGTTTTACGCATCTGCCTAGCTCGTCCCAAGCATGCTCGATCGGGTTGATATCCGGGCTGCGCGCTGGCCACTCCATACGAGTAATGTTCATCTCTTGAAGGTAGTCATTCACAATCCTACCTGTATGAGGTCGGGCATTGTCATGCATAAATATAGCATCCTCACCTAAATTGACCATAAATGGACCAACGTGATCATTGAGGATTTCTTCCACATATCTTACGCTAGTTAAAGAGCCGTTTTCTATGATCACCAGCTCTGTGCGACTTTCAGAAGAAATTCCGGCCCACACAAGTATAGACCCACCACCGTAGGCTACTTTTTCTTCGATGCATGCTTGCTTGAATCTTTCCCCTGGTCTTCGATACACTCTGTGTCTTCCATCGTGCTTGTAGAGCATAAATTTTGATTCGTCGGAGAACATAACTTTTGACCAATCTTCAATACTCCAATTTACGTGGCTCTGGGCATATCTTAGTCTTGAAATACGATGCCCACGCTCCAGTTTAGGGCCGTTTGCAGGTCTAAGGGGTTTTAAGTTAGATTCAGCAAGCCGACGTCTTACTGTCCATGCACTTGGGTTACTTCCTCCGAGGCGTCGAAACTGATTTGTGAGTTCAGTTCCTGTGAGAAAGCGATTTCGAAGCATGGTGTTCACCAAGTATCGGTCTTCTCGTGCTGTGGTACACCTGGTTCTGCCCGTTCCTGGTCTGCGTAGGTTAGAACCAGTTTCTTCGTAACGTCGGAGAACTCTTTGTACTGTTGACAGCGACACACGACACGACAGTCCTGGCTGTATCGCGCTGACTCCGGCCGGTTTCCAGCATTGTAAGTATTCTGGTGCATTCTTCAGGCGTAAGCGACATAATTTCAGCTTGAATAATGAATATAGAGCACTATCAACATGGTTTATGTACCCACATAAATGACAGATTACAAACAAAAGCTAAACCAAATGCTGTAATTTCGTAGTTCCATCTTCGAAAGTGGCCCTTTTTCAAATTTGATTTTTTTATGATATAACTATACAATAACTAAGAAGTTTTAATACCTTCATTTAAGGAGTATTACATTGTCTATTAAATATAATTTATTGCATTAACCTAGCATTTTTAGTTTCCGAGATTTTTAGGATTCTTTAAGTGACCCGGATTCATTGCTCTCGAGTGTAGCTTCTTATTTAAAGCTGTGTGTTTTGTGTTCTTGTGCTCACACCATAGATTACTATTATAGGTCTCTAAATGAGGACTTGTAATTGGCTTTCCGGTGACTACGGTTTCCTTTTTTGTCTGTTTTTATTAGCTGTAAATCCTCCATGTGCAAAATAAATAAAAAGTAAAGTAATAACATTAAACGTGTATTTATAAAGAGTTGTAAAACAGTTGGAACTTTGACCTCCAATATCTCCGTAACTAGAAGGTTCCCAGGTATGGTCCGGAACATAAATAATACCTAAGGGTCTTTTTACTCCCATTAATTAACTGATTTCATACATTACTTTTTTAATGTATTTCCACCGGGTTCTCCGTCAGTAATACGTTCATTAAATAAATAATAAAACCTTTATTTTCAGGTTTTGTCCCATAGATAAATACCTTACAGACTAACAGATTTAGTAAAATAGTACAAAGTGCGTTAGTGTATAAACTTAAAATCTATGTTTATAAAACGCACTTCACTCGAGCAATATTATTTTTTAATTGCACGTTGCTGTCGAATTCCCAATAAGTAGGTACTCAAGCAATGATAATAGTTTTATTATCATTGCTTGAGTACCATAAAATGAGTAAGCTTCTATAATAGGTACGTATTTTTCTTCTTCGCCTACGTTGATGATCAATAACAACTTTTAGTTGCAATGTGAAATGAACATTTATCGCAAGAATTTATGTAAGTAAGTAAAAAAAACTACAATCGGCTTTCAGAAAGTAGGTACACTAAAAGTGGAAATTACTTTCAGAAGTCGCTGGCCAAAACATGACAATAAAACATCAAAAATCACCGACTTCCGATAATTAACAAATTTTTTGTATTTTTTATTTTTGAAAATAGTTTTTTTTTTGTAAAAAAAAGTTCTTTTTCGTTAAGGTGTATGCTCCAGGGTAGCCCGCGAAACTCAAAGTTTCTTACGTTTTTTGCAATTTGCAGGTCATTGTCAGGTTGTATGTTGATGAAAATATGATTTGACCTTGTCATAAAGGTGCAGGAATGAATTTGACCTTGAAAAAGTCATTCCTTTATGCGCTTGGAGGGTTGTATTGATGATTTTGATGATTATAATTCTGTAACTACATACGTGTTACAGCCGCGAATCATATTTTAATCAACATACAACCTGACACTGACCTGCAAATTGCAAAAAACGTAAGAAAATTTGAATTTCGCGGGCTACCCTGGAGCATCCACCTTAAACACAAGTTGTTCAACAGCACCGCCTGTCAAATGATACAATCACAAAGACCTCTAACACAGTAGGTAACGTCTGTAACCGCTATCCATTTTCTTTTCTTTTGCAGAGTCATGAAAACCTATTGTTAGAGAAAAACGAAATGGGTGACGAAAACGAGGACAAGGTGAGTCCCAGACGGTAGGCTGGACTACACTAATAAGGTGTTAAAGTACAGCATACTCACTCAGCCTATTATGTTCCCACTGCTGGGACACAGGCCTCCTCTCTGCCAGAGGGAGGGCTGTGGCCACCACGCAGTCTCACTGCGGGTTGGTACTTCAAGTGTCACTCTGCTCTCAAAGTACCTAGTATATCAACCTGGTGTCCGACACAAGCCACGTTGCTTAGTGTGGCATTAGATGGCGCTGTGTGTAATGTCTAGCGATATTTATTTAAATAAAAGTCTCCTCCGATACACTTTGATGGAGAAACAGCCTTACTAGTTTTCACTCTAGATACATGTTTTTCAAAAATCAATGCCCAACGTGTTTCTGGGGTACCTAATAGTTTTGTTAGTCCGTAATGAATTATACCTATTGTCTAATTTATAAAAATCTCGTGTCACAGTGTTTGTTATCGAACTCCTCCGAAACGGCTTGACCAATTTTTGTGAATTTTTTTGTGTACGTATATTTGGTAGGTCTGAGAATAGGTTGTAGGCTATTTTTTAGTCTTACACATACACATTAAAATTTCCTTGTGAACGAAGTCGCGAGCAACAGCTAGTAATACATAATATATGTACTTATGTACTAAACATAATATATGTATGTACTAAACATAATATACAGGGTGGAAGGGACATCGGGTGTCGGCTTGTCATGGTCCGTGAGAGACCGTTAGACTCGATGTGGACAAGTGGACAGGATGTGTTTCGTGCAGCGAGAACACACTGCAGGGTGCGATATACTTTTATTAAACTAACAAATTAAGTACTTGAAATTACATATAACACAATAACACTGGCCACAATGAATCGGATACAGTTCCGGGACATCTCAACTCTGCTGCGATCAGACACTGCAAGGTGAGGTAAGAGGAAAATTTTAAAAAAATAGGTTTGTAGATCGTAAAAGGTAGGAACACACGGACGCTCATCAAGCTTGACTGTTTGGACTTTGAACTATTAGGAATGGCTCGTGCATCCAAGAGGTCCACCGCATCGTTGAGCGTGGAGGGATGACGACCGTGTTCTTCGACATAGCGAAAGCCTTCGACAAAGTCTGGCACAACGGCTTATTACACAAGCTGTACCAACTGGGAGTGCCGGACCGTCTCGTGCTCGTCTTAAGAGACGTTCTGTCGGATTGCACCTTCCGCTATCGCATCGGGGAAGCTCTCTCCTCCCATCACCCCATTCCAGCCGGAGTCCCTCAGGGTTCCGTCGTCTCCCCGCTTCTATTCACGCTGTTTACTATAGAGATATTTCCAAAAGCAAAAAGGCTCAGTTACATAGTCAGAACTGTTACATTACAGGCAAATGCTCTTGGTGAGGGAGTGCCTTTCAGTCTAAAGCTACAGCGTCTACATGTTTACAGGAAGTCGGCCCTAAGCCACAGATGGATTCGAAAAAGAGGGACGATGAGACCTACGTCTATTGCAGCAGAAAGAAGAAGAAAACTGGGAAAAAAACCAAAAAAGTGCGAATAAACCTCTCCAACTGCCTCGAGTCGTCCATGCTCTCTATCGTGACGTCGTTGAACGACAACTGTTGCCTTTGCTGTGGGGCTTTCATGCGCTACATGCGCTCGGTGTTGAAGTGCTTGTCCTGCTTCGCCACGTGCCACATTCCGCAGGTGATGGAGCTCGAGCGCCTGTTCTGTGAACTATTAGACGCCGCTGGCGACGCCTGCCTCGATCTCATATGCTTCATACGGAAATTTTTACACGTTTGTGTCGGTCTCGATAAGAAATAAATTTTGATGTGTTCTTCATGTGTTTTATTTATTTACTAACGGTTGCCTTCGTCGACGTGAAAATATTATAAAAGTATTACTTCCGATTTCGTTAACAATTTCAGGGGTCATTTCAAGGACATTCTTGAAATTTAAATAGACAAATATATATTTTTTTATTATAATGTACTGTACCTGATACAGCCAGAAGGCGACGCGGTAGACCTCGCAGGAGATGGCGGGACGAGCTGGACAAAACCAACGACCAGTGGTCCATATTGGCCCTGGATCGAAGAATTTGGAAGTCATGGGGAGAACCCTTTGCCCAGCAGTGGGATGACGCAGGCTAACAGTAACTGTAAACATACTGGGTGGAAGGGACAAAGGAGAATGAACAAAAGTATTAGGAACTTGGTCCACATGTCCACCACTAACGAGACCTATGTAATATGTGTGTGTGTGTATGTAACCAGACCACAACCAAAAATATGCAGTCAAGTAAAAAGTTCTGACTGAATGAAAAGTAATGTTTAGGGGCAGCGCAGACGACACTTTTTGTGTGCGACAGAAAAAAAGTCTGCGACAAATTTTGCGTGATTGATGTTTGACTACTTTTTTGTCGACTATAAGGCGATCAGTAGGATCCTTTCCATCAGTAGATCCACGCAAAATTTGTCGCAGACTTTTTGTCTGTCGCACACAAGTCTGTCGTCTGCGCTGCCCCTATGACATACAAAAAAGTCCGTCGCGGATTTTACACAGACTCAACGCACACGACGCACATCTTCATAGTACGTTACGTCCCCCACTAACGAGCGCAGATTGCATACTAAAAGTGTGCGCCGTCTGCGTTAGCGCGCCTTGAAGCAAACGTTCTATATTTTTCGCGCACTTTTGTGCGGCGCAGCGCGGCGCGACCTGCCAGAATGACACGGATTTTTTGTGCGCCGGATGTTTTGGTCGTCGTATGCGTTACTGCATATAATTGCTTAGGTTCTATTTTCACAGACTAAAAAGTGCGTCACGGATAGTATGTCGTCTGCGCTGCCCCTTATTGACCTTTTTTATTATCAAAGAACATCTATGTACCTATCACCCATGTTTGCAAAGAATAAATGATTTGATTTTGATTTGATTTGAAAACTATCGTTAATACCATTCTGTCCATCGCACATTTTGAACTAATCTACGCATGCTATGTCATGCCGCTGGGTGTCCCGCGTTATGTTCTTTTCACACACAGATTCTTCTTTTCACTTGCATTGTCACAAAAAAATCAATCACTCAGGAAAAACAAAGTCCGAAGTAATATCGCCTCAGCCGCAAGTAAGGACTCTCTATTTAGTGGACTATTATTTAAAAGAGGTCCCGTTAGTGGTGGATATTTGGACCACTTTCATTCATTCTCCTTTTTCATCGGTAATTAAAAAAAATATATATGTAAAAATAAAAAAGATGAATAAACGAAACAACAAAATTATAAAACTTAATTTATTTATTTTTTACAAAATCAACAACCTTTACAGATATAACGTTTTAATGCTACTTAACGAGAACCATAACCGAGCTTACATCTATTGTGAACCGCTAGCGACAGTGGCGACACTCTGCCACGTGACGGCCGCGAGCTCGCAACACTCCGCTGATGTGACGAGTCGTACCCAGGGCTTGCAACAACTACACTATATTAGCCTAAACTTCAAGGAACATAACATCACGCCTGTAATCACCGAGGAGGCGAGCCTATTGTCATCAACCGGGGACGAATCCGCGGAGTCTCCGTGGCTGCTACTGGGAATTTCTTGGTGGGAAAACCCAATAACACTTTGAAGGAGAAAGTTTCATGTGGATATTTACAATGTTTTCTTGGTATAAGTACCGTATACCGATTTTCGAAAATTTGTTTGCCACACTCGGGAATCTAACCCACTAAAATTCTAAAACATAAGTCTGTACTTTTTTGACATCGATAGGGTCAATCATATGAATCAAATCTCTCTAACAAACATGATAAATAAATTTCGGAGTTTCGTGTGGCAAAGGAATTTTTGAAAATCTGTGAATAAGTATTTAGAGTACTTTCCCTCCAAGTGGCGTTGAAAAATGTCACCCTGTATACTTTCATATGCATTCAGTAAATAGGTAATCTAAAAAAAAAAATCTCAATTTTAATATACAAAAAAAAGGTAAAATCTTAATTTTAATATACAAACAGACATCAATTTTATTTATTCGTACAGATTTTGTTTAGATATCGACACCATCACATCAGTCGAGCTTGCCGCTAATTCAATTTTACAACAATTAACTAACTGCTCTTACAACTGAATCATAGAATAAAGTATCACACCCCGGTGCACCTGGCTTCTTCACACAAAACGAGCCGTCGTGTTTGTACAACACAATATCACAAATGTATGCCAACAGCGCCGTCCTCGCGTGACATTTAAGAGGGAACAGGGCCTGCGAGGAATTAGAAAAATTGGTATTTGAAGAAACTATTGCCGTCGCGCTGCGTTAAACCTGCCCCCGTAGAGTGCGATAGGGACAGTTGCAGCTCAGAACGATTATACTATTACAAAAATTTCGACGAGATCGACGACGTTTCGTATTCCCATTTTTTCTCCTCGAAAACTGAGCCAATTCAATTATTTCTGATATTAAAATTTTAAGAAAGTATGTCTAAGTTCCTAACTTCTCTTCAATTTCTTTTATGTTAGAAACTTTTAGAATTTGTCTGGTAGTCCTCTAATCACGGCCGTAAAAATGGGACATTTTTGTAAATTTTGGAGGGTTTCTTTATTTATTAGTTGCTGAAAAAAGGAAATGACCGGGACGTGTCTACAGACTAGTAGGCCTTTATTTTATGAAAAAAATATTGCTCTAGCCACTCACCAGCCCCGCGCGCGAATTTTTTGCACCAAACCGCCACGCGTGCAAAAAATTGCGAAATATTCGCATGTAATTTGACACTTTAGATAAACAATCGCAAACTACAAGAGTTATAGCTAAATAAAATTTACAGTGAATAGCTGAATAGTTATGGAATCTATATATTAAAAAAAAAAAACTGCGGGCCTACCATGACGTCTTAAAGCAGGATCGTTTTAATTGCGTGCGAGTGAGGGAAAGAAACGGAGCTATAGAGGACGTCTAGCGCCATCTCTTTCCCTCACTCGCACGCAATTAAAACGATCCTGCTTTAAGACGTCATGGTAGGCCTGCTGATATTAATTTGAAACTCAAAAAAAATGTAGAACATGAAAAACAGTGATGAAAACGGATATTTCGCTATTAAAATATTAATTTGAATTTTTCGAAATATTAAATTTCAATTAAAATAATTTTAAAATAAACTAGATTATATTTCCTTTCCAATAAGACCATAATCTTATTAGTTTATTTACGATAGTCTAATTAGAATTAAATTAGAATTTGGATACTCACTGTTTATTTTGACGCGGCCTGCGCCAACGACTGTTTTTGAACACGGTTGTTTACGTACCTATAACTTTACGAAGCCACTTGTTTTTGTATATACAATTTAATAATATGCTCACAATACTAATTATGCACTGTTTTTCCGTTAACACACACGTTTTAATCACAAAAACACTTATTTCTTGTATAAACACAATCACTATAGGTATTTAAACCTACCACTTTTTCGGAGGCGAAATACTCAACTTTGAGATTCGAAAACTAGATTTCCTTTATGATAATATAGTAGCACAGATTTTCACGATTAATTTGATATATAACACTATCCGAAAATACCAATATACATAACAGAACAATTGAAATACGACGCCACACACACAATCTGACATTATTATTATTCTTTTATTGGTATTGTTTGTCAAATCGTTGAGCTCCTTGTGTTAAGTTAAGCTACGCGATCACTGACATGAATTTATCTTTTTATTTTGCAAAGTATTATATAGAATCAAGTTCTTCAAACATAACAGACAGATGTGTTGCTGGTGAGTTTGTTCCGCCACTTCTTCTCATCAGCTATAACACTACGAAGTTGGCGACCCGGGGGGGCGTTTTTGGGGGACTGTCTTATGTAAATATTGGACGTTCAGAAAGTGCTGATTTTCAGCCTAATTTGAATAAATGACTTTTTACTTTACTTTACTTACTTTACACGTCAGAAATGGCGGAGTTTGTTTACACTAAAGTTTTTACTTTTATTTTGACATTTGCCGATGGAATAGTGTTGCTATTGTTGGTCCGAACGTTGAGGAATATAGTATAGAGATTGCTACAAGAGGAATAAGCTCTAGAAATAGCAGTTTAGTAGATTTTTTATTGCATTTGTTGGACGAATGCGCTACTGGCTGCACATGCAGCCAGGGACATTTAGCAAAACAGCTACTGGCTGCACATGCAGCCAGGGGCGGTTGAGTGGCTAGGGGCAATATCCAGAAAGAAAAAAGGGGGAATACGAAAGGTCGATTTCGTTAAAATTTGTGGAGAATCGCAACCCGTGGTCCCTCTTAAGCGCCCATGTATGCCGATGTCATCATTGTATAGCGTGCCGGATGTAAAAAGACCCTTAACGAAGCCGAAAGGCACTTGTTCTCTCCGTCATTGCGATCATTTTTTCGTTCTAAACCATACCCAACCTTCTAGTTACGGAGATATTAGGGGTCAAAGTTCCAACTTGTTCAGAAGTTTTTAATTTAACTTTATTTTAAACACCTCCACGACCCCCGTACTATCAATGCATCCATCAGCACAATGTTTTGAGTGTGTTACATTGAGTCCTCTGGTAAACCGTGATATTTTCACCCAAACATAACTCGTTTCCCAGCATTAATGGTTGCGTAGAGTTACTTAGTTTGACGTACAGAATGCTTGGTTGTCGGCTTCGTGATGAGTCCGTTTACACTTTTTATGTATGTAATAAACTATAAGAAGCATACAGTTAAGACTCGTTCGCGGGTGCTATTTACACACCAGCTCCCTGTATTTCATTATTATTAAAAGAGGTAAAAAAAACATTATCCTATTAAGTGTATCAACTGTTCAGACCTCGCAAATTATACAAAGTAACTGACCTGTCCGGATTCGAAGTCACGACTGATCTCCAGCACTAAGGCGAGCTTCAATCTGAGAAATTTAACATTTCAAACAAAAAAGAACCTTATTTCTGTAAACTTTATGTTCATATTCTTACAATACTAATAGTAACAGTCGCGTGTAGGAATATGCACATCAAACTAATACGAATAAGGGTCAGTTTACGATGCAGTGCAACTGTTCTTAAAATGTAGATCTAAGTTAGACAAACATAACCCAGAACTAAACGCTGTTCTGGCTGACATCCGACACCGTCATGGACATGGCGAGTGCGCCCAGCCCGTAGCCCTTGTCGAACCGGAAGTTGTAGTCCTGCGTGCCGTGTATAGTCCTCACGTGTATCCTCAGGTAGCTCGGTCTCGTGAAGAACTTGTAACAGATGTGGCACTGGTACTTCTTCAGGCCGGTGTGTGTCTCCAGGTGCCGCTTCAGCTTGCCCTTCGTGATGAACCCCTTGCCGCACTGCTGACAGATGAACGGCTTCTCCTTCGAGTGCGTGAAGCTGTGGAGCTTCAGATAATAGTGCAACTTGAACCCCTTGTTGCATATCGTGCAGATGTATTTCTTCTCTTCTTGCTTGTCGATGTCTTCGATGCTAATTCTGGAGCCGTGGCTTTTCAGATGCTCTTCTAAGTAGTAAAAGTGTGAGAAGACGTCTCCGCAGATGTTGCAGACGCGCGAGCGCTCGTCGGGCGGCAGCGCGGGCGTGAGGGAGCCGGCGCCGGCCTGCGCGTGCGCACTGGTCGCTACATGCGCCTGCGCGGCGCCGGCGCGCGGGATCTTGCGCGCGTTCTGGAGTACCATAGCGAGGATCTCGCTTCGGTTCTCTTCTAAGATCCTACAATGACAAATTATTTGTTTTACTAGCTGTGCCCCGCGATTTTAAAAGAGTGTCCATGGAGTTGTTTGCCTATTCTTCTCCATACGAAGCTACCAGGCGCGAAGGCACTTAAGAAGCCGATTCCTGCCGGCTTCCCTTCGGGAACAAGGCACTCCACGTCGTGTCTACGTGTCTACTGTACTCAAATAATATATTACAACGGCAATTTGCGGCTGGCAGTTCCGTTTTGTAGGGAGCTGGGTAAGCCGAAGATTATTGAGTTACGACAGGGACAGATAAATAAAGTATGTACGAGATAGAAAGAGTAATGGTGTGTCATTTTAATCATCATCATCTTATCATTACGGTAAAAAGAATATTGAATTTGAAGGTGTTAACGTGTACAATGAAATACCGTTGGTTTTAAAAGAAGCAAAAAGTATGTCTTGTTTTAAAAAATGCTGAAATCATACATAATGAGCAAATAAAAACAATATTTTTTTTTTTTCTTCGGCTTCCTACACTTGACACAATTTTGACCTTCGCCACTGGAAGCTACCCTTGCGAATGGGTATAGAATCAATTATGTTTATTTAGTTTTAAAGTTTTACATTCAAGTGTCTTTCAATGGTCTAATTGAAATATATGGTTTGACTTCTTCTGGAGCCGCCCAAATAAAGTGGTCAGACGATGACGTACCCGTGTAGTCGTTACAGGTAGTCTAACTGGGTTGTGAGGGTCAGATAGGCAGTCGCTCCAGCCCCAACACGATGTTGATGTACTCACAGGCCCTCCTTCTGGTGCGTGCTGAGGTGCATGTGCACGTGGTACTTGGTGTGGAACATGTGCGCGCACACGGGACACTCGTAGCGCAGCACGAAGGCGTCGCGCGCGTGCGTGAGCAGGTGCTTGCGCAGCTTGCAGGCGGCGCTGAACCGCTTGGAGCACACGTCGCACACGAACTCCGCGTCCGGCGCGTGCCGCTTGCGGTGGTACACCTGCACCGACGCACCATCATTTAAATTACGTTGTCCGTTTATCCTTTTCAATGCCAGAGCATAAACCCACGCGTATGCCCTTCACGCCAAGTCACAACTTCACCTATCATTTTGTCACATATTTGTGTCGTTTGGCGTACAGGGCACGCGCTTGCTTATCACATATGTATGTGACAATGGCGTTCAAAAGATTAAATCGAACTATGATATATATATATATATATATACATATACTACCGAATCTACACATCGAAATTAACCAAAAAAAACACAACAAACTAAATAGCATACACCTGAATCTGTTGTGTTTAAAGTACAATTTATACAACTTAGTTCACCACTGCTCTCAAAACTGTGAGAGCGCCAGAACGCCTTTTTAGTGCCTTAGCCTTTGAGTTAGAGGAATACTTTGCATGTGCCGAATAAATATAACATTAACGTATTTTCTTTTCAAAATCAAATCTCCGAACTGCATACGACCGAAAAGTATTTTTGTTCGGTATACAGATGGGTCGTTGGAAGGCCTCCCACTAGGTGGACCGATGATCTGGTGAAGATTGTAGAAATCAGCTGGATGCGAGTCGCACGGGACCGGGCAATGTGGCGACACTTAGGGGAGGTCTATGTCCAGCAGCATGGGTGAAGTCGTGCAGGTCGCTCGGAGGCTCTCTTGCCAGGACAGTAAGACACTCACCATGGTCTCTCTCTTCTTGTAGGTGTTCCCGCAGAGCGTGCAGGTGTAGGGCTTGGGGCCCGTGTGCGTGGCCTCGTGCTCCCGACGCGCTTGCTCGTCCGGCGCGGGCAGCAGGCAGTAGTGGCAGCGCAGTACTAGCGCCTCGCCCGCGTGCGACTGCGTGTGCACTTCCAGCATGTTGAGGTGCAGGAACCTGCCCACACATAGCCTGTCAGGGGACTGTCCCATGTCATGGGGGTGAGCCTATTGCCATCAACCGGGCACAAATTCGAACTCCGACTAGTGACGCGAGCACAAAAGTCGTGTGCTCATGCTGATTGACGCATGGTGCTCACTGCGTTGACAGACGCAGTGGAGCAATGCAGCGAAATATGATGTGGCAAAGGTTGGGGTGAGAGCGAGACAAAAAACACGCCATGTCTTAATATTTTATTAATGTTTACTTTGTTTGAAAATGGGTGACAAAAATAATACAATAGGGAATATGCAAGAATTAATACAAAACTCTTTTTTATTTATTAAAAATGCCTTGTTTGGCGCATAAAAACATTGTGGTACACGTTTCAGTTTCTAAAACATCACTCATTTTACAATTTATTGTTTTGTGTAGCATGTCTTTGGTGAAACGGAACGCTCTCTCAAAACGCATCGTCCTCGATAACTCCGGAAAAACACTTTCATTTGAAAAGTAGGTAAAGTTTTACTAAGATTTTATTATAATGACGTCACATCATGGCCGCGACAGTCACGGACGTTTGAACTGTCATAGAAAATTGCAGGAGTTAAATATTATTTTTGAGCGACAAGCAGTAGTTGAACCTAACTTTTAATACTTTTCTTGGGTTGATAATACTGTATTTTATTGATTCATCTGAAGAACAAATTACATGCATATTCCCTTTTCTCTTGTTTTGCTTCGGCTTCCCCGGACACAATGTTGACCCTTCGCCACTGCTATGACTTTCAGATGCATTCAGAAAAAGCTGTTATTTTGAAATTACAAATGGACGCTACATGGGGTAGATTACACACCAATCAATTGAGATATTTTTTAAGAGCTGTCAAAACGAGGTTCTCTCATAGATTTGGTATGGCAATAGCAAACTGTGACGTCACTGTTTAGTTAACTCAATGTTTCAACTATTTATTGATTTCAAAGCAACCAAAAAACGAATTTGAAAATAAATTGGATTTTCAGGCCCAAAATAGTGTTTTTTCTCTCATAGATTTTGTTTGGGAATAGCAAACTGTAACGTCACTGTTTAGTCAACTCAATGTTAACTATTTATTGATTTCAAAGCAACCAAAAATCGAATTTGGCAATTAATTGAAAATAAATCGGGTTTTCAGGCCCAAAATAAAGTGTTCTTTTTGAGAGATTGGTGTCTTGGAATTATTATTTGATGGTGTCATCTACTCTATTGTATACAGGGAGGAAGAGGGACATGATGCGAAAACGGTTACCGCGTACTCAGTCAAAATCAGCTGTCCCATACATTTTCCGACCCGAATGGCGCAGCGGTAGTGAGGCTGCCTTACATTCTTAGGGTCCCGGGTTCGAATTCCGGTAGGAGCAAATGTTTGTGTGATAAGCATGGACATTTGTTTCCGAGTCATGGATGTTATATGTTAAATAAGTATGTATTTACAAACAAAAAGTATCTAATGCACTGTTTTAGACTTTCACGGTTTTTCACTACACTTAAAGTACTTACGGGATGATATCCGGGATTTTCCTCCCGAGTAAAAAGTATCTATGTAGTATTTCAACTATCTGGTGTCCACGACACAAGCCTCGTTGCTTAGTGTGGCACTGGATGGCGCTGTGTGTAATGTCCAGCGACATTTATTTATTTTGAACGTGTAGGTATTGCACTTTTGTAGGAAACAGAAGATTTTGTTTCAAATTACCGATGAAAAATTTCGATGTGGGAGATTTCAGAATGATGTACTGAATACATTATAATCGTTGTCGTGTCGCGTTTCCTTACCACCTTGTACATTTTTTTTTTGCTGTTTTATACGCACGTCATGTCGACGTCATGTCTTTGCGACAAATCAATATTTTTTCTTTCTTTCTTTCTAAGAAATTTCTGATAAAAAATCCCAATAACTCTTTGCCCGTCCAGGGAATCGAACCCAGGACTTCATGCTGAGCAGTTGCGCTTGCAACCACTGGACCACCGAGATAGCACGGCATTGTGTACATCAAATCACTAAATAACACTGCGCAAACATTATTGCAACAAACTTTTTTTTTTGCGCGTTGAATCATGGTGTTCGTATATACATAATGTAACGCACTCAAAACATATTGCTGATGGATGGATTGAATAGTACAGGGGTCGTGGAGATGTTTAAAACGTAAACTTGTAACATTAAAAACTTGTATCTGTAATAAAACTTGTTGAAAAGTTGGCACTTTTACCTTGTGAAATGGTCCGGAATATTATTTTTAATTAACATAAGTTCTTATTAACTTTCAAGATACTGTGTAAGTTGTGTTATGTGTAGTTGTACCAACTTGTCATAAGAATTACTAATATTTTTAGTAGGAAGTATCGTTGTTGTACTCTTGCTGTACTTCTGGTTGCAACACTGAAACAGTATCCTGCGTTGTGGAACATTGCTGATAAATACCTTATTGTTTTTCCATCGTCATACCTAGTTGAAAAAGTCTTCAAAACGACTTCAAACATTTTGACAAAGCAAAGAAACCGTTTCAAAGTCAACGACCGCGGAGATTTAAGGCTGCAACTCACCAATATTGAACCGGATTTAATAGATTGGTACAAAGTCACCAGGTTCATCCATCACACTGAATTTTTTATTGTTTTATCTTTAATTTGCGATTTTAATGTTTTTACGTAATTTGTAAATTACAGTTTATATTTTTTACTGAATTTTATGTCTATTATTTCGACAGGACAAAAAAGTAGAGATAGGATTTTTAAAGTAATTTGGCTATGGGTCAGACGTATCAATTAATTTTGGAAAAGGGGTCTCGTGCCCAAAATAGTTTGGGAATCCCTGGTCTAAAGGTCCGGAGCGTGAGTGCTTTTGACAGTCGTTACAGGTAGTCAGCGGCACGAAAGTGTAACAACCAGTCTTACCAAGGGGTATCGTATTACCCAGTACAGTGTTGTGGAGGTCAGATCGACGACCCGAATGGCGCAGCGGTAGCGAGGCTGCCTTAACGTAAGGGGTCCCGGGTTTTAGTCCCGGTAGGAGCAAATGTTTGTGTGATGAGCATGGACATTTGTTTCCGAGTCGTGGATGTTATATCTATAATAAGTATGTATTTACAAACAAAAAGTATCTATTTAGTATATCAACTATCTGGTGTCCACGACACAAGCCTCGTTGCTTAGTGTGACACTAGATGGCGCTGTGTGTAATGTCCAGCGATATTTATAGACAGTCGCTCCATGTAAAATACTGGTATTCGGCTGCATCCGGTTAGACTGGAAGTCGACCCCAACATAATTGGGAAAAGGCAGATAGGTGACGATGCTGACACAATGCCTGGAGGTGTACCATGCAGTACAGTCGTGGCGAGCCTGGACGCTTGCAGGCGAGGTGTCACGTGAAGGAACTCACTTCTGGTTGCAGAACTCACAGGCGTGCGGTCTCTTCTGGTGCTTGCGGCGCGGCTTTGCTTCGATGTTCTTCGTTTTTGGCATTTTCGATTTCATTTTGGATTTCTTCTTCGCTGGTCTGTAAATGGAGAATATTTTACAATTGGGAATATGCAAGAAATACAAAACGCTTTTTATTTATTAATAATGCCTTGTATTGGCGCATAAAAACATTGTGGTACACTTGTTTGTGTTTCTAAAACATCAGTTATTTTACAATTTATTGTTTTGTGTAGCATGTTTTTGGTGAAACGGAACACACTCTCAAAACGCGTCGTCCTCGATAACGCCGGTAGTGACGTCAAAGTCTATGTGTCACAAAAACAGTTATTTGAAAAGTAGTTAAAGTTTCACTAAGATTTTATTATAATATCGTTATCGCAATTTTTGCTTGAGTAAAGCAAATACAATTAGTAAAATTACTATAATAAGGCCAACAAATTAGATGTAAACAAGGTAGATTGAGATAAATGACGTCACATCATGGCCGCGACAGTCACGGACGTTTGAACTGTCATAGAAAATTGCAGGAGTTTAATATTATTTTTGTGCGACAAGCAGTAGTTTAACTTAACTTTTAATACTTTTCTTGGGTTGATAACACCGTATTTTATTGATTTATGTGAAGAAAAAATTACATGCATATTCCCTATTAATGTATCCACATAGATACGCCTTGTTCTAATGGGGGTAGGCAGAAATGGTAGAACGCGACGTCCTACGACCCCTACATGGTCCTTGCGCCTCGCTCACATTCATACATCTGGACATAAATCTACGCGATTTTAGCGAAAACCTTTAAAAATCTAATAATATTCCTTTTTATATTCTATTTCGATTGTAATTAAAGCAGGTATTATTACCACTGGGTACCGTACTTTTTTTTGTAAACGTAAAAAACGCTCCTATTCACGTAAGTATTTTATGTCAAATGACATTGACCTTAACAGGAATAAAATGACTCGCAAAAAAGTATCAAAATATATCATAATTATTATGATTTCAAGATTTATTTATTTCCGGTTAGATTTCAATGTAATATTTCGTTTATTTACCTACTATAATAAATTGGTTACTCTGTTTTGGTGATATATGAATATTATAAGTAACATATCAAGGGGGCCGAAATTATAAACCTTTGTTATTGTTACTAGTTTTGTGACAACTATAAAGTTATCTGCAGGCACTATCTATCTATATGACAGGTCGTGTGAGTGCCCTGTCTGTCTCGCTACTCACTTCTTGACACCATCCTGTCCCTGCTGTTCCGCTTCCTCGTCGCCCACTTCCGGTTTCGTGTCATCTCCTTCCGCTTTGACTTCGTCTTTGTCTGGAACAAAATAATGTTATATAATTGCATAGCACATGTGCGAGTACTTTGTACTGTTCAGCCACCATTTACATTTATTAGTTACTAGCTGATATCCGCGGCTTCACCCGCTTGACAAATTATATACTAAAACCTTCCTCTTGAATCACTCTATCTATTAAAAAAAATCCGCATCAAAATCCGTAGCGTAGTTTTAAAGATCTAAGCATACATAGGGACTAGATATGAGCGCCGATGGCCAATTCCGCGGCGGCGGCGTGGCCTGGAAATTTCCACGGCGGCGTGGCGTCGCCGGCCGTGGGCCTTAGTTTTTTTTTTTATCAGGGAGAGATTTCTTAAAAATAACAAAGAAAACCATGTTGTTGTTACCAAAAAAAGCTTTATAAAGGAACGTATTTGTTTACAGTCTTCTAAATAATAATCGGAGATCACGTTTAATGAAAAATAATCATTTCAGTATTTTGAGTTGAAGAGAAACAGAGTTTTTTAATCAGATCACTATCTCTCTATATAATAAAAACTATAATATAAACAGAAAATATTAAGCAACATTGACAAAATATGTTTAAATTCTATAAATGTTAAAAACTAAAAAAACAATCGTATATTTATTATACCTAAGTAATTAAGTAAATAAAGTAGTATCATATATTTATTTATTAATTAGTAAGATAGTTTCTGTGTTCTTTCAGACACATTTACTGATAAAATATTTGCTGGCTCTTGATACTTTCAAGGCTCTATACTTAAAGAAAAAATAAAATATCAATTATAGTAACAACAGCACATAAACATAAATAATATACAAACGAATAAACGGTGTTTTTGGACATTGCATGTCCAAAAACACCGTTTATTCGTTTATGGATTCTTTGCAGAATAAATAATTATCATGGATAAATACTATCCTATTTAGCCTCAAAGGATTTAGTCGTGAACGTTTCGCGGTTATTACGAGTCCAGCTGTGGAAAAGACTCTCTCGCTCGGCGTGCTGGTGGCCGGTATATTTAAAATTGAGCGTGCAAGAGCATACAGTGATGGCATCGAAGTTTTCCTGTCTTTCCAGTATTGCAGGATGTCTCCACTGTAAGCTTCTAAATCTTCAGGACATGCTGTACTGAAATATTTCCAGCATTCATTTTCTACAGCACTCCCGGAATCACGTTGACTGGTGCTGTGTTTTCGCGCCAAATCCATTAAAAAGTTTGAAGAACTAGCAGAAGAAACATTAGCGGAATCAGTAACTTGATTTTGCTGAATATCTTCTGTTGTCAAGCTTTTTATTTCTTTTTTTTGCATGTATTCATCGATTTCATTAATGGCATGGAATCTACAATCGAGCAAAGTTGCCGCAATGACCACATCTGTTAAAGGAAATCGGGATTCCAGACCCTCAAGCATGTTATTTTTGAGCCTAGCTATTACGCTCATCATACGGCTTATCATCACTCGCTTCTTCAAGCAATCTTTTGACATCTGAACGAAATACTAGAACCAGATTCATAGTAGGTTGGGTTTCTGAACTTAGAACTTCAACGATTTTCTTAAAATTCTCTAGCAACTTTATCAGAGCCTCAATGATTTCGTATTCGGTATCATGTAATACGAGATCATCTCGTCCAATTTCGTTGAGAAGTGTGTTTATAGGCTGTCGATTTGCGTAATTAGAAATGCTTTGTAGCATCATCAAAATGCTATGCCATCTTGTGCTTGTGCTCGTTTTAATGGTTGGAGGAGGCTGCAAACGCTGAGCTGAAAGTTCTAAAGAACTTAAAGCTCTTTCAGGTGTCTCAGTTGTTTCGGATTCAGTGTCGGTTGAGTCGGAATTTTCCAGATGTTCGGCGAATTCTTCAAATTCTTCAATAGAAGAAAGCATCTGTTGCTGATCAGCAGATGCAGCGGCTTCAACACGTGGTGCCCTGTATCGAACATGCTTAACAAGCCTTTTGCATTTCGTCAATATTTTGGATATTTCTCTGGTGTTTTCGATGCCATTTACATTGACTAGATTATGTAGACCATGACCAATGCAGAGGTGGTTATTAAATCCTAATAAGTTTGCAGCTCGTTTCATATTACTACCTGCATCTGTGACTAAATAAATCTCTTTTTGGTCTATTTTAAAACTGCGCAACACCTCCATAATTTCGTCACGGATTGTTTCGCCAGTGTGTTTCTTGGTAACTTCTTTGGTGGCCAGTGTAAATTTGATGAGAGTCATATCTTCAGAAATAAAATGGTACGTACAAGTGATATAATTGCGCCGTCTGTATTTATCGGTCCACATATCGGTAGTCAAGGCACCGAGGACTTTGCTTCGAAATGAAAGCATTTATATATGCCAGCATACTGTTGTACACATCTTCCAGTCCTTCTCGTGCTATATTGTGTCTCGATGGCAAGTCCGCGTCGGAAACAATGACGCTGTATTTTTTTAGAAAGTCAATCAAAGTCAATCATTGCATCATTATCCACAGTATCAAATGGCATCAGTGACCTTGCAAACCAAAGAGCCAAATCTCGGGACAGCGATCATTTATCGCTCTTCTTACTACTTTCGTATCTGATTCTGCCACTGGTTCTTTGAGTAAAAAACTCTTTTATGGAAGTCGAAGTTTGTGATTTTAGTGTATCCTCTAAACCATGTGTATCTTTTAAATGTCTGAGAAGATTACTTGTGGCTATGCTTTTACAGTAAGCTTTCACTTGCTTCCTGAAAAGTAAATTAAAAGATAAAATTATTACCTAAACGCTTAATACCTCGCATTCTTAAATGAATTTACCTTTTTTTTTTTTTTTTTTCGGATGGGAAATCATCAAATGACTTCTCCCGCTCTGGGCGGAGCAGGAGGGAGTGTCAGACTGTTACTGACTAAAACCCATCCATGTTCCTTCCTCGCCCTTTATGTTCCGGGGCCACGGTATCTCTTTCGAATAGTCCCGTAGCCCCGGCAGGAAATGAATTTACCTTATTTCTTTGTTATGTGATGAAATTCCAATTTACTAAGAATATAAACAAAGTAGATAGCTTACTTTGAAAATAAAGCGTCCTCGTCTTCATTTTTAGCCTTGCTTAGACACGCCGCACAAAACACATTTTCACCAAGAACAGTCCTTCGTTTTCCGTTTACTTCTACCGCTAGTTGGCCAAATTCTGTCCAGCAAAAACTATGTGTATGTTTTGTGGAAAGATTTTTCATTGGGGTCACATAAATATTCTTTATTTTCGTTTTATAAACATCAACAGTAGTCGAAGTTGCTGCCATTGTTTACACCACTCAATAATACACGTGTACTCGGTAAAATATTCGAGTCGACTGCGTGAGCGGACGAGTGTGGTGAACCGTCGGGCCGCGTGTGCGAGCGAGAAAGCAAGCTGTGTTTCGTCGCGGCGGCGCTCATATCTAATAGGGACAGACAGACGTGGCGAGGGACTTTGTTTTATAATATGTAGTGATCTTTCATTGACTTGAATATGCCTTGGTGGCTGAGAGAATGTCATGCTCACTCAAATGTCTCGCTGATGGTGGCGGGTGTGTCGGGTCATTTAGTTCCCTTAAATATGGTCGAGTTGAATGGCGCCGATACATGCGTCATGTTCGTGAACGGGCGCTCTCAGTTGGGACTGGTCATCTCTTAGCTACCACGGTTCGTTCATTTTAATTACTTTATTTTTCAATTGTTGATTTACAGCCTTATTCATAATAAATCCTTAATTGAGGTTTGATCGGTCTGTTAGTTAGCAGACTCATTAAGCGTAACGTCAGACGACAACAACAGACAGACAGACGACAGACAGACAGACGTCAGACGACAACAACAGACAGACAGACGACAGACAGACAGACGTCAGACGACAACGACAGACAGACAGACGACAGACAGACAGACGTCAGACGACAACGACAGACAGACAGACGACAGACAGACAGACGTCAGACGACAACGACAGACAGACGACAGACAGACAGACGTCAGACGACAACGACAGACGTCAGACGACAACGACAGACGTCAGACGACAACGACAGACAGACAGACAGACGTCAGACGACAACAACAGACAGACAGACGACAGACAACAGACAGACAGACGTCAGACGACAACGACAGACAGACAGACAGACGTCAGACGACAACAACAGACAGACAGACGACAGACAGACAGACGTCAGACGACAACGACAGACAGACAGACGTCAGACGACAACAACAGACATGGGATAAAAAGTGTCCTATGTGTTAATCTAGGTTATAAACTATCTGTGTGCCCAATTTCGTCCCAATCCGTTTAGTAGTTTTTGCGTGAAATAGTAACAAACATCCATTCATCCATCCATCCTCACCAACTTAGGAGATAGTCTTCTAGTGGTACTTTTCTTAATTCTTATTGTACTTTTTATAATTCTCATTGGATGGAAAATTTATTTATTTATAAAATTCCATTGGTTAGGTTCCCAATTCCAACAGTAGTTTCCAAACCCGATTGTTTCCTAATTCTCATGGTAGCTTTCAAATTGCTAAGGTAGCTTTCAAATTCCTGTGGTAGTTTCTAAATTCCCATAGTAGTTTACAAATTCCCATAGTAGTTTCCAAATTCCCATGGTAATTTCAAAATTCCTATGTTAGTTTCCCTTACTGACCTTGCGCATGCGTGAGCACGTGGCGGTGCATCTTGGAGCTGGTGATGAAGCCGCGGCCGCACTTATAGCACTTGAAGGGGCGCTCGCCCGTGTGCGTGCGCATGTGCACGCGCATGTACGACGCACTGCTCACGCTCTTGTTGCACACCTAGCACATGACACAATGTTAGTGGGACATACTGCGTGTGTCGGTCTCACCTCACAGGTGCGGGGCGGGGGGCGGGGGCAGTGTGTCGGGTCTCACCTCACAGACGCGGGGCGGGGGCAGTGTGTCGGGTCTCACCTCACAGACGCGGGGCGGGGGCAGTGTGTCGGGTCTCACCTCACAGACGCGGGGCGGGGGCAGTGTGTCGGGTCTCACCTCACAGACGCGGGGCGGGCTAGTGTGTCGGGTCTCACCTCACAGACGCGGGGCGGGGGCAGTGTGTCGGGTCTCACCTCACAGACGCGGGGCGGGGGCAGTGTGTCGGGTCTCACCTCACAGACGCGGGGCGGGGGCAGTGTTTCGGGTCTCACCTCACAGACGCGGGGCGGGGGCAGTGTGTCGGGTCTCACCTCACAGACGCGGGGCGGGGGCAGTGTGTCGGGTCTCACCTCACAGACGCGGGGCGGGGGCAGTGTGTCGGGTCTCAGCTCACAGACGCGGGGCGGGGGCAGTGTGTCGGGTTTCACCTCACAGACGCGGGGCGGGGGCAGTGTGTCGGGTCTCACCTCACAGACGCGGGACGGGGGCAGTGTGTCGGGTCTCACCTCACAGACGCGGGGCGGGGGCAGTGTGTCGGGTCTCACCTCACAGACGCGGGGCGGGGGCAGTGTGTCGGGTCTCACCTCACAGACGCGGGGCGGGGGCAGTGTGTCGGGTCTCACCTCACAGACGCGGGGCGGGGGCAGTGTGTCGGGTCTCACCTCACAGACGCGGGGCGGGGGCAGTGTGTCGGGTCTCACCTCACAGACGCGGGGCGGGGGCAGTGTGTCGGGTCTCACCTCACAGACGCGGGGCGGGGGCAGTGTGTCGGGTCTCACCTCACAGACGCGGGGCGGGGGCAGTGTGTCGGGTCTCACCTCACAGACGCGGGGCGGGGGCAGTGTGTCGGGTCTCACCTCACAGACGCGGGGCGGGGGCAGTGTGTCGGGTCTCACCTCACAGACGCGGGGCGGGGGCAGTGTGTCGGGTCTCACCTCACAGACGCGGGGCGGGGGCAGTGTGTCGGGTCTCACCTCACAGACGCGGGGCGGGGGCAGTGTGTCGGGTCTCACCTCACAGACGCGGGGCGGGGGCAGTGTGTCGGGTCTCACCTCACAGACGCGGGGCGGGGGCAGTGTGTCGGGTCTCACCTCACAGACGCGGGGCGGGGGCAGTGTGTCGGGTCTCACCTCACAGACGCGGGGCGGGGGCAGTGTGTCGGGTCTCACCTCACAGACGCGGGGCGGGGGCAGTGTGTCGGGTCTCACCTCACAGACGCGGGGCGGGGGCAGTGTGTCGGGTCTCACCTCACAGACGCGGGGCGGGGGCAGTGTGTCGGGTCTCACCTCACAGACGCGGGGCGGGGGCAGTGTGTCGGGTCTCACCTCACAGACGCGGGGCGGGGGCAGTGTGTCGGGTCTCACCTCACAGACGCGGGGCGGGGGCAGTGTGTCGGGTCTCACCTCACAGACGCGGGGCGGGGGCAGTGTGTCGGGTCTCACCTCACAGACGCGGGGCGCGCGGCGCCGGTCGGAGGAGGGCGGGGGGGGCGCGGGGGAGGCGGCGGGGGGGGCCGCCCACGTGTTCTCCGGGAAGTAGTCCTCGTCTGAGTGGCTGCGGAGCAAACGGTTTTGAGTCAGTTCATACTACATTATTCACCTATAGTATAAAGCAGTATCTTCTACCTAATAAAAGATGTATATAGTACAGACAGCACCCCACTCACCTATCTTCATCCTTGACATCACCGACGTAGCCCTCGTCACCGCCGCCGCCGTCCCCGGCGACGTCACCGGGCGTCTCGTCGTCCGACAGCTCGCGCTTGACCGGCACGTCAAAGTCGACTTTCACCTCCTCGATGAGTATGTCTAGTTTGGGCACCAGCTCCTTCCGGTCTTCGTCGAGCACCTGTCACCAGTAATACCTTATTAGAGGTATGAGGAACGGTGTTTAAACGGGTATGGGGGGTGTTAAGTACTTCACCCCCATAGAAAAGGGAGGATCCTCCGACCAGACGGGTGTTATGTCTGGTGGGCCACTGCCCGACAGATCTAGTCGTGTTTACACCGGCGTTTGGGGAATGCCGGAGTCGGCGCATTTTGTTTACGAAGCGCTCGACAGCCGCTGTCACCTCCGCCCGCCGACAAAGGCATTCGTAGAATGCCAGAGTCTTTGGGTATAAACATTAAGAAAGCAAATACTGACAAATTCGTACGGGTCAGTGTGATGTTTACTAGAAACACTAATTAGGATTTAGAATAAAACCACCAAATTATCAGTAAGTAACCACTTTAGGGTACGTCCACTCGCGGCCCGGGATAAGTGGGGACTAGTCGAACGACGAAACGTTAAAGCTTCAGGTGTGCTTCATATAAGTTCCTAATACACCGGTAAAGCTCTTACTTGTAACGCGATTAAATGCGTTGCAGTTTTGAAATATTGCTCCAAGTGATTATTTTTGTATAATAATGGCTCGTTCGTACGCTTGTACAAGCAATTATGTTTATTATCATTAGGCTTTGCAAAATTAAAAGCCTAATGATATTAACATATTTGATTAGATTTGAGTATTGACTTGAGAACCACTTTTACTCGATAATTAAATAAAATGGCCGAAGATGTAGGCTCTATATCTTTGGTGTTTTCTTGTTTGTTTTTCTAATTTGACTGTTGTTATTTGTCTGTGTTTGTTGTTTTGCAAGGTTAGCACTCTTTTTTTTGTTGGCCCTTGTTCTGCAGTATTTTTGTTAATGGCCCTTGATAACCTAATGACGATTTTGTTTTCGGATGGGAAATCATCAAATGACTCCTCCCGCTCTGGGCGGAGCAGGAGCGAGTGTCAGACTTTTACTGACTAAAACCCATCCATGTTCCTTCATCGCCCTTTGTGTTGCGGGGCCACGGTATCTCTTTCGAATAGTCCCGCAGCCCCGGCAGGAACCTAATGGCCATTGATACCACATTTTATGCAATTTGCATTAATTGGCCGGGTAGGATTATTATTTATGATAGGACTAGTATCATTTTTGTGATGTTTTGCTGCCAATTTGTTTTGGAGTTTTCTGTTTTGGCATTATTATTTCCACTCTAGTCATTTGACGAGAGGTAAGTACTTTTTCTCTTATTGGCCCTTGTTTTGTAATGGTTCTGTTTATGACCTTTTAGCATATTTTATGCGATTTGTATTATTTGCAGGGCTTCGGCCACTGAATGTCATTTTGTGATCTTTCCTGCTATATCGGCACCAAAGATTAACCTCTCTTTAGTGAGATATTTAGTTTCATGACAATTTTATTAAGATACACTAATTACATTTGTATTCTGAGCATCGTGGACGGCTTTTTTACAGTTTTGGAGGGATTACTTCTGTTATGATTTTCGATTCTTGTTGTATCACCGAGAATCAATTTATTCTTTGTTAACCAAATTGAGATACTATCATAGTAAAAGAGTTTCAAGGTTGTCTCGACAAATTCGTATTATTTTAGCCTATTTTCACCAGGATAAAAGTACAATAAAGTTTTGAATTTAACGTAGGTAATCAAACTCCTTAGCTTATTATTTTGGCTTTAACAAAAGAAACCAATAGGTAGATCTCAAGTTTTTAACCTTGTATTGGTCGTATCCGGTCAATACCAAGGAATTCTGTGCGTGCTGATAACTTAGCACTTAAAATAAAAACACAATAGCTAATGATAGTTTCACCAAAGGTTCCTTTATAGTACCTGTTAAGTGTTAACTAAACAAAACCGCCACTAGAAATAATACACGTCGGAGCTATCGATGTATATAAGCTATATATTGCATCGTACTGAATTGCATCATGTTTATTCCCGACCCGAATGGCGCAGCGGTAGTGAACGAATGAATCCCGGTACGAGCAAATGTTTGTGTGATGAGCATGGACATTTGTTTCCGAGTCATGGGTGTTTATAATTATGTATAATAAGTATGTATTTACAAACAAAAAGTATCTATGTAGTATATCAACTATCTGGTGTCCACGACACAAGCCTCGTTGCTTAGTGTGGCACTAGATGGCGCTGTGTGTAATGTCCAGCGATATTTATTTATTTATTCCTTATTTAGTTTTTGATGACAGCACAAAATGCATTTAGTCAAAAATCATGCCTTAACAGATTTCATGACACTTGTTCAGTTTTAACAATAGGTGAGGTAATAATTACCTTCGAAATTATCGAAGGGGTACTTGGTTAAAACTGGAATTTACGAGAAAATGTTCTCGTAGGCACATTCGTTTTTTGATCGAAATTTTCTTTCGATCACATCTGGTAATAATAATTTGATCGAAAATAATTCCGGTTTAAACTGGTGTTTACGAGAAACTGATCTCGTGGGTATTTTTTTTTAATCGTATTTGTCTTTTGATAATTTTATTTGCAAACGGATTTGGTCAACAATATGGTAGGTACTAGCTAGATATTTAATCTTTTTGATTATCTATTTCATTAAAACCATTTAATTAATGTTGAAATACAGAGACGAATCAAAATGTCGTAACTTTGTTCCGACATTCAGTTCTGTTTACGATATTTAGTGACGTAATTACTCAGTTCATCGATCCAAGCTGCACATCCCTCAGCGTATCGCCGACCCAGATCGCGCATAGGATATTATATAAGTAACAATATAACAAACCTAATAACAAATTATTGAAAGGAAATAAACAGTATTCATTAAATACTGATTCATAATATATTTTGTATTGTACACATGTACATAATATTATATTTTAGAATAGTTTCATGTATCCTAGAATAAAATAGAATATTCTTAATTATGTACACTATACAAGTAACATTCATATAAGAAAACATTTCACAAAGGGTGATAAAATGGGCGGTCTTATCGCTATAAGCGATCTTTTCAAGATCTAGCTAATTATTTTGTCAAACAATTACAAAATAAACATAATTACGGAAACAAATCACGATTAATACTGAATTTCGCAACAGTATTAGGTTCGCCCCTATTCATTCTTTGGGACTTAAACATAAGTTCTAGCGAAATGTTGAAGTACCTAATTGTACATAGGTTCACTTCTGCCTAATCACACTGTGATTACAAGCGTGATGTTCTGATGAGACTTGTTACCAATTTTCACTGAGTTCACAGTCACTATTTTTTTAAATTTTGTTGTTGACCAATTTCCATAATTTTACTCATCGCCAATGTAAGTAGATAAACTACTCTAAGGCTACGTCCACTCGCTGCCCGGGATAAGTGGGGACTAGTCGAACGACCACCTTAAAGCCGCCCTAAAACCACCTTAAAGCTCACGCTACGTTTATTAATATATCACAGTGCCGATCGGTACAGGGTTATGCACAGAGAAACAGGTGAATCTGTTCATAGTGACCATGATGTCTTCCAGTTCGTCGGACGATGACTTTTATCACCTCGAAAGTGTTCATCTATACTATAATCTATACTAATATTATAAAGATTTAATTTTTTGTTTGTGCATTTGTTACGATTTTTAACTCTAAAACTACTCGACCGATTTTAAAAATTCTTTCACCATTAGAAAGCCACGTCTTTACTGAGTAATATATTTTATCCCCGTACTCCCATAGGAACGGGAACTACGCGGGTGAAACCGCGTGACGTCCGCTAGTTACAAAATAGCAAAATGACAGTCGGTGTTTCTAATATCAACAGTAAAAGAAGGAAATATGGATCGTAATATCAATTATTTCTAAAAGATATGATATTCGATGAATCCAAGTTAATAAATTAGTTACTAATCTCCATCCAATATTTATCAATCACATTTCTGTTGGTGTGTAATTTGTCTTTTGTCCCACAATGGTGGTTTAGCAAAAACCAATGGTATTAAAACTTTGCAATCCAAATCCAGTTTTACGACGTCAGAAGAGGACACCCTCTGGCAGATGCTTAAACCCGTACTGATCGGTACTAGGCCCTACTCCCTAACGCTTCGTCCGTATATTCGGATCCATCCGTCTCTCTCGCGCACGTCTGCAGGTGAGTGCGAGTGAGAGAGACGGATAGATCCTAATATACGGACGAAGCGTTAGGGAGTAGGGCCTCTGACCCGTACCGATTGGCAGTACTTTAAAAATGCTTTCTTTATGTTTGCACCCTTTAGCAGCACCAAGTAGATGACAAAAAAACGAATTAGTCCGTCAGATAGATTTCCAAAAAATATTGGACACATATTTTTTCTTTCTTGACGTTAACAAAAAATATAAATAAATGATAGTGCGTCGAAAACTCGTGTGTCGTCACATTTGAGTACATTTTTTTTACCGGAAAGTGACGTCACAAGCCCCCACTCATTATGTTTGACGCGTTTTAGCTTCGTCAATTTTGATTAATTTGATAAAACAAAAAACACGTATCCAACGTATCGTATTTTTCGATAATCTAACTGACGGACTAAACAGAATATTTTTTTTTAGTTAGGAATCATCCCTATTAAACTACATAGTTTCGAAATCCATTGTTTCCCAAATGAAACGCCCCGAACCTGCGTCCGCTTGTTCCGAGAAGATTGACACATGTATCCGACCTGGAGTTCTCCGGAGTGTCCTCTGCCTCCTCCTCTGAAGAAGAGTCGGCAACGGCATGAGGAAGGAGGGCAACAACTCGCAGGCTAGCACGGTCTGTGGCTTCTCGTACATCGTCCCCCATTTCGCCGGCCGCTGCTCTAACGTCCAAGAAACTTGCCCCTCCCCCGCTTTTCATTCCAGACAAAGCGAAGTGGACAGAGGTGTCCAAAATGTGTATGGATCGCAAGTTCGCGAGTTTTGGAGTTGTCAGGGACGCGTTTTTCAGGGACCGAAAGTGATGACGGGCAAGTGGTACTGACCTCTTCCTTGATCTCGGCGGGATCCTCGGCGTGCGCCGCCTGCAGCTGCGGGCCCACCGTCTGCTCCCAGAACAGCTGCTCGGCGAGAGGCTTGCTGTCCTGCTCGCACGCGGCGTCCTGCTTTGGCGCGCGAAGCTGCTCCTCTAGCTCCTTCAGGTACGGCAGGATCGCGTTGTAGTCTACGAACAGAACAAGCTCGTTATCCTCTCGAAGGTTAAGCAGAGGTCTATCTAATATGATGCCAGTTATGTCCCAGTTCCATGTTATAGGGCGCCCTTCACGAAGCCGTCAACCAAGCATTTTGTTCATCAAACATTTTCTACGCAAAAATTATTGCTGGGAAACGTTTTTTTTTAGGGTGTAAATCACGGTTTTTGGTAGGACTCAATGTAACGCACTCAAAACATTGTGCTGATGGATGCATTGAATAGCTCAGGGGCTGTGGAGGTGTTTTAAGTAAAGTTATAATGGCATTGACATGATTGTAATGGGAACCCTGAAATCAATTTTGAGTTTAGCAACATTCCTAGAGACTTTGTTCGGGCCCTCTGGCTCCGTTGTCTTGTCGGCTTTTCGGAGCACGTCGGCGGCATAATTTCCTCGTCATATTGAAACCGTCATGATATTTCAAAATCCCTAAAGGTTGTGCCAATAACATCAGTTTTTCGTCTAATCGTGAGTGTGCTATTGAATCGGTGCTCAAGTTTGCATGATATCTGGATTCAGCCGGACCGATAATAAAATTAAGGAAGGTAACTTGTACAGCGACTGGGTAAGTCTGGCGTCAGTACTGGGTAGCTGGAAGGGTTCCTTCGTGAAGGTTCTGGTTTGGAAGACATCGTCCAGGGAGCAATCAGGTGAGTGCCTATTCAAAGCACACCCTTTTGTCGTAACATAACATTTTGTCGATTTTCTCGTTCGGGCGTTATCGTTGCCGCCTCAAGATTTACAGTCCATTTAATATGTCGTAAAAACAACACCATTGAGTTTGTATTTATAGCATTATACATCTTTTTGAAAAAGGAATACGCATTTATTATGCAGTTATGATTATTAAATAAAATTACGAAAACCGACGAGGCCGTATGAGCTTGATGCCTTTGCTTTTCCGACAAAAAAATATTAGTCTAGGAATTTGCCGCGTTTTTGTTTTCTTCAAATACATAAACGTTAAGTTTATTTTAATTTATTTTTATAAATAAGTTAATGTTCTAAAATGCTTAACTCATTCGATTATTATTGTGTTAATTTTTTCGCAAATGGTACGAAAAGTAGAGTATTTTCCTCGGTGATAAAGCTGTCTTAGTCTTGGGTGAACTTAAATCCCTCGCTACACTCAGGACTCGTCTTAAATCCCTCGCTTCGCTCGTGATTTAAGTTTTTAACACCCTCGCTACGCTCGGGAGTAAACCTCGAGTCCTTCGTTACGCTCGCGATTTAAATCGTCACCCGCGACAGAAGACACTGCTTTATTCCCTTGGTTAATAATCTACTATTTCACACCACCTGCTCGAAAATGTCAAATTATATGTCAAGCAACCTTAACCTAAAGTGATGAGTCATTAGCGGCCGGGGGCACAGCCGGTCAATAATGTTGTACTGGATTTCATTATGACCCGCTGGTCAATAATGTGATTTGAATTTGGAATCTCACATGCTCAGCTAAATTGGCAATAGAGTACTAACAAACACCCTTTGGTGCCAGAAAGAGGAAAGCTATTCTCGATACCCTTACTACGCGTGGATGATATTCTCGATTTCCTACAAAATCATAACTACTGCTTCTTCATATCGTTGCCATGTTTTCGAAGACATAATAATGTAAGAATAATTAAATAACTACGAACGATTTTTTAAAAGGAATGGAATAACATTAAAACTGGCATTAATTTAAATAACAAATACCGTACCGCGCCGTAATACCGTAATAGTAATTGGCTGTAACATTAGTTAATTTATTTTAAGTAAACTGCGCTAAGATTGCTGTGGATTTTGTGAATAAACAAATATGTTATTCTTACTGTTTGTTTATTTAATAAATACTTTGTTTTTCGTACTATGGCTATTATTTTCTCACAGTAGGTGTAAAAAGTAGAGTATCCTCCTCTGGGCTAAAGGTGTCTTTGCCTTGGGCTAGCTTGAATCCCTCGCTGTATTCAGGATTCTTGTATTAACTCCCTCGCTTCGCTCGTGAGTTAAACTCTTAACTCCCTCGCTGCGCTCGGGAGTTAAATCCCGAATCCTTCGTTGCGCTCGAGATTCAATATGACGCCCGTGACATAAGACACAACTTTAGCTCCTCGGTGCATAATCTACTATTGATAATTGAGATTCCTACTTTATTGCTAAACAGACGACACGTACCATACGGCTCTCCGTCCAACTTGTCTTCGGGATGCGTTTTGTCGAAGTGGGCTGTCAGTAGCTCGAACCTGTCATATAATATACAACGTTATTTTAACACACACAGGGGCGAGTTACGGGGTACTAGTAGTCACAGGGGCGGGTTGTCACGAGGGCGGGTAGTCACGGGGCAGCTAATCATGGGGGCGGACAGTCACGGGCAGCTAATCATGGGGGCGGATTACACTGGGGCGGGTAATAATGGGGGCGGATAGTCACGGCGGCGAGTAGTCGCAAGGGCAAGTTATGAGATTCTAGTAGTCGCGGGGCCGGTAGTCACAGGGGCGAGTAACAGAGTTCGAGTAGTTACGGGGGGCAGGCAATCATGTCGGGGTAGTCACGGGGGCGGGTAGTCACAGGGGCGAGTAACAGGGTTCAAGAAGTCACGGGGGCGGGTAATCACGGGGGCGACTAGTCACGGGGTCGGGTATTCATGGGGCGGGTAGTCACAGACGCTCATGCACTCACCGCGAGTAGACCTTGAAGCAGATGCGGCACTGGTAGCGCTCGGCGAGGTGGATGCGCTTGTTGTGCCGCCCCAGCTTGCTGGCCGTGATGAAGGACTGGCCGCACACCGCGCACGTGTACGGCTTCTCGTCTGGAAACAACAGTACAGCGTGTACACTGTAGGGTGTACTATTAGATACACCTCTGCCTATCCCTTTGGGGGATTACAGGCGTGAAGTTATGTATGTATGTAAAAATAAAACTGTTTTTCTTACCCGTATGTGATCTCACATGAAGTTTCAAATAATAGCTCAAAGTAAACTGTTTCTGACACCCAAAACATTTGTAAATTTTCTCTAAATTAGTTAACTCTGCCTGGTCCATACTGTTCTCCTTACAGTTCATACTGTCGCAATTGCCGTTGCTCAAACAATTAGTTGCATTACTCTGAGAATCGCTATTCGTAGAGTTTATATTATTATGCGTATTAATTTGACTACTATTCGGGGCTTCAATTGCACTAGTTTCGTTATTAATATTGCCACTCAGTGAGGAATTAGGATTAATTCCATTATTAATAAAATCTGCGGCTTTCTCTTCACCAATATACCCATCCTCAGGTTTGATGTCCACCACCAACTCGTTTTCTTTCTTAATTTTAACCAACTTTTTTAACTTCTTCTTTTCTTTTTTAATTTGTTTCTTCTTAAATTGGTTCCGTAAGCGCAGTCTGTAGCTGGTCAGCCTGTTCTTGTGGACAGTCACGTGATGGTCGAGCTCGTAGAGTGCATCGTAACTCACATTACAGACCGCACAACCGTAGAACTTGAAGGCAGCATCCATGATCTTTTCAGAACAATAAGTACTTTTCTGGCCATTCTTCTGCTTCCTGCTTTTTTTTAGGACTGGTTTAGGGTCTTTAACTTCATTTTTAGGCGGTACCTCTATGTCAATGGATGTTTGTGGTGTTGGTAGTGGATGGCTGACAGGTTCTTGCGGCTGTGTGTTGATATAGTTGGGGTTGGTCTGTTGGTATGCTTGGTAGATGGACTGCTGCAGCTTGTTAGGGTACGGGTACTCCTGGGCCTCAAGGCTGTCGTATGCTGGGTACTCGTACGGGAGCAGCGGGTCTACATCCATGTTCCCTGGTAAAGCCGCTGCTGCTTGGTTCATATTGCAACCTGAAAATCGTATTTAAAAAGTTTCAGATTCTAGGGCCACCTGTAAACAACAGTCAATGTTCAAATGACAGCCGGGACCAACGGCTTGACATGCTGTCCGAGGCACGGAGGAAACTCCTTATGAAATAGATGGACGCCTATCCACAGATTGATGTTGGCAAGCACGGCTTAATTTTGAAGATCAGCCTGTGAGACTGTTAGTATTTTACTACGAAAATAAAATAATATACCAACACTGGTATGTGGTATATTAGTATATTAGTACTGGTATATTGTGTGCACACATTAGGGATTATTGTAGTAACTTCTAGTAAAGATGCTTGGGCTCTTACTAGGAATTTCCCTTATTTTGTTAATGTTTCAATAACTAGGCTTATCTCTTAAGACTAAACTTAAGTCTTTGCCTAACAGTGGAATTAAGAAGACAGACTACAAATTACAATAAAACATATCATACAAGATTTCAAAACTACAATTTATTTTCTCATTGCTGAGTCTCCTAATTCAAAGGTCATAATAATACAAGAAAAATTCTTATAAAATACAGATAAAACTTAACGATGATGAACACAGTGTTGATTGTACCTAATACCACGAGTATCACACATACTGAAGCTAACTAAATCAAAACAACGTGTTTCTTCACCTGTCTGCTCAAAAACATGTAAACACCACACACAAATAAGTTTTAGCACAACTTTTAATGTCAAAACATCATTTTAAACCACACAGAATGTCGTACCACGTACTAATCGATACTCTCCGCGTAAAAAACTTACCTGATGTTGAGTCGTACAGCACAAAAAAAACACTTTTTTTATCCAATTCTCAAATTACTTTTTAACGATGAAATTCATTGTGTTTTCCCACCAAAACTCATTAAATAACATGTCCATCGTATGCTACGTGTAGTACACTCTATAATTATCGCAAAAAAATACAATTTAAAGTTTATTATGACAATTAAAACAAAGAATAATTCAATTCGTAAATCCACATTTTTTTTCTCGCGTGACTAGGTAAACTGCTATGGCCGTCATTTCATTGTTGCCAACTTAATATTTTAATTTACTTTTTCTCTTGGATTGTATTAAATTCTGATTACTATTTTATTTGTTTCAAAACTTGCATTCGTGTTTTTGTGATAAGTTAAGTCCATTCTAGTCAGAAATTCAGAATAAGTTGGTGACACAGCAACAGACGGTAAATCTTGGTCTTAATTGAATGAACGATTAAGTTAAAAAGCATGACTGTGAGTGACTGTGTAGTGTGTTTTGACAAGATCAATTTTTTTTTACTGAAATTATACAATATTGTGATATTTCTAGCAAACAAAAATGACACTGCGTAAAGTGTCAAACTATTCATAAGTCCCCCAACTAAAGCAGAAATCTTTGTCTGGCAACTTTATTTAAATCTGTCAAACTGCCAAGGTCATCTTATTTTTATGTTTCATTCTACGTTATTAGTCGTTTTTCCTGTAAATATTACAAATAAATATTAATGTAAGCAAAACCTTAAATCATTTATTTATTTTTGAAAGCTTAATTAAATCTTTTCAAATACAAAATCAGCTAACTGTTTTTGTTTCCTCACATATATCGAAACGCACTGTATCTTATAAGCTTCTATCATAAGACACAGGCGCGTTTCTGCGTTTCCGCGTTTCTGCATCCTGCAACATTGCGATAATGCGTCCTTACACACAGGCGCGTTACTATCACCCCAGATTCCACTTACTTATATCATAATATCGCAGGACGCAGAAACGCAGAAACGCGCCTGTGTGTGGCAGCATTTACGCATGGCTAGTATCAGGGCCGGCCTTAGCCATCTAGGCGCCCCGGGCGAGTCATGCCTTTGGCGCCCTTTTAGGTATAGGTACTTAATTCATTACAATCAAAAAAACTTATTTAGGATCTGTACCATATTTTTTATTGAACTAATTGAAAACTACAACATCACATGTATTTATTTTTAATAACAATAACATTATTTTAACCATTAACTATAAACAATGCACCTTACCTATCTAGATTGTCTGTCAGTCACGTCACGAACCATTAAAAAAAAAAACTTATTTTCCTAGCTTTTTTGTCAGCAAATTCTCTGATAAGACTGGCAATATCTAGATTTTCTGCAACTTGATTTTTAATAGATAGCGCGGCCAAACTAGTCAATCTTGTTTGAGACATTGTAGGCCGCAAATAAGTTTTTATCAATTTCAGTTTAGAGAAACAACGTTCGCCACTTGCAGCAGTCACTGGTATTGTTAACAGAATACGCAACGATATCCAAATGTTGGGGTATAACTCTTGAAGATTGTGTTTTTTGATAAAGTTCAAAGTTTCGATACCTACCTAGATAGGTAAATTAAGATTAATTTAGCTACCACGCAAATATTAAATAAATAATTCGTAGGTAGGTGCTTACCTACGTTATTTCTAACGTACAGGTTCTAAAAAAGTACGAGTTGCAATTTTATTTCTAGGCCTGATACCTATATTTCGTTCTACACTATTTAGTGAGAGATACCACAAAGGACAAAATGACAGGTCGTACTGTTAGACATAGAATACTGATACTCACTCATAAGAGATAAGTCTATAAAAGTTAATACGTTGAGTCTAGTTTTCCTTTAGATCGGTAAAAATAGGTATTAAAATTAAGTGGTATAATTGAGCTGGCGCGCTGTACCTGGCGCCCCGGGCGGCGAATGGATTAAAAATTGCACTACTTTTATGGATCACTTGACAAGTGTTTTATTTCGCATGTTCGGGGGCTATCTCCCGCATTGGTAACACCGACGTGATGTCACGCCTTCAGCTGACGAAGCAACATCAGGAGGTGAGCTGTGATCATTAGGCAGACAAACAATTGCCAACGTGGCGACGGAGTGTCAACTCCCTGTTCCAATCGTCGCGTTTCAATCAAGAGCCAGATACCATATTTTGATGTTAATTACGACGCCGCCGCCGCCAACCACAGTCCCGGCGCTACGCCGCTGTCTACGGTACGCTACGAAAACATCGTGTTTCTTTAGAAGTACAGACTACAATTACTGGCAGTTGGTACCAATGAACTTATATACTAACTGGAATGAGTACGAACAAAATGCTAAAAAAATAAAAAAAAACTATCTCAAAAGCTTAGAGTTTAAATTTGTACAATGGATTCAACAGAAAAGAAAAAACAAAAACGTTCCGAGCGAGAAACCAACATAGGTGGATGGTGTCTCTGTCTTGCCTTGTCACCGATGTAAACAATATGGCCGATACAGTTTCGTGTTGAAGTCATATAAGTGCTTTTTATTGTATTTAAGTGAAATAATCCGCTTTAAATATGGTAAAATTGTGTTGTGTGAAGGGGTGTAGTAGTGAGGAGTATGCTGGAT
Source organism: Xestia rhomboidea (assembly GCA_963853795.1). Taxonomy (NCBI): domain Eukaryota; kingdom Metazoa; phylum Arthropoda; class Insecta; order Lepidoptera; family Noctuidae; genus Xestia; species Xestia rhomboidea. The sequence continues at coordinate 10,675,678 of OY970786.1, forward strand.
TTGGAATTTCGTTTTTTAGGTTAGTTTTTTAACTTTGGTTGTTTATTACGACTAGGGTTACCAATGTTTTAGATTGACAAACGGGAAATATCCAATTATATTAAGTAAGTAAGTTCGAAGTTTCGAACATCGTTGTCGTACAGTAATAAATAATGTCCTATAGTAATCAAAAGTATATTTTTATTTTATAAATTAGAAACATCGCACATGGTGTCGGTAGTAACTAGTTTGCTTTTTAAATAGAAATATTGGAAAGAAAAAAGTCCGCCGCACCGTGCCGTGCCATGACGGTCCTAAGGATTTTTCCATGCTTCTCCAGCAAAAGAATCCATTTCGCGAGCTGCAAGTGAAAATGATTGGTTTCGGAAGGTAAAATAAATATTGGCGAATGTTACTAAAACATTTTAGGTAAACAGTCATAGCATGAATATGCGATTTTCCATGTCTGAAAAAAATATATAATTTTAACGGAGTCCTCGAGACCCCGAATACAAAAGTCGTCTGGATAGACAGGTTGCAAAATGGATAGTTTGCAACTACTGGACTGTACAGACATATATTTAAGTTATAGGTAATAAGTTAACATAAAAAGTTAATGACATCCACTCTTGTAGCTATCTCGCCTAGAATGCTATTGATTTGCAGGTCATCATAATTAAATAATAAAATAACAGTAGTCTGTAACTGTCTCAAGAGTTAGTATGATTATTGAACACCCTATTAGAAAGAGACAACATCCACTCTCGAAGCTTTCTCGCTCGGAACGAATTTGCGTTGCCCGTCCTGATTCCAGTTAGTATATAAGTTCATTGGTTGGTACCTAACGACTGCAATCGCCGGAACACAACTGTGTAAGATTGCATGTTGTGTATGCTTTGAGTGCAAGTGTAAAGTGAAATCTGAACAAATGATAAGCAGAACTGGTCATTCCTAACCACTCACGCCTGCTTGCATTTAATATCTACATAGGCACAAAATAATAACAACATGTTGTGCTAACACTATTTTGTGGAGCATTTGAATTGCGTTGCACTTACTCAAAGATCTGAGCGATTGATTCCAGTTTCTGTTGTTTTATTTTTCCTTGTAAATTTATGAACTAGTACCTAGTTAAGTTTTAAGGCAGCCTACTGATTATGAACTAAATGCAGCTAATGGAAGCAGTATAAAAACTTTTGGCACAGTAAACCTTAAATTAAATTTTGGTTTGCGTCGCGAGTTCACTTAGCAGTTCGTGATAGCCAACGTCAGCACAGCCATTATTGGTTCTGATTTTTTGGCATTTTATCACCTTTTACTCGATTTCCGAAATAAGAAATTGGTCGAAGATACTACTGGATTAAAAAATCTGCTGCTTCCACCGCTAGTATTGACCAGCCCAGCGTACGAGCAGTAGCGTCTGGTAAGTCAATATTTACTCAGCTCTTAGCGGATTTTCCAGATATCACTCGACCTCCTGGCCTCCCTAGAGTCATCAAGCATAACACAGTTCACTATATCAAGACCACATACGGACCCCCTGTTTTCTGTCGTCCTCGTCGTTTTGCGCCGCAGAAATTATTTGCGGCTAAAAAAGAATTCAAGGAAATTATAAGATGCGGGACAGCTCGACCGTCAAAAAGTGCCTGGTCTTCACCATTACATATGACCGTTAAAAAAGACAACACCTGGCGCCCTCGCGGTGACTACGGCGCCCTGAACGCCAGGGCCATACCAGATCGATACCCAGTTCAGCACATTAATGACTTCACTCATAACCTCGCTGGTGTCAAGGTATTTAGCACACTGGATCTTGTTAAAGCTTACCACCAAATTCCAGTTTTTGAAGAGGATATTGACAAAACTTCCATCGTAACCCCGTTTGGCCTCTTCGAATTCTCGTATATGACTTTTGGCTTAAGGAACGCTGGCCATACCTTTCAGCGTACGTGTTACGGCATGAAGTTAGGAGTGAAATATCGTCAGCATACAAGACGCATGGTCCTTGTATGGTTTTCGGAAGGTCGTTTATGTAAATTAGAAATAGGAGGCATCCAACTACACTCCCTTGGGGAATAGAGGCGTTGATTGTTTTACAGTCAGACCGAATATTTTGTATTTTTTTGGTATTTTCATTATAAAATTTCAACCTGGTGTTCTCGATTTGTTAAATAGGATTTAAACCATTCGTGAGCTTTACTCCGCATGTTACGCATAAATTTCGGTTAAATATTCAGTACTCCTGCAAAACTTGCTATATTGATTTATAGTTAACTTTCAAACAACTCTAAGTTACAGTTAACTTTCAAAACTCGCTATATTACGCAGTGACTCGTGCAAACGCCGCCATACCACTCCGATCCAGCCTGGCCCCTTGCTCCTCTCCCAGCGACGCCCTAAGCCGAGGCCCGTACCCCGCAAGGGGTGCCCTTAGCGTGTAGTCGCTTAGTTTGTAAGTTTTTTGCCCTGGCTGGAGGCCTTACACTTAAGGCACCCACAGGAAAGCAGAGTTCCGGTTAAGCAGACGACAACCTCTCAGGTTGAACTGCGAGATGCCATTTCGAAAAAAAAAAAAAGAAACGCCGCCTCTTGACCGTCTTTGTCAGTTCGCATGGTCCTATGGAAGTGCAAGCACGTGCAACGCGATAAAATTATTCTTATTCTGATAATATTCTGCTTGTTTCAAATGGAAATTCAAGAAAAGGAGGTTAATGAAGCACCGTGTCGTAGAGGAAGGAAAAAAAATACTGATAAATCGTCATGGAAGCGAGAAGTTGCAAGGGCAAACAGGTAAGGTTACGAATATGTTTGGTACCTACTTAATGCTCAGGTTAGTTTACGATGTTTGTTTGTTTTCGTTGCTTACTACTTGCACAATACTAATGACTAAAAAAAATTAAGAGCTCTATTCATACTGCCCACTAAATTGCACGAAGCAGTTGTTTATTATTTTATCTTCTTGTTATGCTTTTGGTTTTGGGACTTTATGTTGCGTGTTTTCCTGTTTTGCTTCAGGCACAAGCCTAAAGGGCCGCCAAAAATACCAGTGTTTGCATGGAAATCCAAAACAGGGCTACAAGTGCAGCGAATTAACACGACAGGACTATAGTAAATTTCATCGGCATTTTTATTCATCGTCAAACAAACTTAATCAGGATATGTTTTAATTGAAATACTGTACAGCAGAAACACCGAAAAGGAAATGAAAAGCAAAATCTCAAACAATACGTTATTTTATACCTAGATATGAAATAAAATCTAATGGAAGACGCCAAATTATACTAATGAAAGTGTGCCAGAAGGCATTTACTACTATTTTGGGAGTATCAAAAGACCGGATACAAAGAATTTGTAAAAACCATTTAACCACAATGGAACTCCCAAATGAAAAAAGAGGTGGTGATAGAAAATCTTTTCGGTACTCTGGTCGCTTATTATCTGTTAATGCTTACATAAAGGATCTTAAAAGTATAGAGTCACATTATGTGCGAGGAAGATCTACTGTGCAATACTCTGCACTGCTTAAGTGACGTAAACATTAAAAAAATCCATACACTTTATAATAATGATCCAAAAAATGTTCCTGTAAAGTACGAATTTTTCCGACGTATATTCAACAAATATTTTAATTTGAGCTTTAAAACACCGGCCACAGATGCTTGCTCCAAGTGTATCCAGTTAAAAGAAGCTATTCCACGTGAACGTGATCTAGCTAAAAAACTAATTCACAAGTTAAAAGCTAAGTGGTTTTACACTAGCCTTAAAAGTCCTCAAGATGACGAAATGATACTATCTTTCGACTGCCAAAAAAATTTGGTTTTACCAAAAATTCCAGACTAGAGCGCTTATTTTAGCCGTCAGCTATATGTTTACAATCTAACGATTTGCCAAGGACCTTCCAATGGGCCGCAAAATACTTCAAATACATTTATCTACACTTGGCTGGAAATTGAGGCTATGAAAGGGTCTAACCAGATAACTTCAGCTGTATTTCATCAACTAAAGAATACCACTTTTGAAGACAATGTTAGTCATGTCAAATTGTTTTGTGATGGTTGTGGGGGACAAAACAAAAATACTATTGTATTGGGAATGCTCGCTTATTGATTAAAAACCAAGGCTCCAAGTAATATAAAAAGAATTACAATAATATTTCCAGTTGTAAGGCATTCATTTTTGCCTCCTGATCGTATTTTTGGAAATATTGAAAGGGCTACACGGCCTCTAGAAGTCAGAGCAGAACTAGAGACCTATTTTGATATTTTTTCAAAAATACGGTACGGTGTTGAGACTTGGCAAAGATTTCAATTTTTATTATTGGAAATCAAACACCAAAGACGTACTGAAATTGCCTGGATCTTGGCATTTCCAATTTAATGCATCCAAGAGGTTTTTTTTTGAGAAAAGGAATGGCAAAATCGCCGTTAAAGGGGAACCGCATTAAGTATCGGAGGTGGTGAATTACGGCAATGTTTGTAAAAGAGGTAAACCGTTTGAACAGATTGGACCTACTTTGATCAATTCAGGCGTAAAACCAGCAAAATTAAATGATGTGAGAAACTTGCTAATTAAACATTTTGGACAGGATTGGGCTAAGGTGAATAGTGTAAAATATTATAGATTTCTTGAAGAAAACCAAACTGAAGCTGCTTTAGACGAAGATACCGATACTGAGGATACTTTGATGGATGAAGAAACATAAATAAGAGTATAATGTTATTGTAAGATGATTATTTAGGTTTAGGATTTAATTTTGATACTGTTTCAAAACTCTTCATGTTAATTTCATACTATTTCAAAACTATTTATGTTTAAATACTTTTGCAAAAGTGGTTATGTTTAATTTTTAAATACTAATAAAACGATAACTATGGTATTGGGATTTTATTTACTACAAGAAATTAATTCTCTAAGACCATAATTTTCAGTAATGTTTTGTAATATGTATTTTCATAACTCCATTTTAACACTACCAGGTTTTAATCAATTTTCCAAATTTATTATTCTTTCAACATAGCGGACTTTGCAAGTGGACTACTCGTTGTTCAGTACATCATTTTAGACCTACATAAATTTTTCATCGGTAATTAAAAAACAATTCAGCCGTTTGATACATTTTGATCCTGTAGGTATTGCACTTTTGTAGGAAACTGATGTTTTTTCTTCAGAATGGTTCAGAATGATGAGCTGAACATGTGGTAATTATTTGTGCGTCCGTGTCCGTTCCACCCTGTATTGCTTAACTAGCTGTTGCTCGCGACTTCGTCCACAAGGAAATTTTTATGTGTATGTGTGAGACTAAAAAATAGCCTACGACCTATTCTCAGACCACACCATATATACACAAAAATCAGTCAAGCTGTTTCGGAGGAGTATGATAACAAACACCACATTGACAACAACAACATGTGTCGACATTTGTTAACACGCACGAGATTTTTATAAATTAGTTCTATAACAAATGGAAACACAGTGTGCAACTGTTGTATAATAAGGGGTATTGAAATACGAATGTGGGTTCATCACATGAGTGTTTTAATACTTAATTATGTACAGTTGCATACAAGACTTTATCTACATCCGTGATATGAATCCTCCGTAAGTTTCTGAAACCATAGTGTGTTGTAAGAAGTCTATATAAATTCATGGAAAGTTAATTGCTGAGTATTTAATACAAACAAACTATGTATAGTTAGGGAATAATAGAATTGTTTATTGTAATAATTATTTACATTTTGGATCGTACAATTATGCACTACTAATATCGAACAAAAATGGCGGGATACGACGTGAATTCGAAGTAACCTATAATGTTTTGAAATTACGGAGTACAACATTATAACACCCGTTTCAATGATTACTTTGACACTGGTTGTTTTAATGTTGGCAATAAGCTAACTGTTTCAGATATTATATAGAGGATTTATAGCATGGGTGTAGATAAAAGATTTGATCTCATACAAAACTTGTTTGTATTGATGTCGGCTATTGATTTAAAATTAAATTAAAATAAAATAATAAACTCACGAGTCTCGGCCGCGCTCGGCCTCACGAGCCGCGCGGCCCTAGTGGGGACGCGGCTTAAGATACCACAGCATGCCATAAATCAGTAGATTAAAAAAACAAGATGGCTGCCATTTGGTGCTGGGTTAGGAATATTTATAAATGTGAGTGTCTTAGAGATGGCTCGTCGACGCATTTGGCGTTAACGAAACTAGACCGTCCATTTTTGTTCATCGACTAGTCCATCAACTAGTTGAATTCGTCGACTAGTTTAATGCGTCGACTTGGTTATGCAGACGTTATCGTTCGTTATGTGTAACTTTGCAACGAAGTCTACTACGGTGACGACGATGTAGGCAGTAGACTAGAGACTCCAAAATAATCGCTCAAACTAATTTTAACTCTAAATCTAGCAAGAGAGAGTTCATATTTGTACGGGACGGATGTAAAACTTATGAACGTAGGCAACACAAATTCATTCGTCGTGGTATATAAATATTAACTCTCCGCTGCTAGATTTAGAGTTAAAATTTGTTTGAGCGGTTTGTTTATTTCTAAGGATGAATGAATTTGTTACTTGCCTACGTTCTTGAGTCGGTAGCAGTGTGACCATTTGTGGCAGATTTCTGCCATTTTGGCAGATTTGGATCGAAAATTTAAGCTGTGGCATATTATGCTGATGATTTACAAATGTGGCAGATTTCAAAGGTTTTAATGAAAATCATGCTAATTATAAATTACATTACATTATACATAAGTAATAAAAATTTAAATAAGGTAAATGTAAAAATATTTAGTAGAATATTATTTCACAATCTGGCAACCTATGCCTTTGTTTGATACCCAGCCCTGTAAATGGTAAGTCATAGGGTTCATATTCTTATAACCTTTCTTGATTGAGTTTTCAATCATCTTTGTTTTTACTTCATTTCATTCTCTTACGGCGCTTAGCGTGTATGTGAAGTGCAGGAACACGGAGACTGCGTCTCCTTTAAACCAAGCAAGGAAATGTTAAAAAATATGTCGTTAAAATCCATGTACAAAGAAAATGAAGACGAAAATTTTGAAACCAATGTTGATTAGGTGTATTGTTTTTTTGTACGTTTAGCGTAGTTATAATATTGATTTAAAAAATATATGAAAATACATTTTTTTATTTTCATGTTGGCATATTTTTGGCATTTTTTAACGTCGAGTGTGGCAGATTTTGGCAGATTTTTGGGTCCGTGTGTGGCAGATTCGCCATTTTTGAGATGGTCACACTGGTCGGTAGTCGCATTCAGTTTAGCCGTTGAGTGCCGCTGAGACGTCTACGGATTCGACTAGTCATGGATTGTTGGTGAACCGTCGATTAGTTCACAGTACGTCGACGGTCGAATTAACTAGTTCGTTCATTCAACGCTCATGACTAAGTTTGTCTTAAAGTATTGGTTACCGATAAATCATGATCTGTCGAATAATCGATTTGGTCGTGACGCCATTGTTTTACTATTGTGTCTACTTCGTGGACATGGGGTCATGGGTTATCCAAACACATTGTGCTGACTGAACTTAAGGCTTTTGTATATTTTCAAAGTATGTATAAAAACAAAATTTACATTTTCAGTGTATTGTGTGATGTACGCTCAAAACGAGTTCATGTTACAATATTATATAATGTCTTTGTCACCTGCTTAGTGAAATAGTAAATGTGTATAACTCATAAAGTCATAACTGTTTTTGTTTACTTACAGATGTAGAACTGGAAAATCTAGACAATAGCCATCTAGATGAAGAAGATATACTAGCACACAGTTCCGAATTCGATTCAGAAGACGATGTACCTATAACTGAGTTTAAAATAGAAGATGAAGAACAACAAGAAGCACCTCAGGAGAAACGCAGCGCCGTAGACATAAATTCTTTATTAGCATAAAAAACAGGTTACAGACAAATGTGAGACCCTGGCTCCAGAGCTAGGTTAGAGCACCTGCATTTCAGGAGCCAAAAGTATTGTATTAGTTACTCTCTCACTGATGATCATAATCTGATCTCACTCTGACCGATTGCCATGGGGGTTAAAAAAAATCGCCAGCAGGACCCGCCAATCAATAGAAGGTATTGTACGACCTAAGCTAAGAAATACCTTGAAATGGACGCAGCCTAAGGTTTCTAGCAAGTCCTGACTGTATTCTGAGACGGGGCAGTAACGCCAGGTACGTTAACCGTTGTTGCTATAGGAAAACGGTCTTAGGAGACTTACTTGAGCTTCAATTATATGTTATTAATTATCTCTAATATTAAATATGAATATTTGTATGATTGTTCTCACCGTTGATCCGATTGTGATGAAACCTTGGTGGGTCCTTCTGCGTACGCGTGAAGGTTCCTGGCCCAAAAAATCCATACAAATATCAACGTCGCATTGCATGTATACATATTAGTATGTAGTTTATTATCTCACTTCCACTCATCAATTTGGTGCCTTATCTATCTGCTGCTGGGGTACCTGCAACATTGTGGAGTCTGCGCTGGGACAGGGCTATTTCAAATGGCTATAACTCTTAAAATAATTGGTGTTGAGTCAATATTTTGATATCATTTTGTAGGTTAACTCAAATATTTTGCATTTTACATAAAAAAATAGCCAGCAGTTTTTCAGTTAGGCAACTTCCAACATACATTATACAATTTTTTTATTCTTACAATAGGTGTACCCGCTGCAAAGAAACCGAAGCTAGATGTGCAGAGAGATAAAAACGAAGATTTAATATCACCCAAGCATATGAAAAAGGGTCAAGAACAAACCAAAAATACTGAAAATATCAAAAAAAGTACGTCTAAAACTATTAGAAAAACCACAAAAAATATAACAAATAAGAATTCTATTAAAACTAGCCCTGAAGTTACTAATAATACTACATATATTAAAGAAAATAAAAATATTCAAACAACAAAAAGTAAAGAGAATACTGCTTCATTTCAGCGTAATAATGTCAAAGAAGATGAATTCAAATGTAAGAAAGGTAGTAACAGCGGTATTAACAGTAGTGACATCAAGAAACATAGCTAAGACACAATCGTTTATGTGATACAGACAGACCTTATAAATGTGATATTTGTCAAAGATTTTTTTTTATTTTCAAAATAATTTGAAAATACACATTCGTACACACACACTGGTGAGAAACCTTATAAATGTGATATTTGTCAAAGTACTTTTAGTATTCAAAGTTATATTTGAAAGTACACACACTGGTGAGAAACCTTATAAACGTGAAATTTGTCAGAGTAGTTTTAGTCAAAAGCATAATTTGGAAAATCATATTCGAACACACACTGGTGTTAAAACTTATAAATGTGATATTTGTCAGAATAGTTATGGTCGAAAGGATAATTTAGAAATTCATATTCGCACACACACTGGGGAGAAACCTTATAAATGTGATGTTTGTCAGAAAAGTTTTAGTCAAAAGCGTAATTTAGAAACGCATATTCGAACACACACTGGTGTCAAACCTTATAAATGTGATATTTGTCAAAGTATTTTAGTATTCAAAGTTATTTTAAAACCCATATTCGTACACACACTGGTGAGAAACCTTATAAATGTGATATTTGTCAGAGGAGTTTTAGTCAAAAGACTCCTTTGAAAACTCATATTCGTACACATACTGGTGAGAAACCTTATAAATGTGATATTTGTCACAGGTGTTTTAGTAAAAATAATACTTTGAAAACTCATATTCGTACACATCATACTTGTGAGAAACCTTATAAATGTGATATTTGTCCGATGAGTTTTTCGCATAAAGTTTCTTTGAAATATCATGTTTTCAAACATCATAAATGAATCACAATTAAATACTCAGCGGCAGTCAACGTGGCTTCAACTCTAAACGCGAATAAGTGAACAAACTACATGCCAGGTAGGTTCTTCATTTTGTTTTTAAGTGAATCATTTCATATCACTACATATTATAAAAAACAATGTCGCCCGCCACGTCTGTCTCTATGTATGCTTAGATCTTTAAATCTACGCAACGGATTTTGATGCGGGTTTTTTAATAAATAAATATCGGTGAACATTAACACACAGCGCCATCTAGTGCCACACTAAGCAACGAGGTTTGTGTCGTGGACACCAGATAGTTGATATACTACATAGATACTTTTGTTTCTAAATACATACTTATTATACATATAACATCCATGACTCGGAAACAAATGTCCATGCTTATCACACAAACATTTGCTCCAACCGGGATTCGAATCCGGGACCCTAAGAACGTAAGGCAGCCTCACAACCACTGCGCTATTTGGGTCGTCAATAGATAGTGATTCAAGAAGAAGGTTTTATTACTACCTTCTTTTTTACTACCTTCTATGTCAAAAATATTGGAGAAAATAATAAACAAAAGGTTGTTGAAATATTTGGAAGATAAATCTATTCTGTCTGAAAGACAGTTTGGATTTAGACCTAAAGTTTCAACTGCCGATGCGGTACATCATCTGACTGACTATCTAGCGAAAGAACTTGACAAGGGTAACCACACAGTAGGAATTTTCCTGGACCTCGCCAAAGCTTTTGACACAGTTTCCATTCCAATTCTATTGCGCAAGCTTGAGATCATGGGTGTAAGAGGCAACCAATTGAAAATATTCAAAAGTTATTTAGAAGATCGTTCCCAGTGCGTAAAGATTGGCGATGTTCTCAGCGCTGTTCAAAAAACCACATTTTTTGGTGTTCCCCAAGGAAGTATTCTTGGACCCACCCTTTTTTTGATCTACATAAATGACCTTTGCAATCTAAAGCTAGAGCATGGTACTATCATTACCTACGCTGACGACACTGCTTTACTTTTTTCGGCTGACTCAGAAAATGAAGTCTACAAGCTTGCGCAACACGGATTTAATATTGTAAATAAATGGCTTCAAAATAACTCACTAACTCTAAATGCAGAGAAAACAAATTACATTAAGTTTTCGATGCGCAAGCATATAGCCAATATCCCCTCAGCGTTGCACGCTCATTGTTGCCCAGTCCCTGCAGATAGCCAGTGTAGGTGTCCCAATATTAAGAAGACTGATAAAATAAAATACCTGGGTATTATAATAGGTGAAACCCTTTCCTTCAAACAACATATGGAAGCTCTAAATAATAGAATTCGTAAGCTGATATTCGTATTCAAAAAATACGATATATTACAGATCCAAAAATACTTAGGCAAGTATATTTTGCTCTTTGTCAGTCAATTCTGACTTACTGCATTACTTCATAGGGTGGGGCGAGAAAAACTCTGTTATTGCCCATTGAAAGAGCTCAAAGAGCTATTCTCAAGGTGGCTACTTGCCGCCCTTTCCTTTTCCCCACTAACCTCCTGTATAAATCTTGTGAAGTACTAACAGTTCGACAGTTATTTATTATGAGCACTGTACTAAAACAACACGCAGCACTTCCATACAGCACTGAATTCACAAAAAAAAGACGGAAAGATATAGTTTGCCCTCAAAAAAGTACAAAACACGCTTTCACAGCCAAGTTTTATATGTACCTCGGACCGCTACTCTATAACAGGCTTAATGAAAAAGGAAGCATCTACTCCTTAAATCACAATAACTGCAAGAAAATCCTCAAGGAAGCTCTTCAAACTATGTCCTATGAAGATACAGAGAAGTTATTACTTGTGCTAAAGTAAATATTGTTCACATTAGTGTTATTTTTTTAATTAGTTTGCTAAGTTAAAATAGTAAAAATGTTATATACCTTTTACATTGTTACCAATATTATTAATAAGACATATGATTATTTAATCAATTAATGTTACCTCAAATCGCCTGAAACACAGGATTACCTAGTTCAGGCTCAAAGCATGGGTGAACTTGACATAGATTTAAGAAAAACTGTAAACATTTACCTTATATTTTTTTAATAAAATTTTATTATTATTTATTATTATATAATTTGCGGGCGGGCGAAGCCGCGGGCATCAGCTAGTTAGGTTTAAAGTAGATTTATGTAAAAACTGGCTGCCGGCGCGCGGCGGTCCAGTGGTCGCATAGCTCTGCTGCTGAGCAGGTGTTCCTGTGTTACATTCTAGGGTCAGGCAGAGTTATTACGTTTTTCATCGGTAATAGGCATGACGACAGTATCAAAAAATTGCAAATCTATTTAGTCCGTCAGTTAGAGTATTGGAAATTAATGGACACCTACTTTTTGTTTTTGTAAATCAATGAATATTTACAAAAGACAAAACGCATCAAAACTCGGGATTGGGGGCTCGTGACGTCAGAACTAGCTAAAAATTATACCTAGGCGTGACGTATTGAGAATTTTAAAAGCGTCATATCTTCGTCAATTGGTTTACGGAACAAAAGAAAAAACACGGGTCAAATATTTTTTGATAATCTAAGTGACGGACTAATTAGATTTTTTTTGTCGTCTCGCCTATTCTCGGTAGCAACCCGAACTGGATTTGTGTCCGATTGATGGTAATAGGCTCACCTGTTATTTACTATTACATGGGACAACATAACGTGCGTTATGTGGACTTACTTTAAGCGCATCCATGATTAACCCATCGGCATACATTTACAAATAGGTCTAATATTTGTTTTACGCACCTAAGTCAATTTTTAACAAAGCTAATGTCAATTTTTTCACTTAATTACCAACTAGAGAAGCTACTACTTAATTACTAACTAGAAGTACGTCACAGGGTCAACAACCTCATCACGAAGCCGTCAACCTAGCATTCTGTACATCAAACTAAGTAACTTTACGCAAACATTATTGTTGGGAAACGACTCTTTATTTTGGGTGGAGAAAACATGTTTTGTGGTAGAACTCAATGTAACTCAAAACATTGTGCTGATGGATGGATTGAATAGTACCTACGGGGGTCGTGGAGGTGTTTAAAGTAAAAATCAAAACTTGTAGGTACTTATTTAAAAAAAAAAAAAAAAAGTTGGAACTTTGACCCCCAATATCTCCTAGCTAGAAGGTTCCCAGGTATGGCGTAGAACAAACAAAATATCGCATTAACGGGGAGAACAAGTGCCTTTCGGCTTCGTTAAGAGGTTTTTTTACACCCTTTATATGCTCAGTGAAAAATTAAAATAGATAAATACGTTAACAAATTCCTGTTTAGGGCTGTTAGTAAACCCATGTGTATAAAATTATCTTAACTGTCAGTAGGTAGGCACCGACTAGAACGTGGGTGAACCTACAGGAGACCTTTATGACCGTTTTCAACAAGCGATACATAAATCAATTCCTAAATATTATTGCTCTGCTGGAATTTCCACTCGCGTTGACCCAAGCCTGTGTATTCCAACAGCTGTTTTAGACAAGGACAAGGTTTTAAAGTAGGTCTCAGGGGTGAAGAGCGCCGGGGCTGCGGGACTATTCGAAAGAGATACCGTGGCCCCGGAACACAAAGGACGATGAAGGAACATGGATGGGTTTTTAGTCAGTAAAAGTCTGACACTCCCTCCTGCTCCGCCCAGAGCGGGAGGAGTCATTTGATGACTTACCATGCGAAAAAAAAAAAAAAAGGGGTGAAGAGCGGGATGCGCGGGGCAGGGTGCCACGGACCTTAGCGCTAACGTATGTAGAACGGGCGGGGGTAACAGTGGAGCCCACCGCTACCTGCGTTTACTAGCACATGTATAAATAAGGGGTCCCCAGGCGCTATAGAGTTATGCCGTGAAGAAAACAGCGCTGTGCTGACAGCGCTGTAGGCGCGCTTACGGAAACACTCATAGCAATCATTCACAGGCGTGCGACATTGCTGTTTGCACGCTATCAGGCCGCAGTCGACTAGACTACCCAATGAATGACGGGTCTGTCTTAACAGGCCAAGGCATGGCTTCCGCGGCCAGGGGGCAAAGCCCTGAGACCGCTTGCCACGTTCCGCTACGGGGACGCAGCGATTTCCTATAGAGTTAGTCTTCTCACAACCTCCGTTATCGTAACGTCTCGATGTTACGCTGCGCCACGAAATCGTGTAGAATTCAAAGTCATGTTTTAAGTCTGCGTCAAGTTGTGCAAGTTTGTAAATAGTACTAGTAAATATTGTGACTCGGTAGTTGTCTGATACTTGTCATAATTCTGTGTAAATATAAGTGATCAGTTGTGAATAAAAGTGTTTTAAATCGGTATCAGTGGCGTTTTTATTCCACATCCTCGCTAAAGGGAACATCGCCGCCTCCGCCTGTTCTACGACTTCTTGAAATTCTCAAAATAAATGACTTTCTATAGGAATTGACGTAATCAGCAGATCAACAATTCAACATGAGTGGTATTAAAAATGGTGTGAATTACCAATAGTCATAGAACAAAAGTTGTCCAGTTTCATGATCTGAGTCACCTCGCGAGATGTTGTGCATTTATTATTAATGTTACATCTTAATTTTAAAGCAAAGTGGATTATTTGTATTTAATTCTGTTTTGTTAAGCAAGTAAAGTGAATGACGGACCAATATTTAGACAATTCATTCAATCATAACACGTTTGCTATAAACTTCAGTAACCATAATGTTCCAAATCCCGAAATTTTGTTTTACATGATTATCTTTACTTCTAAAACTATTCTGTATAATAATTGAATCTCCTAATTTTACATGAAATAAAGTCATATGTCCTAAGAGTATTGTATTATGTAATGTGTATTATTCCGAGTGTTCGTTTAGAAGTTGTTAGTCCTAAAACATTGTGTACGTTACCCCAGCAGGAAAGTGTCTCCTAGAGTTATATGAGTGGAACGTTTAATGTGTGCCCTAACTGCTGTAAATGTGCCCCCACAGAAAAATGTGTGCCCCCTGTCGTTTTGGAAAAAAACGGAAAAAACGATTCCTGCTGGGGTACCTAACGTTTTTCCAGCAGGAAAATTATAAACGAATGATCGGTGAGAAAAACCTGAAACATGTGGTCCCAAAAATAAAATGTGTGCCCCTTCGGGTTTTCGAGATATTGCATTTCCTGCTGGAGTAACGTTTTGCTGAATCGTATATCTCTAAAACCATTGCATGTGCCCCTGTAGATAAACATACACGAGTAGCTATTAATGTGTGCCCCTTAGTGCCCCAATTAGATTTACGAAAATATTTTATAATTTCCAAGTTATCGCGATTTTATGAAAACTCGCTGAAAACTGTATTCGGTCCGTCTTGACGCTACTAATAACCATACAAAGTTTCAAAACTGGTCAAGCGTACGTTTTAACTTTTTTTTTTTAATAAGTGCAAGTTTTTAATGTAAGATTTTTACTTTAAACACCTCCACGACCCCCGTACTATTCAATCCATCCATCAGCACAATGCTCCACGGGTGGAGCTCCATGGGTGGGTGGGGGTGGTACAGGGGTAGATTTGGAGGTCCAGACGGATAAGTTGGTGGATTAACAACGCGTGTTTCAAGTCATGTTCAAGCCGTTTGACGGTAGCACAGCCGGTACTACGTATTCATGATATTTTCAACTTCAGAGTTTAACTTCGTTATCTTGTAGTAGTTTTGTGCTCAAGATGATCGAAAAATATTGGGTTCCGTACCTCAAAAGGTAAAAAAGGAACCCTAAGATCACTTTCTTGTCCGTCTGCCCGTCTGTCCGTCTGTCACCACCTCACCACCGATTTTCTCAGGAACGGGTGGACCTAGCAAGTTGAAATTTATACCAGATACTAAGGTCTATAGTTCCAATTATAAAATCAAGGCCCTGAGTCAACACGATAAAAGATATGGGCAAATTTAGATTTTCGCGAAAACTTCTTATTTTTCAAGTAGACCGTACCTTCGCCACAAATACTGGAATCGCATCAGAATCTGTACTTTTAAACACACTAACGATGTCGTCTATGTAGAGTCCTTTCTTATTTTCTTTTTCTTGTGATTTTATACGTTGATCCGTTGGCAGCGATTCGAATAACAACGACTTTGATTTACTGATATCACTGCTTGTGAATGCAGACACACAGATTCTCTTTAGCGTTTCTTCATCAATTACGGAAATTTTGTTTTGTTACATTTTAACACTTGAGACATTATTACAAAGTGCGTCGACGGACTTAGCGCGTCGCACGGACAAAACGCAGCCGACCTTGACAGCGGCGTGCGCTTGACTGAGATGAGTCTAAAGACTATATGCATTGAACCGATTTGAACTTGGTATAGGATTAGGTACCTACCTAAGTATAGTTAGCTGTGGTAATTTTTATTTCCGCACACATGCGGATAAATGAAAAAAAACGCACACTTGTGAAATACATTGCATGTTGATCCTAATCGTATTGCGATAAGAACCCGTTTTCGAGGAAGTGTATGTAGGTAGTGAAAAATCTATTTTATAATACAAAGTAAAGTAGGTATTGTATAGAAGATCTGATCTAGGTAGCTAATCTTGTGTTAATTAGTCCTCTTTGGAAGAAACATTGAGCTATTTAGTAGTAATAGCTCAATGGGATGAAACAGCTTTTTGTTACTCTAAATCAGTTCATCTAGGTACTCCACTCTTAGATAACTGATTAATATTCTAGAGATGCAGTCGTTTATAATAAGTCATCATCAATGCATTGATCGCATTGTCTAAAACAAAAATACTTAAAAAGCGAAGAAAAAACGCAACAACTAGTCAAAACAAAACATTGACAACAAAGGTTTCATACATACAAACTCACACTTTGCAGCCCTGAAACTATATCGGCAGTACATTATAAAGGAAAATTCTCACAACTTAGCCGCAAGTTTAACCTTGTGTAGGAAACGTCAGATAGTGTTGGTTTGCTAAGTGACATTTGCTGTTAGAACAAAGTAAATTAAACTCTATTAAGGCGAAATAAGATTCAGTAAAGATTTAGACGTTTGTTTAAATTGGTTGCTCAGATAAATTATAATAGGTATGGGGAATTTAGTTGCGCGGGAACCCGCGACGCGATAACACGCGTGCGGAGCCGCGAATAATTTGTTAGAAAACTTTTATTACTTTTTAATTAAATAAACAAAATACGAAAAAGCGATAGGAGGAGAAGCATAGGTGTGCAATGAAATAGTTTATGAACAGTGTATTACGGTGCTTGATGGTTGTTTAAGTGGAAATTGTTTTAATGCTGTCATTTATCTATCATGGATGAGAGTAGTGCTCCTGAGGATTTCTTCTAATTGCTCTACTAGTGAGGTAAGACACACATTCTTTACTTTAAGATATCGAAGTCCATCTGTGCTTGCATTGCCATTTGCGACCATAACGTCGAAACTTTTAAAATTCCCGGGGTTTTAATACCTTCATAACTTTCTTCAGGTATTAAACTATTTTTCAGGTGAGTTTCGTGAAATTCTGTTCATTATTTACATTACGTACCAAACGGATACACAGATTTTGGAAACAATACTGTATCATAATTGCGCTAGGTAAATAATAAGCAATTTTATTTGATCAGCGGCTAAACATCGAACATTACAATGATCTGTTATAATAAATCTTATTGTATTGTAGCAAAAAATGTATTCATTAACAACGTATAACGTTCCCACTGCTGGGACACACGGCCACCTCTATGCAAGGGAGTGGGCTAATCCAGCACGCGGGCCCAGTGCGGGTTGGTAGATGTCACATGTCTTAGAATGTTTGGTTCTAGGACATGCCGGTTTCCTCACATAAATTACACAAGTAATGCGCCTGCCTGGGTTCGAACCCACGATTTACTGTACGTAAGTCTGGGCCACCGCAGCGCTGCTCTCAAAATCGAAAAAATTACCTGTAAACGAATATATGTATACCTACTACCTATATCATATAAATAAACTGCACACATACGTATGTCTTCCTTCGCAGTTTTCAGCAGTGGTGATGAAATAATTTAGTTTAGACAATAGTACACATTTTGATACAAGTGGTGAAACCTAGTCTTTGCAGCCGAGGCGGGTTTCGCGCGGTGTTTTGGAAAACCGACCGATTGGAGCGAAAACTGCAGTAACAAATGCCCACGTGCAAATGACGTTTTTCAACACGCTTTCGAAGAAATAAAATAATAATCCTACAAGTATTTATGTCATTAAATTTGCTGTTTTTCCGCGTTTTGCCTTCCAGCTGGAAACAGAAGCAAACGTGAATGAAGCCGCTAAACAGCCTAATATGAAAAATAGAAACAGCTAATATTTTTTCGTTTAGAACTGTTAATTCGCGTACTTACCTAAATATTAATTTGTACATAAAAGTACAATTTTTTTTTGTAATCATGTTTATTTATGATATCCTCCCTTTTTATGAACGAAAATTAAATATTCAAAAAATATGAAGGCCAAAAGCGCATAATCTTATTGCAGATGAAAAAAAAACAAATCAAAATAGTGTTGTGTTGTGATAGGCTATACGTGGAAATTTTGATTTCCGCACTAGTAGAGATAAATGAAAAAAAAAACACCTAGAGTGAAATAAATTTTATGTTGAACCTAATCGTAGTGCAACAAGAGCAAATTTTTGAAAAAGTGTATTGAAATAGTACATTTAGATACAAGTGGAGAGGGTTTGTTATTGCATTCGAGGCGGAATTAACACCCGAGCCGTAAGCGAGGGTGTTTTTTGAATTGAATTTAGAACACAAATAAATGTATTTTTTTTTATAAAAGTAAATATTATTTTTAAATAACCATGTTTATCTATGATATTCTATTTATAAAAGCAATTTGAATATTTAAAAAAATATTTACGCTGTAAAGACGCATTATTGCTTTACCGAAATTTAAAAAAAATCACCTCCGACTTTAAGCATTGAACCAATTTGGACTAAGTATAGGTATAGTTATCTGTGGCAATTCTCATTCCCGCACACGTGTTGGAAAATGGAAAAAATCGCACGTGTGTGAAATACATTGCATGTTGAACCTAATCATAGTGCGATAAGAACCCGTTTTCGAGGAAGTGTATTGAAAAATTATCTATGTGCTCACTTAAAGGGGTTATCATTACATTTATGCACAGCAAAATATTAGGTAGTGCGGTTGGTAGGTTTCACCTTAATTGTTATTACACTAGACAAGTCAGAATTATAAAGAGTTTGTGACTGAGTCTCCATTCTCATTCCCTTTATAATGATGCAGGTACCTACACTTATAGGTATACTATGTATGTAACGGCGAGGACAAGCTGCGGTTACTGCAGTCAATGCAGTGATGGGTGACCGTTTCTTACACAATGGTCAGCTTCCGGTGTCACAATAAATACTTGACGAATGAAGATCGGGATTTCCTGAAAGGCTACAATGGTGGCAATGGGGCTAAGCTGCTGGCTAACTGTAACGACAGCCGTATTGTTACATAACGCTCATTAGGTAAGTAGGTAGGTACTATAAAGGGTGTAAAAAGACCCTTAACGAAGCCGAAAAGCACTTGTTCTCCCCGTCATTGCGATCATTTGTTTGTTCTACACCATACTGGGAACCTTCTAGTTACGGAGATATTGGGGGTCATAGTTCCAACTTTTCCACAAGTTTTTTTTTAAGATACCGTCTACATGTTTTTAATGTAAAATTTGTATTTAAAACACATCCACGACCCCCGTACCTACCACGTGCCCGTACTATTCAATCCATCAGCTAAAAACGTAAAACGTGATTTTTCACCCCAAAAAAAATTATCAATATATATAAAAAATAGCAATAATTTTAGCGTAAAGTTACTTAGTATGATAAAAAAATAAATATCGCTGGACATTACACACAGCGCCATCTAATGCCACACTAAGCAACGAGTCTTGTGTCGTGGACACCAGATAGTTGATATACTACACAGATACTTTTTGTTTGTAAATACATACTTATCACACATTTAAACATCCATGACTCGGAAACAAATGTCCATGCTCATCACACAAACATTTTCTCCTACCGGGTTTAAAACCCGGGACCCAAAGAACGTAAGGCAGCCTCAGTACCGCTGCGCCATTCGGGTCGTCACAGAGTGCTTGGTTGACGGCTTCGTGATGAGTCTGTTTACACCCTGTATAGGCTTTGAGGTCAGACAAACAACCAATTCGGGTTGTAGTACTCTGCTTGTAATAATGAAATTCAATCATGATTGGAAAGACACGTGGCGCCATCTATTATCTTAAGAACGTTATTGTTGTTTACCTCGGGCACAGTAATTTTTGTGGGGATGATAATATGTCCGTTTCTGTACACCTGACAACGTATATGCAAAATTTTAGGATGATCGGTTCAGTGGTTTAGGCGTGAAGAGTTAACAAACAAACAAACTTACTTTCGCATTTGTAATATTATTAGGTAAGTATATTAAGGAAACAGGTAGGATTACAAAATGAAGTTCTGTGTCCCAGTTGCGACAGAGGCCGAACTCATCAACTAACATAATTCTATCTAATACAGTACAGACAGTAATTGCTCCCCAAATCAGAGACCTCGACGGGTAGCGAGCGGTCACCCAGCCAAGGACTGACCGCGGCCCGCGGCTTAACCTCGCCCGCCATTCGGCCACAGAGCTATTGTGTCCGATACATTTCGAATTCGATTGGATTGTGTAACTTTGTGTGACTTACCTACTTACGTACTTTACTTATAAGGCACCGTTTACATTGCCGCGGAATTGTCTCGCGCATTCTCGGGAATTCACGCAGTTATTTAATTAATCTATTCTATTTAGTAAGTTACACAATGGATTTAAAGTTTATTATGGTTTGTAAAGGCGCTTTCTCACTGGAAGCATTCGCCTGTAATGTAACAGTTAATATTCGAGCCCTAGAACAGTGGGTGAGCCGCAACAACACTACAGTGCGCATGCGCAACCTGTAATCATAATTAAGTTTTCTAGACAACTGGCCTTATCCCAGTTGTAAGCGTCCCTTTGTGCCTATTCACCTTGTTTCGTTATGTCTGTCTGTCTGCTGATATGGAGGGAAGTGGAAATTATGGTTTTCCTACTCCTCCGCTAGGTGTATATTTCTGATTAATTTCTTTGCGGGATCCAAGACAGTTAAATAGTTTCTCTGGGACTTCGTCGAGCTTCATTGTGTCGGCGCTTGTCTGGTGGTCGCCACTGTTGGTGCTGGCGCACAGGGGTTACAGTGGGCAGGGAATAGTGTGCCGGGCTTGTTACAAAATCGAATGTATCCAACATTCGATTTTGTGCAAAAACAGGTGATGTTACATTAACGAATGCTCTGGAGAGTTGTTACATTTGCGTCAATTCCTTGGCATTGTAAACGAGGCCTAACGTTGAGAAACTGCGGCCAGACGTTATCGTGTCACTATTGTAGTAGTCGGCCATTGTTTAACGTAAACGTGTCATTCTATGTTTACACCAGTTTTACTTGAAGAATGTGACAATATCACAATAGTCTTGAGTGAATACCGAACATGGCATGCGTCGTCATGAGGTGACTGAATGTAAACCAGAGCATAGAGGCGGATTTAATGCCATACGCATTTTATTTATTTATTTATTTAAACTTCATGTACATGTACATAGGCGGACTTAATACCACAAGACATTCTCTACCAGTCAACCTTTGGGTTAAATAGGAAAACACAGTGATAGGGTACAAAAAATGTCTATAAAACCAAGTTCTCAGTTAAGTTCTAAGTTCATTTTCTACCTGTCAACCTTTGGGTGATGCAATGCAGGGACAAACAAATACACGTTATGCATAACACAGATAGTTTATAACCTGAATTAATAGATAGGATACTTTTTATCCCGATACTGGCCGGTAGTACGGCCCCGTGGGACATCTCCAGGCGCGCGAAGCCGCGACCATCAGCTGTTGAATAATATTGAACAAAGTGAAAGCGATTTCTTTTTATTTAGATCCAAGCTGGCACGGGCGCAGGGTGACTTGTAAACACGCCAACTATTTTAGCATTATTTAACGGTTTTCCCGAATGATTTCATTCAGTTTCTGTTCCACCACTCCACAAGGTCGCATCACAAATTGGCAGACAGCGACACTACTGTCATTGTGTACAACGCAGAGGATGCGCAGAGGTTGCTTCTACCCGACTGCCAAGGAAGTGTTATGTTTTTCGCGCGATCCAAAAAAAAAGAAACAGTCATACAAGATAATCCTAATCCTAATCTTGTATGTTTGTTTCTTTCTTTTGGATAAATAAAGATTATTATTATTCTTTGTAAATTTCTCTATAACCTCGTATCTTCCAAATGGCTGGATGGATTTTAGATTTGACTCAAAAAATTAAGTTTTTCTATCAACCATACGTATGTACGTACCGATCGAGTAGAGTATCTAAATGAAGAAAATTAAAAGGAGATTACAAAAATAATATAAACATACTTAGTACAATTTGAAATGGGGTTTTTGATTCTTTACTTTTTGTGTCACGAACAATCTAATCCAATTCGTTTATTTTATAAAAGTTGGTTGCATAGCATTTACCTATAAGTACTTATTTCGTTAATTACCTATGGTCTGGATTTATGCCCGGTTGATGCCAATAGGCTTGCCACTTAGATATTACAGGTAACTGGCGACATGCGGGAGTTGTATGGTAAGTATCTACACGTCTGCCTATACCTTCGGCGATTACAAGCGTTATGTTATTAAACAGATAATCAGCTTTACGTTGCCGCTGCTTATTTAGCGACAGTACAACAGCGCCATCTATGACGCAAAGGAAGAACTAACATCGAATTCTGATTCGCGCTGATATGGTTTCAAACTTTTGGCGGCTCAGGAGTTGGCTGCGAGTGACGGTCTGCGCAGTGCAGTTAAGACAATGTGTCCTCTGCGCCCCGCGGATACTAAAGGGTGTAAAATACCTCTTAACAAAGCCGAAAGGCACTTGTTCTCCTCGTCATTGCGATCATTTTTTTGTTCTACACCATACCTGGGAAACTTCTAGTTACGGAGATATTGGGGGTCAAAGTTCCAACTTATTGGCAACTTTTTTTTAAATACATGTTTTTATTGTAAGATTTTTACTTTAACACCTCCACGACCCCCGTACTATTCAATCCATCCATCAGCACAATGTTTTGAGTGCGTTACATTGAGTTCTACGACAATGACTTTTCACCCCAAAAAAAAATTCGTTTCCCAGCAATGTTTGTACGTAAAGTTACTTCGTTTGATGTACCTTGGTTGACGGCTTCGTGATGAGGTTGTTTACACCCTGTATAGGCACCTGAAATTGTGTTCTGCGCAGCTTTACGTCAGATGTTCCGAACTCTCGTTTGAATTGAAACGAACTATTCACTCACCAGCTAACTTCAGTATATCTGTGTAGACCGTCACTCGCAGCTAACTTCAGTATATCTGTGTAGACCGTCACTCGCAGCTAACTTCAGTATATCTGTGTAGACCGTCACTCGCAGCTAACTTCAGTATATCTGTGTAGACCGTCACTCGCAGCTAACTTCACCATTTCTGTGTAGACCGTCACTCGCAGCTAGAGATGCGCAAAACGTGTCCAACAAAAGATAAGGAGTGATATGTATATTTTTGCTTCCGGAACTAGTCCACTCATCTAGTTCATTAGTTCCTTTAGTACCGGGGAACGCTTTCAGCGTTCCTCGGTACTAAAGGAACTAATGAACGTTACTATTCGTTTAGTACCACAGAAAAGTTCCAGTACCATTGTAGTTCAGAACTATCAAAGCAAAACCGAAATGATTGAAAGAAAAATCCGTTACTAAAAACTAGACGAGTTGTTGAAGGAACTATTATTTAATCTGTGTGTGTTGTCATACGATAATACGGTAATTTTTAATATACTACATAATTCTTTCCATTCGAACATACGATGTGTTCCCATCTCGTTCTATCATAGGCGTGGCGGTGCGTTGATGTGCGATGGCGCGAGAGCTAGCAGAGCGCTTCGGAAATGTCGGAACTACTCGGTACTAGAGGAACTAAAGGACACATTTGAATTGGTAGTGAACGAGTGAGTGGTGTAGTACCGGGACTGGAAGTATATCATTTTCATGACTCGTTCCGGAACTACCCAAGTCTACTCGCAGCTAACTTCCGAGCCGCTTTAGAGTTTGAACTGACCATTTGTGTGTCAAATCTAAAATATTCGAAATGCGACGATATTCCGAATGTCCGCTGTATAAGTGTTAATCTCTTCGGGCACAACGCAGGGCAAGTTAAGAAATAAATAAGTATGATACCCGTGGTGTGGGCACAAGTAGTCTGACCTTAGCGGCGTCCTGAGGCGTCACTCATTTATATTATATATAAGATGGCTCTTCCGATGATTGCGTCACATTGCGAATGTGAGACACCTACGAGTAAGAACATAATAAATCTCAAGTTAGTTCAATGTTCTGTCATGTGTGGTTCATGAGCACAGATCGAATTATACGTTGAGTTTATTTGCCAACTTCAAGCAAGTAAGTATATGTGGGTAAAGCGCAGCCCAGACCGCCAGCTAGCAAGCGAGCGAGCCGGGTGAGGCTCTTTTCATACTTAGGTTCACACCGCGAACTACTGAAAGAGCCGGAACGAAGTACCTACGACGGTTTACGGTAGGACTCAGTGTAACGCACTCGAAACAAATTGTGCTGATGGATGCATTGAATAGTACGGGGGTCGTGGAGGTGTTTAAAGTATAGCTAAAACATCAAAAACCTTATATTTTTATTAACTTGTGATAAAGTTGGACCCTCAATATCTCCGTAACTAGAAGGTTCCCAGGAATGGTCCAGAACAAAAAGATGATTGCAATGACGGGGAGAACAAGTGCCTTCCGGCTTCGTCAAGGGTCCATTTACATTTACACCCATTATTGTGTAGATAATAGCGACTAGCGATAGGTACAGCTGTCGGAATTTATGAACTCCTACAGTAATGATACGTTTCCTACGAGTACCGACATATACCTAAGTTTACCATAGAGTACGAACGAATAGAAGCCAAACTGCAGATCATGTTTTTGTCTTTGATGCATGTTTTTGTCTCTAGTACTTACTGAGGAAGGTAAGTTCTACAGAATATCACGCCTGTAATCCCGGTAGGGTTCGGCAGAATTGTACCCTAATTGGTAGATCGACATAACGCCAGTTATGTTCAAGTTCTATGTAGTTGGGGAGAGCCTATTCTACTCCGTCGGAGATCAGCATCCTAAGCAACGTTTAGCTCTGGTTGATGGCAATAGGCTTGCCTATTATGTACTTTAAGATAAGCAGACGAAGACTATGAGCAATCGACGTAAGAGACAGCGAGGGATATTATAGTAAGTGCACAAGACGTGTGTTCGCAAACACGGTCTTTCACACAAAGAAAAGTATTAATTAAAGTTTAGAGAAAAGCGCGTAGATTATCATTCTCCTGCCCATAAACCACTTCATTAGCGTTCGGCGCTGCGTGCCTTCTTCCATCATGATCATCACTTCAGCCGAAAGACGTCCACTCCTGGACATAGGCCTCCCCCAAGACGTGTCACCGGTCCAGCGCGTCTCGCATCCAGCGGATCCCCGCAACCTTCTTCCATACTTCTCTCGTCATCTCATCAGACACCTCCTTTCTAGCCATATCATCCTTCACACAGTCCATCTATCGTTCCTTTGGTCTTCCTCTGCTCTTACAGCCATGCACAAAGTGCTTCTGTATCGTTTCCTAACTCTATAGAAGTATGTAGACTTGCGTGCAAGACGGCAATTACAGACTGATGCTGTCCTGATTAGAGGCTATCAATGTAGGTATGTCCTTGTCTCGTACAGACACACAATTATGATGACGTAAGTCGCAGCAATAATAAGCAGAATCATAAGCCTGTATTGTCCCTCACTAGACTAGAACAAAGTGGACGGTCGGCGATGAAAATTATATCGGAAAGGGTTCATATAATAGTTGTTATGTCTGTACCTATCTACGTATACTATTACAGCTATTGACCCGACCCCGCGCCGCGCCGCGACGCTTTGCGGCTTCTGTCAGATCCAAAACTATCCTACCTTTCGAGCTGGAAGTCTGGAACAAACCACATACATTCACTAAATTTAATTGACATCGCCTGTGTGGTTTTGGAGATTATACCGAAAGTGGACAACGTCGCAGATATCTGTCAAATACTTCGCTGTTTTGATTGATTCGACAATATTACTGTATAGATATAGGTACTATAGAAATAAGAAATATGCCTAAATAAAATATTGCTTATGAAATGCAATAATTAATATCGTAACACCGAATGATCAGTTTTAGATGTAAGAAAAAGTATTTGGAAACTTTCCAAATGCCTTTTCTACGCCTAAAACGATTACAACATCAAATTCATTGTTTTAATTGCAATTCACTATTAATATTCTCGTTCACAAGTTAGCCATATTTCTTATTCCCATACAGTAATATTGCAAATTCATTAAAATAGGTAAACATTTGACAGCTATTTGCGACGTTGCCAACTTTTTGGATGAACGCTTTTAATGTTAGATAACAATGATCCATAATGGTTAGTAACAATTAGCGAGTTTGTGACGAGCGTGTACGAACATGGTGACACGTGATATTAATTATCTGATCTAAGAAATTTAAATGTACTCATAGAATAAATAAAACAAAATATTTCAAAACAAAAAAGACTAAAATAAAAAAATAGGTAAGAATTATCGTTGGACATTACACACAGCGCCATCTAGTGCCACACTAAGCAACGAGACTTGTGTCGTGGACACCAGATAGTTGATATACTACATAGATACATTTTGTTTGTAAATACATACTTATTATACATATAAACATCCATGACTCTGAAACAAATGTCCATGGTCATCACACAAACATTTGCTCCTACCGGGATTCGAACCCGGGACCCTAGGAACGTAAGGCTGCCTCACTACCGCTGCGTTCTATGTTCAGTGACCAACTTATTTTGACATTACAAACAGACGCTTCAATTTTATTGATTTGTATGATGAATAGATTAGTTAACATTATGACAAGTTATACTCGTGGCACGAGAGGTTCTAAGTAGCTATCAGTTAGCCGGCTCGTGGCTAACTGATAGCTACTTAGAACCTCGAGGTTAAAGACAATTATAATACCGTAATAAGTGGTCATTACGATAATATAGATAACAAGTCGTTCATTGAGTTTAATAAGTAGCGCGAGTGACAACGTGCTGATAGCGATGTTACGAGTACGGCTCAGTGGTTGAGAGCATCGGGGGACACGTGTAGGGATACAGGCTCGATTCTGGCCGGGTTACAAAGCAAACTACGTCACCACATGTTTTCCAAGACGGGGTAAGCAGAGGTGTAACAGTGACGTACGTACTTTTCGACAGATATCTTCCGTTTCCGGCCAAACTCAGATATTGTAGTGCAGGCGTGTGCGCGGGCGCAGGTGCACTCTCATAGTCCGATGCGATGGGACGGCAACCCGACACGAGCGGAGAGAGATCAGGCCCAACCACTATACGTCAGTTCTTCCCCAGGCTTATATTTTCTGTGGCCAGGCACAGGGGTATCATAGCGCCAACTTTGAAACCCTGGGCTTATGCTGGGAATCATATATTAGGCCGGAGACAGTCAATATATTCACGTGACTCGTAACTCGTTGTGCGCACGTCAGAGGTCGCTGACCGCTATTGTTGTCCAACTAGATCAATTGCGACTTCTAGTCCGAGCTGTACCTACAGTAATGTATAACTTGTGACAGTCGTGACCTCAACACGCCGACACTGGCACAGGCCTCCACTGTTCAGCCGCTCGGTACAGCGCCATCTGGCGGCCATTCACGAAACTAAACGGTTAGCATTATCATCTGCTCGCCTTTTCCTAACTATGTTGAGGTCGGCTTCCAGTCTAACCGGATTCAGCTGAATACCAGTATTTGACATGAAGCGACTGCCTATCTGACCTGTACAACCCAGTTCGTATTGGGTAATTACGATACCCCTTATTAGTAGGGTCCCGTTTTTACCCTATGGGTAGGTAACTTTTTTTTTTTTTCGGATGGGATATCATAAAATGACTCCTCCCGCTCTGGGCGGAGCAGGAGGGAGTGTCAGACTTTTACTGACTAAAACCCATCTATGTTCCTTCATCGCCCTTTATGTTCCGGGGGCACAGTATCTCTTTCGAACAAACCCGCAGCCCCGGCAGGCATCGGCCCTTGCGGACCTCTTCCTTATTGCTGACTCTCTTTGAGGCGCGCGTGGAACACTCCTGCGCCGTCGACACGGCCGGTCGTCATGAGACGGACGGACGGCGAGCTAGCCCATAACTCTCCGTCCACAGGCCCGCGGCCCTTTGACTACCTAAAAACGACAGAGCTGTCCAGATTGCTACGTACTGGGCGGACAACATCCGAGTCATCGAGTCATCGTTCATGTATATTTGTCATACTGCTATAGCTACTTAACTATCCTTTGTCAGTTTAGGTGCACTTTGTATTTGAGATAGTAGAAGGTCCTCGATGCTACATAAAACGCGTTTATTTTCATTTCAAAACACGTTTACTGTCGGAGACCTGTTCTTGAAATGGTCAACTTCTTTTAGACCCGCCGAACTAGTTTTAGACAAGAAACCTATTAAATGTACTTTAGTACCTTTTTTCCTATCCTGCTCTGTCCCACTCCTGGGCAAGGGATATTTTGGCCCACAGTTTGTCCGGCGGCAGACATGTCCTGCCCAGTACCTTTTAGTACACAAACTTATATTTGCGGTTGGTGCAATGGCCGTTTCATGGGATCGAACAGCAAAGTTAAGTTTTTCCTTTAAAAAGTCTGTACGGAACCCTCGGTGCGCGAGTCCGACTCGCTCACGGCCGGTTTTTTTAGGGTGTCTTAGAAACCTGATTTGTTACATAGACAAACATACATAATGCGTGTAGGCAGAAACCACCAGCTACTCGTCTCGCCCCGTCCACGTTCATATTTCTTGGTTACCTATACGCCCGCCCCCGCGCCGCCGCCGCTTTGCCGGTCGCGAGGCCCATCACCACGCACCGGCGTACCAAGTTACCACCTGTCCGGATTTGTCCGTTGTCCGGACTTTTCAACTTAGTACTTAACGTGATTTTTCAAGAAAAAAAATGACTATCGGAAAGAATAAGATCTATCGGAGGACCTTTCAGGTCCAGCTTTTTGTCAGATCTTTTCAAATTTCGAAATAGATTACATTAAGTAAGTAATCGGTTTTTCTCAGGAATTATGAATCTTTTCATGGGAGTGGTACCAAGGGGCAAGGGGGACCCCCCCTCCCTTCCTAGCCCCTCCATCGTGCGCGAGGTGAGTTCCGTCGCATACATTTCACAATTTTACGGTTTCACTTCGTTATATTTTATAATACAACAATACTGCTACATTACTGCTGTTAATTGTTGCTTACAATATGGCGCATTATTTTTCGGTAGATTATTCTACCGAAAAATAATGCGCCATATTGTAAGCGCAGTATGCTCAGTTGACAATATTTTGACAGTTACAATCTCGCTAGATAGATTACAATCTAACGGTTTTTACAATGTGACGCTGACATAATTATTATTCTACACACTTTTCTGAGTTCAGTAACATCACCCATGCGGTCGGTGTATATCCTTCTAGGGCAGTGGTTCCCAACCTATGGTCCTGAGCCTCGAATATGGTCCGTGAAAGGTTAAAATGTTATTCGTACTTTTTAACTTACACAGAAGATGCAAGCTCAACCCGACCTTATTGAAAACCTATCAGAGGCGAGGTGCTAAATTTTTTTGAGAATCTAGGTAATAACTTATTCCTATTTCCGTATTGCTAAATTTTTCGAGTTCACTTCGATCGCTTTTGCATCCGTAATGATCTTAATTCTAAAGGTTTTTACCCCATTTTCCTATTTATGCATTGTGTGAGTTAAAGATTCACCCCCTAGATATAATCCTGTCGGTCCCCCTGCTAACAATAAAAATAGCAAACACACATCTGCCTAAAATGTATCTGTTTTGTTAATAAAAGTATTATATTTGTTTGTCCGCAGCGTGCGGCACTGGCGGGAGCTACAGAACAAGATGGCCGCGACTGACGTCGTGGCACAAGATGGCGCCCAGGGAAACGTCAAACTGCACCCGTATCTAGTAACCTTAGTGTGAGTATCTAGCTTTATTTATTAGCTTTTGTCTGGGGCTTCCGTGCAGTAGGTATGGTCAGAAGTGAGGGTCGGGAATATAGCCCAGCAGCCTGTGGTCGTGGCTTCGCTCGCTTGGAGATGGATAGTTGTCCCACGGGATCACAATACCGGAATAATTTCATCCAAATCCGTTCTGTAGGTTTTGCGTGAAAGTATAACAAACATCCATCCCTCCATACATCCATCCATCCATCCTCACAAACTTTCGCATTTATAAATAATAGTAGGAAGTCACATCAGTGAAACAATGTTCGGTATCGGATCAGGAGTTTCTGAAGAAGCCAGCCAGTTCGATGTCGAGCAAATTGTTAATGGGTTCTTTCTTCAAGCATTTCTCAGTAGCAGAACAGCCACGAAGTCTGGATTCGTGCGCGGTTGATGGTAATAGGCTCGGATTTATTTAACTCGCATTTAAAAGTAATCTATGTTGTACTTTGTTTGTAATTGACATTAGAGGCGTGACCTTAGGCAGGGCCGCGAGCACCTGTGTGTCAAGGAGAGCTGCTACCTCGGCCGGGAAGCTTTGGAGTACAAGCTTCTACAGTCTAAACATTCGTTCACACGGCGACGTGTCAATCTGTGCCAGGTGTAAACGGACCCTTCACGAAACCGTCAAACACTGTACATCAAACCAAGTAATTCTACGCAAAAAATATTGCTGGGAAACGAATATTTTTTTGGGTGAAAATAACGTTTTACGGTATGACTTAGTGTAACGCACTCAAAACATTGTGCTGATGGATGCATTTAATAGTACGGGGGTCGTGGAGGTATATAAGGTGGATATAACATGTAAGTACTTGTAAGTAGTGAGTAGTGTACTTGTAATACACTGTGTGCCTATGATAAAGTTAGTACTTAAATAAGCCCTACACGCGCCTCAGTCATAGACAATTTAAAAATAAAAAATACTGACACGTTCCTCGTTTAAAATAAAAGACATGCTTAGCATGCGTTACGTCAACATTTTTTGCCGCTGATCTTATTGGTTAGGTGTGTGAACGTTGCCAAATAATGTGGGGATATGACGCGAAATTACTTTTCAATATTTTATTTTTATTCAGTAACATAAACTAAAATTATTCGATGATAGGTACTTAATCCTTTTTTACAACGCTAGTTCTAAAATTCATGTTTTTAGTTACCTATCTCACATTATTGTATGGACATAATTATCATTTCGTGAAATAGAAAAATAAAATGCACAATTATATACCTACCAAAATTTTTAACAAATAGGTACTGTATAGATAAATGTTTGGTATCTACCAGAAAAAAAACTGTTTTGTAGACTTTTGTCTAAGTTTATAATAAAGTTGTGGGAACTTTAGCCATAACATAGCATTGATTAATAGATTTATTTATATAAATTGATCGTAAAATCATAATTAAATAAGATTGTTTTGAGAACGTGGTACCTATCACCCAGGTTGGTGATTTGCATGGCACCGGATATTAAATATTATATTATAACATCGCTGATGGCACAATTTGATGCATTGGCTGGACAATTGATTGACTCTGGGTGCGATTCGGAGAACTTGTATGATTTTACTATTTAAGCTTTTAGATTTGGGATTCAATTTATTAACCTTTTGACCGCCATAGTCACACGTGACAAGTAAACGCGTGCCCTGTACGCCAAACGACATAAATATTATGTGGTAAAATGGTAGGTGAAATTGTGGGTTGGCGTGGAGGGCACGCGCGTGCTTTTATGCTCTGGTGTTCAAAAGGTACATCTGATGATGAGTGACTACTTATAGTAACTCATGTGGTCCTGGTTTCGATTCCCGTCCAGCAAAGATGTTATTGGGTTTTTCTGTCAGGAATTTCTTAGTAGTAGCCATGAAGTCTGTTTGATGGAAATAGGCTCACCCTACTACATGGGACTTTAAAATAACTGGCGAAATGTGGGTGTACTATATGGTAGACCTCTGCCTAACCGTTGGGGGATTACAAGCGTGATTTTATGTTATGTTCACAGTAGGTGCCCGCATACATTTGGTTACGAAGACTGACATACTGACCTTTAACCAAACCAAAGTATTAGTAGGCCGTACAAGTAAGTAGGTACTTGCTTGTATTGCCTCGATGCGGTAACCGGTAACCAAACCCACGACCTTCAGCTGGCCAGTCGGATGGCACGCGCTGTTCAACGCAATAAGTTTATGTAACTCATGGCGTAACTACTTAATCTGTATATATTATACTATAAATTAAATAAATTATATCATACTATAAATTGTTATGATTAATGACTTGAGACAATATAGAAGTGTCAAATCTATACAAATAAATAAAGTTGAAGTGTCTGTTTGTAATTTCAAAAATAACAGCTTTTACATAAATCAGTATAAATCTATGCAAGTACTTGAAAATATATATTTTTTTCATTATTTTCAATTATTGTCTGTCTGTTTGTTCCGGCAGATAGCTGATGCTTTATGAACTTAGGCAATTTTTATTTTAGAAAAATAATTAGGGTTCCCTGAAAAAAAAATGAAAACCTATGATATTGTTAACAAAAGCCGACTCAACTAAGGAAGTAATATTTTTGTATATTAATTTGACGCGAACCAAGGTCGCGGGCGACAACTAATCTAGTATAATAAAGCTGATTACGATTTAATTATTATTTTTGCATTTTATAGCCCAACTCTTGAGGAAGCTTAATAGGCTAAAAACGTCTCGCCCCGAAGGAGTAAAACCTAAAAAAATGAATTTATTCAATTTATTTCTTTTTAAAACGAAAAAAGAAATACAGACACGGATACAGGGTGTTTATCGGACCTTTTACGAAGCCATTAACCAAGCAGTCTATATCAAACTAAGTAACTACGCAAAAGTTATTACTAATTAAAATTATTTATTTATAATTATTTTATTTTTTTGGGGTAAAAAATCACGTTTTACGGTAGGACTTAAATCAAAGTAACGCACTCAAAACATTGTAGTGATGGATGCATTAGGTAGCTCGGGGGTCGTAGAGGTATTTAAAGTAAAGTTTAACATTAATAAATTATTGTATATAAAAAAAAGTCTCTAATAGGTATCTGTAGCCCAATATCTCCGTAACTAAAAGGTCAGGTACGGTCTAGAACAACAAAATGATCGCAATGACGCTGACGGGGAGAACAAGTGCCTTTCGGCTTATAAATGCGAAAGTAAGTTTGTCAAGTTTGTCTGTATCGATCATCATGAAATTTTGCATAAACTTTGTCAGGTGTACAGAAAAGGACCTTTCATCCCGAAAAAAAGTACTGTTCCCGAGGAAAACAATCATAACGTTCTTACGCTCATTGATGGCGCCACGTGTCTTTAAATCATGATTGAATTATATTATTACGAGCAGAGTACAACCCGAATTTATTGTCAAATTCTAAATTAACTTGAGCGA
Source organism: Xestia rhomboidea (assembly GCA_963853795.1). Taxonomy (NCBI): domain Eukaryota; kingdom Metazoa; phylum Arthropoda; class Insecta; order Lepidoptera; family Noctuidae; genus Xestia; species Xestia rhomboidea. The sequence continues at coordinate 10,709,112 of OY970786.1, forward strand.
AACCTAGGGCAAAATCTAGTGGATGATATTCATACAGCTCACGCCAACTCGAGAACAATTGCCTACGCACTACGGAAATATCTCACTGATTGGTAGCGTCATGTGTCGGGTCGTTGAGCTCCCTAAAATAGGGTTCAAGTGCGTAACAAAGTAATGACACATGGTGATCTTCAGAGAGGTCAGGTGCGTGGTAGTGTATGGACAGGTGCATGGACGTGGACGAGGCGCGAGGATCGCAGGACGTCGCGTTCCTTAGTTTCTGCTTACTCCCATGAGAAAACGGTGTGAGATTATTTAAGTATGTCACTGGAAATGTATGAAATCCGTTATTGTATACAATTCCTAAGAAATGTATACGATTCCTAAAATAGAGAGGAGATGTATGATATATTTTATAATATGCATTTTTCCTAGGATATCTATACATTTCTAAAGAGCGGTCGGAAATGTGTTACATTCTTGATGTTCCTAAGGGGGAATATACATATAAACGCACTTTAAAAATAATGGTACTTACACATTTTAAATTGTTTAGCTTTAAAAAAAAAATAACGACTTGGGGCACCCCGTAAGCCATTACTTATTAGACATTTTTTTTAAACCTTTCAGAAAACCTATCAATCAACCTCAAACAACCAAAAAACCAACCCAAATTCAAATTTCGAAACAGTTATAGTGCGATATCAGTTCTCAAACGTGTATTATTTATTTTATTCATAGAGAGCATTCGTTTTTATACATTTCCTAGTATCATTTCGGAATTACATACAATTCCTAAGAAGTGCATACATTTCCCAGGAAACGTGTATATTTACGAATCTTTGAAACATTATTTTACACATTTCCTAAGTAGGCTCGGAATTGTATACATTTCCTAGGAATTCAACAGGCAACCAACTCTCTCTGTCCTCTGTTAGCCATTTTAAGAGGAGTAAATATTAGAAAAAGCGTCATAGTAACATTTGGTGTCATTTGTGTCGTACAATTTCGCACTGTTATCTTGACCTACCCTACACATCTACTTGTTTACAAATTACGAACTTATTGTCCCACGTCATCGTACTACCGGTGTAAAACGTTTCTTAATATTAAACCTTGAAAATACAGGTTGTTTAGTAAATGTGATATCGATTCACCATCATCAATCAGCCTACCGCGATCCACTGCTAGGCACTCCCTTTCATCGAAGACAACAAGTCAATCCTGGAATCTATTGTTCTAATAAAATTATGATCTAAGTCACGTGCGAGCGTGTGTTTTTCCTAAAAACTCCGCATTAGTTTATTAGTTTGATGTTGCTATGAGTCAATGTAGATAAGCATCTAGGTATGTACTGGTGACACACTGTTCACGGCCGAGCGTCGACCTTTGCTGTTGATCTCGCACAGTTTAGAGGACAGCCAGCCTGTGCCCGGGGTTTGTTCATCTATTATGTCAACACTTCTAAATGACTGCCTCGGCGTTCTAGTGGTCGCGCGACTGGTGACCATGAGGGCCTGAGTTTGATTCCCAGGTGGGGCAAAGTGTTATTGGGTTTTTCCGTTAGGAATTTCTCAGTAAAAGCCACGGAGTCTAGATTTCTGCCAGATTGATGGCAACAGGCTCGCCCCCTATTACACGGGAGTTAAACATAACTGGCGGCATTTGGATGTAGGTACCGATACTTATAATAACTACTGAAAAATTACAATGCAAAGGAAAATCTTAAAACACTCTGCCTGACTGGAGAATCGAATCTAGAACCTCATGCTCATTACAAACAGTTGTCTAATTGACTATTCTATCAAACTGGTGTACTGCTAGTCTGCTATAATAATGTACCTAGTTACCAAGTTCCTATGTACTAATTATCATAACTAAATGACGAAAAACGAATTCCGGAACTAACATTATTTTGTACTTTTAAAAGATTTTCTTAAAAGTCAGTTTTTTTTTAATATTTGCCCAACAAATGGCTATTACTGATCGGTCTAGCTAGAATCTGTTAAATAATAGTAAATATACTGAATGTATGAAACCGGCATTTTCGAACTGCAGAGAACAACAGTAAAATAACAAAAGGAAAAAAATGAAACTTTTTTTTTGTGCGAAAACGTGTACGTATACGTATAAGCACTTTATGGCAATGGCATTTTTTTTTTGTGAAGACAAAAAACAAATATTATTTAATCAAACTTGGCCGAAAACCTAATGATTTTACAATCGCTTCGACGATGCGACACTCACGGAGAGAGATAACGTGACCTATTATTATAGACTGACTATAACGAAACACGATAACACATCGTCATTTGTGGCGTAGCGTAGTGTCAGTGTGTCATCAGCTGTTGCTAAGCGAACTTTTAAATTACAGTTTTTTTAACCCTGCTCTAATAACTGTATTTCTTGCCTTTAACCCATCGATATTATAAATCAATTTGATTGAAACTGGTTTTATTTGCGACTAGCGGACGTCACGCGGTTTCACCCGCGTAGTTCCCGTTCCCGTGGGAGTACGGGGATAAAATTTAGCCTATATTACTCGCTGATAATATAGCTGTCCTTTGCTAAAAGAATTTTTCAAATCGGTCCAGTAGTTTCGGAGCCTATTCAATGCAAACAAACAAACAAACAATTAAATCTTTCCTCTTTATAAATTAAAGTACCTATAGAGAAAAAATATAAGATGTCTCCTTACACAAACCATAAAAATAATATGATCAGAACCGAAACAGATTACTCCTTTTGCGGCAAAATAATATTACTTATATAAACTCATTTTAATTTTCGTTTCGTCTAAGTTTTAGTAAATTTGACCTTGTTTGAACGTGACATTATGCCCTATGCCACACCTTGCGAATGTTAATTTATCTGACCATTCTGTATTGTATTACGGGAATCACGATAAGCCGTTGGTCCCGGCTAGGGCTGTCAATTGTAGATCTTTGACAGTGTTTACAGGTGATCAGTGGCCCGAAAGTCTAACAAGTAGTTTACCAAGGTGTATCGTAATAGCCATTTTTCATCGGTTATTATTACCTATACCTACACAGTCAAAATGCATGGAATTTGTGTGGAATTAGGTACTACCTAGTACCTACCACTAAAAATCCCGACTACTGAAAAATCACGCTCTACTTAAATTCGGGGTTCACAAGGTAAAATCGACACTTCCCATTGTTGAAGTCGGTTAAAATGTAGCCTATGTTACCATGTATAACTAATCGATTGACAGATTATTCATCAAAATCAAATGAATAGTTTGGACGCTAAGGGAACATACATAAATACTTATATACATAGACTGCTAAAATCATAAGCCTTCCTTTTTGCTTCGCCGTAGTCGGGTAAAAACCTGATAATTTAATATCACATATGTAGGTATATTTGGTTAACCTGTAATTGGCGACTGTGTAAGTCCAAGACTGTAAAACCTATGATATCTAAATGCTGTACACAGAAGCTGTTGGTGAATAAACAAATAATATATCACAAACAGACACTTTCATTTGATTTATTTGTAAAGATGTAAATACGATCAGTCCAGTCAGATCGCGGCGCCACACCACCAAGCGCACTTGTTATCACTGTTCACGTACTAGTAGTACACCACATAGTTACATAGTTCGGTTCCGTAACTCGCGAACGCGACACGTGGCCGCAGATCATTGACCTGTGACAATGGCGCGCAAGATGGCCGCCTGCCAAACAAACACCCGATTGACATAACATTCCTCATTTAAATAAATATGTTAGTAGGCTCTCGTTCTTGCATTGAATATTACATTTTATGGCGATTGGTTTAAAGTGTAAAGTCGTAGATCATTGAAGTATCTAGAGAGTCCTAGATGAAACGGTTTCTAGGGCTTGTTCGTTCTTGTTAGATAAACAGTCAAGTGCAAATCGGACTCACATAATTGAGGTTCCGTAGGTACTATAAAGGGTGCAAATGGACCTTACGAAACCTAAAGGCACTTATTTTCCCCGTCATTGCGGAGATATTAGAAGTCAAAGTTCCAACTTTTTCACAAGTTTTTTTTAATACTAGGTAGTTTTTAAGGGTATGACCTTTACTTTAAAATACCTCCATATCCCGTTTACTACTAAATGCGTCCATCAGCACAATGTTTTGAGTGCGTAACATTGAGTTTTACCGTTAAACGTGATTTTTCACCCCAAAAATAGGTCGTTTCCCAGCAATATTTTTTGCGTAGAGTTATTTAGTTTGATGCACAGAATGCTTGGTTGACGGCTTCGTGAAGGGTCTGTTTATACCCTGTATAGATAGGCCTTCCCCAAGTTTCGCCACATTGACCAGTCCCGTGCGTCTCGCATCCAAGGGAGCCCCGCAACCTTCACCAGGTCATCGGTCCACCTAGTGGGAGGCCTTCCAACGCAACGTCTTCCGGATGGCGGTCGCCACTACAGAACTTTTCTGCCCCATCGGCCATCCGTTTTGCAAGCAATGTGCCCTGCCCACTGCCACTTAAGTTTGGCAATTCTTCAGGCTACGTCAGTACCTAACCTTGGTGCTCTTGCGGATGTCTTCATTTCTAATTCGATCACGCAAGGAAACTCCGAGCATAGCCCTGTCCATTGCCCTTTGGGTGACTTTAAGTTTTCTGATGAGGCCCATTGTGAGCGACCACGTTTCGGTCCCGTACGTAATCACTGGCAACACACACTTTCTTCTGTCTTGTTTTTGTTTTTTTCGTCTTGAGACACTGCGGTAAGTTGGACGAGAAGATATCGCGAAACTTCCCGAACGCTGACCAGCCGAGTCGGATTCGTTTAAAAGTGACGCGAAAATCGACTTGGTAAAGGACAGTTCTAGAAAACGTGTAATTTCGTAATGCATGTCGACTAGATCCTCCATTATTCATCGTTGTCTTGTCAGTCGGTGACGGCTTACGAGTTACGTCCGTACATTAATGAGGTTATTCTTCCCTTCAATCTGCCGTAAGTTACAAAAGCGAATGTCAACACATCATCATCTGGGGTCGGCTTCCAGTCTTACTAGGGGGTCTACTCTCTAAGTCCGTCAACGATGATACGGGGTCCGTCCGAGTGTAGCTTACACTTTAAAATGAACCCTACTCCCTAATATTTTCTGATTCATGAGTTTTGAAAACACATCGGGACTAAGGACAGATGACCAATCGTGTTGTCATTCATGTTTAGTTCGGGCCCCTAACGAATCTTATGTCCGTAAGTGATACGGATTAGGAAACGACCGTACTTCGGCCGAAACTACGGATTTCGTGCTAGAGTAGACCTCCTGATGCCTATCTGACCTCCACAACCCAGTTAGTACTGGGTAATACGATACCTCTCGGTAAGACTGGTTGTCACAGTTCGGCCGCTGACTAATTACTGTCAAAGATATATAAATGACAGCCGGGATCAACAACTTAACGTGCTTTCTAAGACAGAGTTACTTTGGCCTAGCGGTCGCACTCGCGACTAATGAACATAAGGTCCTGGGTTCGATACCCAGCTCGGGCATAATGTTATTGGGTTATTACATCAGGAATTTCTCAGTAGCTATCACCGAATCAGAATTTGTTCCCGATTGATGGGGATAGTCTCGCCCCTACTACATTGTAAATAACATAACTGGCAAAATGTGTGTATACTATTAGGTACCACTGCCTACCCGTTTGGCGATTACAGGCGTGATGTAATGTTATGGATAATGTTCTCATGATGTACATTGTCATGCACATGAGTACATAAATGATTGTGAATTTATGAAGCTATTGTCTAATAAGTGTACAGATAAGATTCACTAGAAATTCTATTATTGCTACCCTTTTGAGATAACTCTGGTTTTGATCGCTATCATAGGAAAATAACTAAAACATCGCATTACTGGGCTGTAAGAGGTTTGTGGCTAAATAATAACTACACATGCCGCGGTCGGTCTATGGATGGATGGCATTCATTGTGTACCAAGTTCCCTTTACCTTTTAACACCCTGGGAGGTTACCTTAGCAGGATTGTTTTAATGTCATTCCAGTGTGGGAAAGAGACGGATCTATAGAGGACGTCTAGCGCCATCTCTTTCTCACTCTGGAATATGATTAAAACAATCCTGCTTTAAGACTTCATGGTAGGCCACCTGACGGCTGAACGGATTACGGTAACATTTGGCACGCAGGTACCTACATCATCCGCCGCGGGAGACGCCCCGGGCGTCGGGGGCTACATGGTGGCCCCCGGCCACGGTAGGGCGTAGCCGCGGCCTGTGGACGGTGAGCTATGGGCTAGCTCGCCGTCCGTCCGTCTCATGACGACAGGCCGTGTCGACTGCGCAGGAGTGTTCCACGCGCGCCTCAAAGAGAGTCAGCAATAAGGTAGGGGTCCGCAAGGGCCGATGCCTGCCGGGGCTGCGGGACTGTTCGAAAGACATACCGTGGCCCCGGAACATAAAGGGCGATGAAGGAACATGGATGGGTTTTAGTCAGTAAAAGTATGACACTCCCTCCTGTTCCGCACAGAGCGGGAGGAGTCATTTGATGATTTCCCATCCGAAAAAAAAAAGAAACGTACCTACATCATGATGTAGTGGTCTACAACATGATCTAGGTACCTGCGTGTTGTTATGGTGGTGGTCCACCATACAGACCTGAGTCACTCTGCTTCCAAACTTGTCACGCGCCACCACTCGTCCGTGCGTTCGGGTGTGAGTAGCGGATCGTAAATTATATTAGCTTGTATGGAATCCGTTGATGCCTACCACCCCGGCCCGGAACTAGAAGGTTCCCAGGTATGGTCTAGAACAAAAGAATGATCGCAAAGACGGGGAGAACAAGTGCCCCTTTAGACAGCACTTATGTAGCATTCTGCCTACCCCCGTCACAGGCGTGCCATATGTCCATGTAATAGATGATCTGTTTAGCGGATCTGCTAAGTACCTACATACGTAACTATCAGCCGGCTCGCCCGTGGTCAGCGGGCGGCCGGTAGGGCTGCTCACTTAGTAACAAATAAAGTATTTCTCCTTTCAGAGGGTAATTATAGAGTTATTTTATTAATAGTTCATTTTATGTTTTAAAACAACATACAAAATAATACCTATCAAACGTAATGCTCGGCCGGGAGCAGGGCCCTACTCTCTAACGCTTCGTCCGTACATTCGGACCTATCCGTCTCTCTCGCGCACGTCTGCAGGTGAGTGCGAGTGAGCGAGGCGGACAGATCCGAATATACAGACAAAGCGTTAGGGAGTAGGGCCTCAGGGTTCAAGCTACTGGTGGTTAGGGCTCCAGGCACCGGCGACAGGAACCTCCTCACAATGCGATCGTATCGAGGAGATAACTGCCTACTTCTAAATCAGGCCCTTGATCCAACCGTGATTTTTATTATTTTTAAGTTAATTATGTTGTTATATGGCAAAGACTGGAGAATGTTGGCCTGAAATTAAGTAGGACTAAAACAGAATACTTATTCTGTGATTTCGGCGACCGAGTGCCGTCCAGGGAATGGAAAGAGTAGTGTTGGTCGTCCAGCGGCGAGATGGGCAGACGATATTATTGCCATCGCGGGAATACCCTGGGTGAGGTGGGAACAGGGGCGTGGAGCTTGGCACAAGCAAAGAGAGGCCTAAACCCAGCAGTGGACGAAGTCGCGCTGTGGATGATGACGATTTCAGCAGTCTCTCCAGTCCTATACCCCTAACCCTTGCCGAACCGCCCATATCGATCTGTTCCGATATACAGTACTTAGGACCGCTTGTCTAAGGGGATGATGAAGTAGGCCGAGACAGGATGGATGAAATGGCGACAGGTCACTGCAACAACTTGCGACCCACGGATGCCCCTCAAGTCAAAGGGGAAAATATACAAGTCCGTGATTACACCTGTCGTACTGTATGGATCAGAATGCTGGGCTGTGAACATAGATGAAAAAATATTGCATGTAGCGGAGATGAGAATGTTGAGGTGGATTTGTGGAAGACAAGAATGGATAAAATAAGAAATGAGTATATTAGAGGAAGTTTGAAAGTTGCGCCAGTTACAGACAAGTTGAAAGGGAATCGACGTCTTGGTACGGGCGTGTGATGAGGAGGGACGAATCGCATGTGACTAAAAGAGTGATGAGTATAAATGTTGATGGATGGAGAGGGAGAGGAAGACCAAGGAAACGATGGATGGATTATGTGAGGAGTGATATGAAGGAACAAGGTGTAAATGATAGCGTGACGGTTGACAACTTGACAGAGGAGAATGGAAGAAGAAAACGTGTTGCGCCGACCTCAAGTGACATGGGACAAGGACAGGCAGGTGATGGTGATCACTTCCGAGCCCTGCTATAAAGTAGGTATGCCTACAGGATAAGTACAATTCTCTAGTGTACTGTATAATAAACGTTAAGTTGGCAACCCTGGGCAGGCGGCAGGCGCTCGTAAGCACACAAGTAGCTATACAGGTCCTGTAGGGCTTCCGACCTTGACCGTGCGGGGTTCTAATAATAACATGTAAGTACCTACGTGTGTTTAGGGACCCGTCGTTCAGTAAGAAAACCTTAAAGCGCAGACCACACCGCGACCGCCAGCTAGCGAGCGAGCTATGCATATTTATACAAGGGTGTAAAACACCTCTTAACGAAGCCGAAAGGCACTTGTTCTCCTCGTCATTGCGATAATTTTATTGTTCTACACCATACCTGGGAACCTTCTGTTATGGAGACTGGGGGTCAGAGTTCCAACTTTTTTTTAAATACAAGTTTAAATGTAAGATTTTTACTTTAAACATCTTCACGACCCCCGTACTTTTCAATCCATCCATCAGCACAATGTTTTGAGTGCGTTACATTGAGTTCGACCACAAAACATGATTTTACACCCCAAAAAAAAAGTCGTTTTTTGCGTAAAGTCACTTAGTTTGATGTACAGAAATTTACAGAATGCTTCGTTGACGACTTCGTGATGAGGTGGTTTAGTATAGTAGAGTAGTTATAGTAGTGGAGTACTTAACACTCCGAAATCGCTAATAGTGAGCAAGCAATGGGTTCATTAACTGATTACTCGGTCTACGGTTTCCGAAAATACCTTTGTCTTACTGATTTTACGTGTGTCTGAGATTCATGTGTTACCAAGAAACGAAAATATTATGATTGATGCGGGATGCGTCAGGTACGGTAAGAAAGTATCTCCGACTAAGTTATTCCACTTGCAATGATCTGAGGGACGCCAACGTCGTCGACACGTCATGTCGGTGTGCCTTGTCATGCTTTAGTGTACCTAGTTTAGGCGGCATTAGCCTGCCTTTCCACCATATTATATGCCTGGCGAGGCGAGATTCAAAATAGTTTTTTCACCTCAGCACCTCAAACAAGCAGGTTTTGCTGTTTACAGACAGTGAGCAAAATTCGATTTTGCTGCGAGCGTGAGACAAAGTAACTTTTTAATTATTTTTTTTAATACCGAGAACCGTGCAGGTCTACTCTCAAAATTCGAAAGATTTCAACATCACTTTGTTCTGTCACTTTCACTTCGATACGAAAAACGCGAGAGATAGAAACCAGTCGATTCGAAATTCGATTTACAAATTCCATATCTAGTACCTAGGCCCAAAAAAGAAACAAACAATAAAACGTTCGGATACCGTTATTGTAAATCGATAACCGTAATGTTGTGAATCACGTGTTTAGGTTTTAAATGAAAAAATGATATAAATATTCCGAATAATCGATTTTTTTTTTTATGATTAAATCAAGATGAAGAATATTGAAGAAAAAAATACGAAGTTTATCATGTATCTACTTATTTATTTATTTATAGTTTTAACTATCTTATAATAAAGATTGTTAAAACTAATATGGTATGGTATGGTATTCTGTCTCAATATTTTGAGACAGAATACCGCGAGTGTAGTTTCAGAACGCATTAAAAAAAATTGCTGGATTCAAATTTTTATTGTTTTATTCTCTGTTACGCTAGCAATGATTAGAATAAAACGACACGGTGGATGGAGGTTGAATACAGTCGCGGAAGGATATGATTTTATGCGAAATAAATCTCAAATCTGTAAGCGTATAGTAGAGACCATAAGATTTTTTATATTGTTATTTAAACAATATATGTGGTGTGGTGGTTTAATTTTTTACCATGTTGTTTTTTTTACCTTTAGGTATATGTTCTCGCTGCTGAGGTGAAAAGTTGTATGTGTTACACGAGACCAAAGTTATTTGCATCTCGTGTCTTTGAATCCCTCGCTAGGCTCAGGATTCTAACCTAGAATCACTCGCTACGCTCGTGATTCAACTATAGAATCCTTCGCTTACTCGGGATTCAAAATCAACACTCGAAGCAAAAACCCACTTTGCTCTCTTGTTGCACAAATAACTATTATTTATGTGAAGACTTACGAATCACGTTATTTTACTTTGCCTTAGAAAGCCGTCGCGAGTTCAACATTGCCGCCATTTTGGAGCTACGTGCTTCATAGCATAGACAATAGACTCTCACATATCGTTGGCTCTATGCTATGAATAGACACAAGATAACGATACGCCTTGCAGACCCCCGCGCGTCTTCGCACGAGTGTATGAACATCAGGGGACTGTAATGATAGTATATGATCTCTTGAAGTAGTACTATTAGTTAGAGGCAGTGATTGTTCGCCGTGACACGTATGTACACACAGCGGCATATCCAGTATATACAGGGTGGAATTTTTGAATGCCACCCGCAGGAAAGTACTCTATAAATACTGGAGATAGCAAATTTTACTCAAAGGAAACATTCCCTTATTTTTAAAAAGAAACAAATCTGCTTTCACAGATTTTCTAAAATTCGTTTGCTGCACTCGGGAATCGAACCCACTAAAATTCGAAAAAATAACATTCCACCATTGTAGGTATACAATTCCTAGGAAATGTATACAATTCCTAAAATAGATAGGAAATGTATGATATATTTAATAATATGCATTTTTCCTAGGATATCTATACATTTGCTTAAGAGCGATGGGAAATGTGTTACATTCTTGATGTTCCTAAGGGGGAATATATAAACGCACTTATGTTTAGCTTTAACAAATGTTTAGCTGTATTTTTTTTTGTATACCGATTTTGGGCACCCCGACTTTTTTTTTAAACCATTCAGAAAACCTAAGTATCCCAAATTCGAAACAGTTATAGAGCAAACCATCATAAACATTCTGATTTCAGTTCTCAAACGTGTTTTATTTATTTTATTCGTTTTTATGCATCCTATTCCTAGTATCATTTCGGAATTACTATTCCTAGGAAATGCATACATTTCCCAAGAAATGTGTGTAGAATGTTTGAAACATTATTTTACACATTTCCTAAGTAGGCTCGGAATTGTAGAATTTCCGGTAACATATACATATGAATAGTTATCAGCTCGGCTTGTGTCCCGCAGTCGCTGGTGCGTGTCGCGCCTGTGGATCACGTGTGGCGAGCTGCTGCGGCGCCTGCTGGCCGCGCCCCTCCCCCTCCCCCGCCTGCCGCAGATCACCGGTGAGTACATACAGTCGCTGGTGCGTGTCGCGCCTGTGGATCACGTGTGGCGAGCTGCTGCGGCGCCTGCTGGCCGCGCCCCTCCCCCTCCCCCGCCTGCCGCAGATCACCGGTGAGTACATACAGTCGCTGGTGCGTGTCGCGCCTGTGGATCACGTGTGGCGAGCTGCTGCGGCGCCTGCTGGCCGCGCCCCTCCCCCTCCCCCGCCTGCCGCAGATCACCGGTGAGTACATACAGTCGCTGGTGCGTGTCGCGCCTGTGGATCACGTGTGGCGAGCTGCTGCGGCGCCTGCTGGCCGCGCCCCTCCCCCTCCCCCGCCTGCCGCAGATCACCGGTGAGTACATACAGTCGCTGGTGCGTGTCGCGCCTGTGGATCACGTGTGGCGAGCTGCTGCGGCGTCTGCTGGCCGCGCCCCTCCCCCTCCCCCGCCTGCCGCAGATCACCGGTGAGTACATACAGTCGCTGGTGCGTGTCGCGCCTGTGGAGCGCGTGTGGCGAGCTGCTGCGGCGCCTGCTGGCCGCGCCCCTCCCCCTCCCCCGCCTGCCGCAGATCACCGGTGAGTACATACAGTCGCTGGTGCGTGTCGCGCCTGTGGAGCGCGTGTGGCGAGCTGCTGCGGCGCCTGCTGGCCGCGCCCCTCCCCCTCCCCCGCCTGCCGCAGATCACCAGTGAGTACATACAGTCGCTGGTGCGTGTCGCGCCTGTGGAGCGCGTGTGGCGAGCTGCTGCGGCGCCTGCTGGCTGCGCCCCTCCCCCTCCCCCGCCTGCCGCAGATCACCGGTGAGTACATACAGTCGCTGGTGCGTGTCGCGCCTGTGGAGCGCGTGTGGCGAGCTGCTGCGGCGCCTGCTGGCCGCGCCCCTCCCCCTCCCCCGCCTGCCGCAGATCACCGGTGAGTACATACAGTCGCTGGTGCGTGTCGCGCCTGTGGAGCGCGTGTGGCGAGCTGCTGCGGCGCCTGCTGGCCGCGCCCCTCCCCCTCCCCCGCCTGCCGCAGATCACCGGTGAGTACATACAGTCGCTGGTGCGTGTCGCGCCTGTGGAGCGCGTGTGGCGAGCTGCTGCGGCGCCTGCTGGCCGCTCCGCTCCCCCTCCCCCGCCTGCCGCAGATCACCGGTGAGTACATACGAGCGCGTGTGGCGGGCTGCTGCGGCGCCTGCTGGCCGCGCCCCTCCCCCTCCCCCGCCTGCCGCAGATCACTGGTGAGTACATACTGAGTCAGACTGACATGTTCTCGTCACGGCCGTTTACTCAACTTTTGCAAATAATACTACGTGTTACACGTCGCCACCTACCTCGTTGGTGTAGTGGTGGCAAGCGCGGCTGCTGAGCATGAGTCCTCGGTTCGATTCCCAGGTCGGGCAAGTGTTGTTGGGTTTTTCCATCAGAATGTTTTCAGTAGCAGCTGGATGTGTGCCCGATTCATAGCAATAGGCGGCTGACTGCTACATGGGACAAATATAACGGGTAAAATGTGGGTGTACTACTAGGTGCACCTCTGCTTAACGCTTTTTGTATATTTAATGTATTATGTTAATCTCACGCGTTACTTTTGTAGGATTTGTCTGTTTAGTTGGCGCCAAACAATGTTTTTAATCTCTCTGTGCAGCTGGGAAGCCGCCCCCTCGCGTGGTGAAGCCCCGGGCTGCGAGCTCGGAGCACTTGCACCCAGAGCCGCGCGTGGAGTGCGCGGTGTTGCACGCGCCCCCCCCTTCCGCGCACGCGCTCGATGTCGTCTTCGTGCACGGACTGTACGGTAAGAGCTCCTCAGAGTGACTGCCGCCCTGGTAGCTTCACCTGCTCCCGAGCCGCGCGGGGCTGGTAGGTGCGGCACCCCACTCCCCTCTCCCGCGCGCATCACACCCCTAAGGGACCTCGCGCAGTACGCGGCCACGACCACGACTTTGGCCGCAGATGCTTCGAGTAGGAAGAGGGTGTGGTCGTACGACAGGGTGCCACCAGTTGTGTTCGAGGTAGCGGCCGGTCGTGCGACAGTCCCAGTGGTCGTAGCGTAGTGCGCGGGGTACGTGTGCAAGATAGCCCGTGTATATACAATACAATGGTGAAACTTAGAATAATGTTACACGAGATGACTCACAAAACATTCATTTCGGATCGAAATCTTTAAAAGAACAGTCAACATAAAATAATGCCACACCAAAAACTAAAGAACGCCGACAAAAACTATACGACTGTGGTGGGTTTCCAAACGTCCTTATGAGTTTACTACCGAGCAATTCAATATACCTACATAATTTACTTGAAAACAACATTGAAACAATTGACTGCGTCTGACCTCCACAACACAGTTACAGCTAATTTTATAAACAGATTTAAGTCGCTCGTTAGAGTTCAGGCATTACCATTGTCTTGCTTCCTATATCCGTGTAGCTACACTCTACAGTCTAGTGGTAGTGACCCTGACTTCCGTGTCATAAGTTATAGGTTCGAACCCGGCAGGAAGTTTATTCATATCATTATTCATTCATATCACCACTGCTCTCAAAACGGTGAAGGAAAACATCGTGAGGAAACCGGCATGTCCTAGAACCGAATATTCGGAGACATGTGACATCTAGCAACCCGCACTGGGCCCGCGTGGGGGGTTTCAACTTTCTTTTTTCAACTTGCATACAGAGGAGACCTGTGGGAACGGAGACTTCATAGGTGAAAGTGTTGTATTCGTGTTCATCTATCTGCCTGCCTTTTCCCAACAACGTTCGGGTCGGCTTCCAGTCTAATCAGATGTAGCGCAACCCAGTTACAGGGTAATACTGGTTGTCAGACTTACGGGCCACTGACTACCTGTAACGACAGCCAAAGATCCACACATGTTAGCCGGGACCAACGGCCTAACACCCCCTGTGGCTGGTTGGACAGGCAAGGACGGGTTTCTGACAACTCGTAACGAATGTCAAAGATCTACAAATGACCGACCGTTATTATATATTTCTAGGCTCCCTAGGGAACACGTGGCGCCAAGGAGAATGGAGGACCAAATACAAGTTAGACCCCACCAAAGTACCTCTGAGAGACCATTCCACAGAGCCATGCAGCTGCACGCCGCACCCGCGACCACACGCCTGCAGTAACGTGCAACAGATGTACGAATATGAAACGAGTTTAAACGAAAACGTAACGTTCAAGCAACTCAACGGCTGTTTCCAGAAGATCCTTCCACACGAGAACTCGTTGATAACAGAGCAGTTCTATAACAACACTCTCCTCGACGTCCACAACTATGAGACTCAAGCCAAGTTCGTGACAGAACTGTTCAAAAACGACTGTGATGCCAACTGTGATACATATAAATGTAACGGTTTTAAATGTAACTTCGACGGCAGGTGTGATGACGTAGACTGTAAATGTAAAGTGGATCAGGTGTGCAAGTGTAAGAGCTTGGGGGGCGGATGCGAGGCGGGGTGCGGGTGTATCTGCGACGACTGCTACTCACACTGCTGGCCTCGCGACTGGATCAAAGAAGACTTCCCCGGCGCCAGGGTCATCTCCGTCAACTACACCAGCGACCCCTACCTGTGGCGACCGCTGTGGGTCAAGGGGACGAAGAGGTGAGAAGAATATCTACATGCTCTATTCCCTCTTCTTCTTCAACCTTTGGCCACCCGATGTTGTCTGTGGGTCGCTTCCAAATCTCTTTGGCAAAAACTTTTGGCGATTTTGTGTTATGGCTATCCAGTTTCTTCCGGCCAATTTAGTAAGATCGTCCCGTCCGTGGTCTCCACTGCTCCACCTTCCTCCATTTTCCACCGAGGCTTCGGCCCGCACTCTGTATGACCCGGCCACTTTCCCTTTCTATTTCCTCTTTGTAAACATTCATTTAGATAATTATTATGAAGTGACGTTCCAAAATGACGATAAAGAAAGCTAAGTGAGGCTGAGCGAGCTGCATAGTTCTTTTAGTGTTAGTAGTAGTAGTTTCCATAATCGGAACTAACACAGCCATCTTGTTGTTGTCTCAAAACAATTTCCAAAGACAATTTTATAAATGTTTTCCATCAGCGCAAGAACTATGCAGATTTAGATAAAACGGGCTGACACTTCTAATTTACTATAGTAATGGGTGTAAAAATACCCTTAACGAAGTCGAAAGGCACTTGTTTTCCTCGTCATTGCGGTCATTTTGTTTTGTTCTAGACCATGCCTGGGACCTTCTATACGGAGTTAATGGAGGTCAGAGTTCAACTTTTTCAGAAGTATTTTTTTTAAATACAAGTTTTTGACATTTAACTTTACTTCTACATCCACTTCCGTACTGTTCAAGACATCCATCAGCTCATTTTTTAAAGTGAAAACATTGAATTCTACCATGAAGTCGCTTACACACAAGGGCAGAACAGTGGAACGCACAGTACTGCTACTGTTTGAACGCACAGAACAGTACTGGATAGTGTGTCAAGACTGCCCACTGTTATGCCCTCGTGTGTAAGCGACTTTAAACGTGATTTTTCACCCATAAAAAAAAGGCATTACCCAGCAGTGATTTTTGCGTAGGGTTACTTAGATGTACAGCCCGACAAAAAAGTTTAGTTAGTTGCGAAACGCGGAACTACATAAATTTCTTACCTGGGGAGCCTTCCAAGTATTAACCTAACGCAATTTTCGACCCCTCCCCCCCCCCATGTAACACGCCGTAACTCCTAGTATACGTTACATAACCACCAAGTGACCATTTTTACCTAAAAGTCACATTTATGTGGCGTTAAATACCGGAAAGTCGCTAAAATACCTTTGTTATTCTGAAAATGTTCCCACCCCTACAACGCATTGTAACGTTTTATAAGAACCCCCCTCCCTCCGGCCCTCCCCCCAAATTCGTTACGTAATACTTGAACGCTCCCCTGGCAATACCATTTCTGTCAAACTCGGCAAAGCCATTGGTTTGTCACTGCTCAGGGTTGCCAGAAAGTCGCTAACAACGCCCTCATTTTTTCATATTTTATTTTGCCATAATGTACAGAATGCTAGGTTAAAGCCTTCGTGAAGGGTCTGTTTACACTCTGTATAGGGACATGAATATAACTGGCGAAGTGTGGGAGTAGCTACTAAGGCCTATTATCTGATGGATGCATTGAGTAATGTGGAGCTCTAGGAGGTGTTTAAAGTAAACTTTTTACATTAAAAACATGTATTAATTAAAAAAGTTAGAACTGACCCCCGTTGACCCCGTTGACCCCCAATATTTCCATAACTAGTAGGTTCTCAGGTACGGTCTAGAACAAAAAAATGGTCACAGTGACAGGGGGAACAAGTGCCTTTCGGCTTCGTTAAGGGTCTTTTTACACCCTTTACGATAGAGGGCGAGCCTGTTGTCATCAATCGGGCACAAAACCAGACTTCGTGGCCGCCGTAGTGTAGACGCCTGCTACTGAAACAATCCTGGCAGAGGAACCCAATAACAGTCGGTCCGGTTTGCGGATCGAACCCAGGACCTCATTCTCAGCAATAGTGCTTGTGACCAACGAAGCTGTTCCTACTAACGAGTATATGCTTGCGTTCAGACTCCGGCTGCACGAGCGCGCCGAGCAGATGATGTCACAGCTGCTGGCGCTGGGCGTAGGCCGCAGACCCGTCGTGTGGGTGGGCCACTCCAAGGGTGGGCTCTTCATCAAGCAAATCTACTGTCAAGGTAATACTGGCACTCGCTTCCAGATCTAGGGGAGAGGATTCCTCGTCAAGAAGGAACGCACATAGATTGCCATGTGCTCCATGTGAATTTGATTTCGATTTGTGACAAAATTCCTGGCTTTCTTACAATTTTCTCTTCAATGTAGAGCTCACATATTGATTTATAAAGAAAACAACAAGTTTTTATTAGTGCAAATCACACATTTTAGTAACATAATTAATTTATTTGTTTCAGCTTATGAAGCTCATTTGAAAATGAACAAAAGTGATGTTCAACCACAAAGTATATTGAACAATAATTCCGAGGACCAAAGTGATAGAGAATATAACATAAATAATAATATTCATAGTAGTGTAGACAATAAGTATAGCCGGTACAACGACAACGACGCAGTTCATACGAGCAAGGATCAGAGCGACGAGAATTGTAACAATCTACTGAACACTTTCATTAAAGAACACAATAGCGCTGCCTGCACCACACACGGTGGAACTAAACTGAGAAGTATAGACGAGATGAATGAGATCAGAAACAATAACAATTCCGGTAACAGTAGCTTTA
Source organism: Xestia rhomboidea (assembly GCA_963853795.1). Taxonomy (NCBI): domain Eukaryota; kingdom Metazoa; phylum Arthropoda; class Insecta; order Lepidoptera; family Noctuidae; genus Xestia; species Xestia rhomboidea. The sequence goes on from OY970786.1 coordinate 10,726,793, forward strand.
ACGAAGACGAAGAAAATAATATAGATTTAGACATAGACTACGATATGGAACATAATGATAATGAAATGTATGGCTGTACGCAAAACGGTGATGTTTTAGACAATAGACAGGCTAGGTTTAATGAAGATTCAGAATATATAGATATAAGTGTAAGAAATAATGAACAATATAGGAATACAGAAGATCATGATGCGTCAAGAGATAACAATGAAGTCCTGTCTTCAAATAATGAAGGTGCGTAATACATATTCTCTTAACCTAAAAACTAGTCCAGGTTGCAACCTGGACTAGTTTTTGTCAAAGGTCGACCTGTTTACGGGGATATTGTGCACCGTAACACTTTCTGTCACAGGGACGGAAAGAGTTCAGAGCAGAACAAAGGGAAGCCTACTGTAGAGATTATGTCGTCGACTGTAGTGTCACGTAGCTTATTTCCTATTGTCACTCAACATCACAAAACGGCATTGAGCTAATCAATCGTGTAGCCAATCAAACTAACTTGATTGGCCACACCTTTCGCGAGGGCGAATTATACGAGTGGACACAAAAAAACCGATGAGTGTTTTAAGAAAATGCTCCTTCGCTCTGTAGTTTGTTTGAAAATGTACATGGCGGGATCATAGACTGCCACACACGGCCAAGCTACGCACGGATGAGTGGCAAATTTTGCCGTGTACAACTGTACATCCTACGAAGCAGTACTGGATGGTCGATTTAATGTTTAGTCGTTGCGTGCCACTATAACCTTCAGTGTTACAAGTTTCTCGTTCCTCCCCCAGAAGACAGAGCAGTGCTGTCCGCGCGCGCGTCGCTGTGGGCGAACAGCGCCGGCTTCATGTTCTACTCCGTCCCGCACCGCGGCTCCCCGCTCGCCGACATCAAGACTCCGCTCACGTCCCGCAGCGTGGAGCTGCAGGAGATCGCTAAAGGTACCGCCTTCACTAATATACTTCAATATAACCCGAAATTGATACACAGCTCTATTTTACAATATTGCTAATCTAATGGATACAACGACATCGCTATCAGCGATGATACCTCTCATCGCTGATAGCGATATCTTCCAGTCAACCTTACGACTCACCACTACACTCGTCATGGTAACCTCCGTCATCCTCCTCCCCGGCCCCCTCACCGACCTCAACTTGATACGAATCCTATCGAGGGTCCTAAGAGTTATGTATGAAATATTTCTCGATTTCTTTGAAAAACGATTCCACCCCGACCTTATTACGTTGGAGTATCACAGGGAAGCATGTTAAGGCCGCCGTTATTCGTCGAGGGCCCAGCGCGGGTGTACATAACATGTTCCCTGGCCGCAGACTGCCCGCTGGTGCTGGAGCTGCAGGCGCGCTGGCTGGGCGCGTGCGGGCGCGCGCGGCCGCTCGTGCGCTCGCTGGTGGAGACCGCGCGCACGCTCATGTCCGTGCTGTGGCTGCGCATCGTCTCCGAGGACTCCGCCGGTCAGTGGGATTACAAGTGACGCTTCTGACGATCTTGCTTTTCATTCAGATTTCATAACTATACTGCCTGAAATGCTGAGCATATTGTCCTGCGTTCGATTCCCAAGTCGGGCAGTGTTGTTGGGTTTTTTCCAGCAAGTATTCTCAGTTGCAGCCAGGGACTCTGGATTTGTGGCGGTTGATGGCAAAAAGGGTCGCCCCCTATTACTTAAAAAAAAACTAGCGAAACGTTGTTGTACCTGCTATTAGATGCAACTCTGTCAAATTATAAAGGGTGTAAAACACCTCATAACGAAGCCGAAAAACACTTGTTCCGCTCGTCATTGCGATCATTTCTTTATATCATACCTGGGAACCTTGTAGTTACGGAGATATTGGGGGTCAAAGTTCCAACTTTTTTTTTAAATACAAGTTTTTAATGTTAGGTTTTTACTTTAAACACCTCCACGACCCCCGTACTATTCAATCCATCCAACAGCACAATGTTTTGAGTGTGTTACATTGAATTCTACCACAAAACATGAACTTTTCACCCCAAAAAAAAAAGACGTTTCCCAGCAATAATTTTTGCGTAAAGTTACTTAGTTTGATGTACAGAATGCTTGGTTGACGGCTTCGTGATGAGGTGGTTTACACCCTGTATTGTGCCCTCATGCCCAGCTGTGCAGTGTTGCTTGCGTCCACTAGACCACCGGGCAGTGTACACGCGTGGTGTTAATGTATCGCTGTACGTTACAGACGCGGGCGTGGGCGTGCTGCACGGCGTGTCGGTGGACCACCGCGAGATCTGCAAGCCGTCCAGCCGGCGCTGCCTGCTGTACACCGAGCTCGCGCACCTCATACAGGCCGCGCTCAACAAGTGTCGCTGTCAGTAGACACCCAACTATTCAGCCGTAGCGACCACCGACGTAGCCGTGCAAGTGGCATCATGTCGTGCCAGCGACACGAACAAGAAGACCCAACTTAATGGGATGTTAAGCCGTTGCTCCCGGCTGTCATTATGTCGATCTTTGACAGTCGGTACAGATAGACAGTGGCCTGAAAGTCTGACAAACAGTCTTCCTAGGGGGTACCGTTTTGGAAAGAGAGCTATGGGCTAAGCTCGCCGTCCGCCCGTCTCATGACAACAGGCCGTGTCGACGGCGCAGGTGTGTTCCACGCGCGCCCCAAAGAGATAGATGTCAGCAAAAGGAAAGGGTCCGCAAGGGCCGATGCCTGCCGGGGCTGTGGGACTGTTCGCAAGAGATACCGTGGCCCCGGAACACAAAGGGCTAACAAGGAACATGGATGGGTTTTAGTCAGTAAAAGTCTGACACTCCCTTCCGCGCCGCCCAGAGCGGGAGGGGTCATTTGATGATTTCCCATCCGAAAAAATAAAGGTATCGTATTACCCAGTATTAACAGTGTTGTAGAGGTCAGATAGGCAGCCGCTCCATGTAAAATACTGGCACTCAGCTGCATCCGGTTAGACTGGAAGCCGACCCCGACATAGTTGGGAAAATGTTGTTGATGACCGAAAGTAATAAGTTGTGTGTTCAAGAACAAGCAAGCACTTAACTTTGTCATCATATGCTTGCCTTGTCTCAACTAAGGTGGAGTCAGCTTTCTGCAGGGACCGGGCGCAGCTGAATGTCAATATTTTACATAGAGTCACCATTTACTTTGTCAACACTGCTTACAAAACGGTGAAGGAAAACATCGTGAGGAAACCGGCATGTTCTAGAACCAAACATCCGAAGACATGTGACATCTACCAACCCGCACTAAGCGTAGTGGACTATAGCACATTCCCTCTCATAGAGAGGAGGCCGTGTGTCCCAGCAGTGGGAACGAGCGACTGCCTATCTAACCTGTACGTCCCATTTCCTGGGTACACGATATCACCGCGGATACGAGATATGAAGTTAATTCATCAAGAATATATTCTGCCGTGCTAGGTAAGGGGCGCATCTGCATCATGACAAACACAAAGACGTATGTAAGTGGTAAGGCTTAGTGTTCCCTAACCTCAGATAAACCCCTTCGACCACGGCGGCGGCGGTGCTATGAACTGGGCCAAGTTTGTTGCGATGGCAAAGCCACCAACATCGATTTATGAATGTGTTGTTTGCTACTAAGAGTGCTTTGAAAGAATTTTATTAGGTTTCTTGTAATATTTGGCGCCTCGTTACCTGTTATTACATAACGTAGGTACCAACTGCTGGTACGTTGCAGTCGAACGCGTAATTGCTGTAACTACAAACCAAGTGCTGCCCAGCCCTTTGGTCACGGGAAGAGTTGACCAATTCTTTGCATATTTTTGTTTTAAGTTCGTAAATGTTACATCAGATAGTATGAAGAGTTTCAAGCTTGATGAGCAAAAATAAGTAACAGTACTAAATTGTTTAATTCTTAATGAAGTTTTATCGCAGGTGTTATAGTAATGACTAGTTCGACTGAGGCGGTCAGGCACTCGATAATACCAACCTATTTAATTTGTAAAATACAAAGTGATAGCGAGTGAGAAGTCTGCCGCCCCCGCAGCGGCGCGGGGCGTGATGTTGTTACTTGCGGGCGAAACTAGACGTTTATTGTATCAATAAATAAAAATATATATTAACTGTTGCCAATTCCTTGTTTTATTTATCTAGCGGTACCATGCGTTGCAATGCCACGTTAATATACAGGGTGTAAAAGTACCCTTAAAGAGAACCATGGAGTTTCTTGCCGGTTCTTCTCCATAACAAGCGACCAACCCGAACCGTGCACCTTTTTGTAGACGTTCTATAAGTGCACATTGAAATAAATGATAATATCGACTCAGGATAAAATCAGTTTGTGTACGTACCTATTGATTGTATATGCAAATAAATGCTGGACCGATTTTGATGAGACTTCTACTGGCAGTTAGCCGATATTTATTCAATAACTTAGGTACTTTTATTTTAGAAAAAAGATTAGGGTTCTTAACAAAAAAATGAAAATCGTTGAAATGATAACAAAATCAGATTTTAATAAATTTTTAATTAAAAAAGAAATAGGGAAATAATATCTGAATAATAATTGTCGCGGACGAAGGTCTCTGCAACAAAGTTTACCGATCAGTTTGGTTAACTTGACCGTACAGTGCGACATGGATCTATTGACGCCTGAGTGACGTTGACAGGGGACGTTGGTTAAACCGATATGGCGGCGTCCTTGTACCAAATAAAACAATAAAATACAAAGATGATTTATTACTCATTCATGTACGTTGAAATACTCGGTGACTAAACTTGTCGGTATCACAATTATATTAAAATCTTCACATCAGTAACTTACACTTTTTAGAAAGAACATATTATTTGAAACGCAATGGCGCCTCTGTCGGCCACCCGCGGAACTAACGGGGATATCACATTATGTATTGTACTAGAACACATCTGGTGCAGGGAGTCTAAAATAACCGCTTTAGCAGAATCGTAATAGAATAATAATATTTATGAATTGCGTAACAATTTTTAAAATGGTCACAGAAACATCGAAAATTGCCTTTTACGTTTTGACCGCCATAGTCTCACAGTAGGTAGGTATACGAGACAAGCAAGCGAGTGCCCACGCCAAACGACACTGAATATGTGACCAAATGGTAGGTGAAGTTGTGGCGTCGCGTGGAGGTTAAAAACAATATTCTTACAATGATTGTTGTACGGTACTCTAAGTTCCACAATGTCCGACAGACTCGACCTTAACTCAGTAGGTACAAGTCATCAGGGCTGCGTATGGGTTGCGCTACATCTATCAGCACTGAATCGCATTGTTCCATACTGTTATCCTTTTCTGTCGCTCAGAACCGTCATTTGAGAAAGCAATGCGATGCCGTGCAGATAGATGAGGTGCAACCCTAAGGGAGCTACCTGACTCAACCCGCAAAACTTCACACATGTGATGTATGTACTGTACCTAATGCTACTTATGACAATCACGCAAAAAAACAAACAACGAAATATAAAATAACGACTTATCAGCTGATTGTGACTAGTTCGTGGTTTTCTCTGACCTTAATTCACAGATAATTGACACCGGGACAATTGAACTTAAACCACAGAACACTTAGAACAGTTTGAACCGAATAGTTAAAAATAAGTTGTAATACTTAAGTGTTAAAAAAACCTAGCTGGATAAAGTTATAAGCACAACACAGAACAGCGGCAATCACTACCTACTAATACACCCGACATACCGACATACGTCACACACGGCGTTGAAATTTTTATACCCTCCCCTCCCCAACCTCCCCTAAAAGTCCAGAGTGGAGCGAAGGGGGGAGGTGGCGAGCGAAGCGAGCCGGCGACCTCCGTAGCGTAACGAAGGTTGAGTGGGTGAAGCTCCCCTCCCCAACCTCCCTTATAATTGAAAGGGCTGTAACTTCATAACGGTTAGAGATAGCTATCAGGTGTTTGAACAAATATTACAGTAGGTGTCAAAACCTGCCCGGTGGTAGGTAGGTCCTGAGTGGAGCGAAGGGGGGAGGTGGCGAGCGAAGCGAGCCGGCGACCTCCGTAGCGTAACGATGGTTGAGTGGGTGAAGCGTAACTCAGCAAACTTTAGGGTAATGTTTTTTATGGGAAGAGGTCTCAGTTTTTAAATAAGGTTTTATTAGGGGTCCGTAGGGGTTTTCATACTGTTTTAGGGGTAATTCTAACGGATTTTCCAATTCATTTAGGGGTGCCTATAGATTCTCAAAATTTTATAAGGGTAAGTAATACTTCTCAAAAACACCAAACACGCGAGCTGCGCGCAGCTCGCGCACCCAAGCAAACTAGTTTATACTATATTAGTCAACCACACATCATAAATACATAATATATTCATAAAGCTCAGGGAAACAACCACCAGCTCAATGTGGAACGGAAATGGATACAACGATATATAAGATGTATCTATTCATACACGAAATATTTTCAGGGAATCATCTAACGGCTAGGTATAACAAAACCATTTCAAGAAAAAACAAATTATCCGAGAATATTTAAAAAAAACAATTACGTGACCCACAAAATAAATACTGGCTCTTTATTTTTCAACAACAATTACGCTAGTTTACTACGTCACCGCGTTGTATACGATCATACTACGGCGTAGATTTAATGTTAGTAATTTAATATCACGAAAATATGGCATTTAAAATTAACCATGGAAACTTTTTGAAATATTTTAATCTAAAAAAATGTTAATTAATAATTTTAATTTAATCATACATAACAGAAGAACAGTCAACTCAACCAGAGAGAGAGGGTATACCTCTCTCTCTGGTTAAGTGGACAGAACCATTCATTTATCGAAATATACTTGAACACTGACAACATTGTTATCAACAATTTAAAACATTGTGCAAACTGCCTGTACATACACTTATCTCGCTGTTTGCATGTACTCACATGATACATTATTTTCATGTGCATTTGCGTTACTTACGACTACATTCTACAGCACAAGGTAACTAGAACCATGTTACTAAACCTGCATTCGGAATCTTAATTAATTATTATGTTTTGTAACCAGAAACTCAACGACATACAGATTCAGATTCCATTGCATCCATATTTAAGGGACGTTTAAAAGATCACTCAAAAATCAACTAGAGTACATAAAGCTATAGTAGACAGTTGAGTGACTAGTAATAAATGTATTATCAAAGATTATGAATGGCAGTTTACATGTTACTTAATGATATCGGCGACACATCCGCCGCACGCGTGGTCCTGCGACTAGCCGTGTCGTACATACACTGCTTCCAAGGCGGGTCGACACCGCCCGCGTGTGCGTCGCTACTCGTGATCCTCTACCAAAGCCGTGTGCGATGTACCCGAGCGGGACGAAAACGTTACGCAGTATCCATCTACATGTTGTCAGTGAGAACTAAGCATTGTGGAACTTAGTAATGACCTAAAACTGCTTAACCTTTTCGTTCCGAGCGTGTACACGCTGGCGCACACTGGGCCACGCGCGGCCACAAAACACGCCCTTGCGGGACCCTGCTCCACCGGGACGCACAGGCACACTATTCTTAAAAACAGTTTTGTGCCGATAGCAGAGAGGACCAATCTCATGTCTTGTGACAGTTTCTTATACTTAGCAATGCGATGGGTTGAGGAAACAAAGACAATATTTTACATGAACAGTGTATCAAAGGCTAAATCTAGTTCCATAAGTTGATTTGATTGATTGAAATAAAAAAAAGATAAAGTCTGAAATCCTCAACGTGCTGAGCAAGCCTGGTGTGCTGGCCAATGCTCTATCTCTCTCTGTCTTGCGGCAGAACACTCATAGACTTGAGTCAAGTTACGAGTATGTCCGACAAGGGCGTGGTTGCACGATACATCTACTTGTGGCGAAACTACTGCAACTGTGATACGTCGCTTTGGTAGACATCACTGAAGCAAGCGTCGTGCACGGGAACGTCCGGTAGACTTCATACACACTCATACATCACACACGTGCTCATCCATTCTCACACGCACAGTACAGGCTTAAGGTTTAAACTTCTGTGCAACGTGAAATAGAACTATCAAAAAATAGTGAGAGTTCGAGATATCGAAGTAGAAAAGTGGAAAAACCTACCATTAGTTTTGTTTAGTAACGTTTATGTTATTAGTGAAATCTTAATAAATATATTGAAGGTACGTACAATGAAATTGACAGTAAAATATCGGATCTAAACTCAGTAAAATAATGAAAGTATTAAAAACATAGTGAATATCTTAGTATATGTTTTTGTACTTTATAAAAAAAATACATTAAAAAAGGTAAAAAAAGGTTAATCAACGTTAAATAAATCAGGTTTTCTAATAATAATAACAATAGCTCTAAATTTGTCACTTTTGTCGATAACATAAATGACAAGAAAAAGAAAACTATTCTCCGTAAGTTGTCGTGTTGGTCAGACGCGACCTCTCGACAATCAGCTCTGCGGCGCGACAGCGTCCGCTACAACCAGCACGTTACCGAACAAATGACGCATCACCGTCATTTGTTCTTCGTGCACATCTCCTCGTACAATTGCAGTCTCCGCAACAGCAGCGAGTTGGTCACAGTCGCGCCACCGCTCGAGCACTTCTCGCGAGGTTTCTCATTACTTTCTGTATTCTCTTTCTCATCGTCCTCAAAGGTTAAATCGTTATTATTAAATCTTACTTCTTTAGGTTGTCTTAATGTCTCCAAGTTCTTGTCTTTTACGACTGTGTCTCTTAATTTGACTAAAGCAACTACTTTGGAATTTCTTGAATTTCTTTGGGCCCTATTTTCTAAAACATAATCAGTCACATCAGTGGAGCGATCCACAACGTTTGATTTACTGATAGACTCATCTAGTTGCTTTTCTTTGCTTTGCAAAACGCGCGGCCTGATACTACCTCTAGTGTGGAAACTTAAACTACTAGAATTAACATCGTTGTCTTCAAATATTGAATCAGTTAAATTATCGAAACCATCAACTGCATTGCTAAGTTCAGAACAAATAACATCATTTTTTGTGTCTTTGGCATGTTCGTCAACTACGGCGCGCTTTGCATCTCTTCTCCTATAGGAATCGCTCCAGAACTGCTTTTTCTCGTCGTCTAAACTGAGATCTGAGATCTGAGATGTGAGACTGATTACTTTGTTCGTGATTTCTTTAATATCTTTATTATTATGAAAACGGTTCGTCTGACTCTCCTCCGTTACTGTAAAATTGAAATCATCTTTAAGCGCGCTAATAACGCTTATGCCATTACTAGTAACACTAACGTTACCGCAATCGTTGTGATTCGATTGTTTACTGTCTATCTCATCATCCGAATCTTCATCATTGTACTTGCCAATATTATCCCTCCAATAATTATCATCATCAACACTATAACTAACATTATCACGATCCAAAATAGATCTATTATTGCTTAAACTATTATGATAAATCCTAGGTCGAAGCAAGCGACTAGTAATAGTTGACTGATTACTTTTTGGTAAAAGAATGTTATTGACTTGTTGTGGTGTGTGAGTGTCGCGGCAGGCAGTCGTACCGTGTGTATGGCTACCGGACGGGCCGGAGGGGCCGGAGGGGCCGCGGGCGGCGGCGCCCGCCTAAGCGAACAGCAGGGAGGGCGCGGCGTCCGCGACCTCGCACACGAACTGGTCCTGCTCCAGCGGACGTTTGATCCAGCGCCCCAGCTTGGCCTTCTCGAACGCGTCTATGAGGCGCTGCTTGGCGAGCTGTTCATCACAAATTATTCCTTTGTATTGCTTGTTCACACGGTACACGGTGCGAGGTGTGCTCTATCTATACGAGGCACACGGAGCACCGCACGGCGAAGCTTTATGTAAATTAGTACGGGTACGGTACCTGGTACGTGGGACACATCTGCTTGGCCTCGTTGTACAGCAGCGCGTCGGGCTTGTCCGGCATGTCGGGCAGCGCCTGGCCCGGCTCTACGTCCTGTGGGAGTGCACGCGGCACAGTACACGTTAGTGCTCGAACAGGATACGCGACTACAAGGTCGACCCTTCACGAAGTTTATCTCGTAACTAGAAGGTGAACCAGTGATGGCCCAGAACAAACAAAATTCTTCTGCTTCGTGAAGGATCTTTTTACACCTAGTATAATATTCCACCACTCAACGCAATAATTGTGTAATATACGTATGGATATGGTTAAGGGATATCATCAGACGCGACTCCTTGATGATGATATGCTTTTGAAGCTAATGACAACCCTTAAAAGTATAACGTCTGTCAAATACGTGAGTTGGTGCTTAGTGGTGTCGATCTTGAGTGGAAAGGAGGTGAGGTGACAATATGTTATATATGCACCCTGAGCCAGGGCTGGGCGTGTACCTGCGGCAGCAGCGGCAGGCGCTTGACGAGGTAGTGCCAGCGCGCGAACATGCTCTGCTTGCACAGCAGCGAGGGCTGGCCGCTCTCCAGCTTGCCCGTGGTCGCGTTGATCACCTCGGGCAGCTGCAACAGGAGCACATGATCACGTGCGCCGTGTACCGGCGGGCGCGGCTCGCACTACCTACCTGCTGCGTGGCGCACCAGCACACGCTGAAGGAGGGCGCGCGCGCCGGGGTGCGCGCCTCCGTGCTGGCCGCGCGCGCCAGCAGCGGGCGCTGCAGGTGGAAGGGCGGCGGCAGCGACGAGATGTACGCCTCGAAGCGCCCGCAGATGGCCCTGCAACCACACGCACCGCGAGTCACACTAACTAAACATAGCGAGCTCACACTGTACTCAGTCGCCGTTTACCAGATTGGCGCAAAGTTAAACTTTTTATTCATATGGCACTAGATCGTATGGCGCTTGTAGGAATATGCTAATAAGGCTTATTTTTGGATGAAGCGCGGTTGACGTAAAGTTGAGCTAAGCAGTGAAGCAGTGTATTGTGTGTGTAGTGTGCCCTACAAGTGTTTGTCATCAAGCGTATCATTTGAATATGAACTTCGACGTACGAAACGATACTGTAATTACTTTAAATTCAGTCAAAAGTTCGTTTTCTAAATGTCGGCCTAACACACGACATATTCTACAATACATGCACGACAATATTTCCCTTACGGCGCCGAGTGTCTGCCGCCAGTCGTCACCTGCTAACTGGTGAGCTATCCGTCTGCCTGGACATCGTAAGTATGTAGGTGAGCAACAATGAGAACAGCATTGCGCACGCAGCCGCCAGGCACTCGGCCATCAGCAGCTTAGCCGCCGAGCCTGATCCCGACTATGTCGGGGTCGGCTTCCAGTCTAACCGGATGAGAATACCAGTATGTTACATGGAGCGACTGCCTATCTGACCTCCTCGAACCTGTTAGTAATAGATAATACGTTACCTTTAGTAGGACTGGTATCGGACTCTCGGGCCACTCCCTACCTGTAACGACTGTCAAAGATCTACAAATGACAACCGGGACCGACGCGACGGCTTAACGTGCTTTCCGAGGCACGGAGGAAACTCTGTAAGTAATGGGTGGTTACCCATCCACGTATCAACCTAGACAAGCGCGGCTTAACCTAAAGATCGAGCCGAGCGGTTGTTATTATTTAGCCACGAGCTCCTCCGTCTTAGAACACGTATTCTTAGTTAAAAGCTTGCGTACGAATGTTTTGTTGTCGGTACTTAATATTGCCGCGCTCCTTCGTTGGCGGCTCAGCTAACGGTCGCGAGCGCGACTTCTGAGCCTGCTCCTGGGTTCGATTCCCAGGTCGCGTAAAGTGTTAATAGGTTTTCTCAACAGAAAATTCTAAAAGTGGCAATAGGCTCGCCCCATGTGCGTGTGCTCTGAGAACCACTTTGTTAAAAAAATTGAAAATGTGCTTAGGATTTAGTGAACATTTCCAAAGAATTGTGAAAGTTGGAATCAGATTTTGTGAAAGTCAAATTAGCGAGTTATCTAAACTAATATAACTTATAGAATAATTTTATCATTGCATTTGATTGAAATGGTACTGACGAGTGTTGCCTGCAGGATATTCAACCGCATTACTTCCAATGTAAGCTAGTTAGATAACCCCGACAACGAGATATTTCTGCGCCGTACAGAATACCAGGCGTGGTCCGCGACCTGGTCCGCGGCAACTAGTATTATTACCGCGAAACTAAGTTTGTTTGTTTGTTACCTACTCGCGTCTTAAACCGCTGAACCGATCATCCTGAAATTTTGCATAAGTTGTCAGGTGTATAGAAACGGACATGTAATCATGTCCGTTTCTATACACCTGGCAACCTTTCATCCCGAAAAAAAATACTGTTCCCGCGGTAAACAACTTTAACGTTCTTATGATAATAGATGGCGCCACGTGTCTTTCGAATCATGATTTGAATTATATTATAAGAACCTTTAGTACCTAGTGTGTTAAGAGTTAAATTATCAAATTCTAAATTAACGCGAGCGAAGCCGCGGGCAGTAGCTAGTTCTATATAAATATTACTTCCGTATTTTTTCAACAACTTCGTAGTAATTTTTTTTGCACAGGACCCTAATCATTGTTCTAAAATAGAAGTAGCCTAAGTTCTTATGACATTAGCTATCTGTCCGTAAGTAAGTCCCGTCAAATTAGGTCCCGCCGTTTCAAAGATTAGCCGGAACATAGAGACAGACAGACAAAAGATTAAATAAAAAGATATTTTGTTAAAAGTATACTTTCATATACATTCAATAAAAATCTTATTTTCAAATTACAAACAGACACTTCAATTTTATTTAAGTGTGTAGATACAGAAAAATAATAAATCTGGAAAGGAAAGTGGCGCGGTAGGATACAGTAGGCAGGCGCAGGCGCAGGCAGGCTCACCCACTTAGCTAGAACCAGCTGAACGCGTTACGTTAATTACATTCTCATCCAAGTATGGCGCCGAGCGTTGCGCCACCTTCCGGCGGCCACTTGTAGTAATTACTTCGCGTCACTGATCACGTGGCACTCGTGCGTATGCGCGCGCAGCCCGAGGGAGCAGCTCGGAGATGAAGAATTAGTTTCTCCACCACTGCTCTCAAAACGGTGAAGGTAAGTAAGGCAAGTACTGGATAATACAATACTCCTTGATAAGGCTGGTTGTCAGACTTGCGGGCCGCGGACCTACTAATCACATACGACTGTCAAACACCTACAAGTCACAGCCGGGACCAACGGCTTGAACGTGTTTTCCGAGGCACGGAGGAAACTCGGCATGTACTGGATAGTCACCCATCCACAGACCGACCTTGGCTAGCACCGCTTTACCTTGAAGATCGACCTGTGCGGCTGTTATTATGTAGCTATACTGTACATCAGTACTGAGTGAAAAATGCAAACCTTAAAGAGTTTAACAAGAAATGTAAGCTCTTAGACACTCGACTTAAGGTCAGTTTCGTCGTGGCACGTGGTCGAGCGCCCAATGTTATACTTAACGGCAATACTGATACAGCGCTTTATTCAGGGACATCAAACAAGTGCAAGGATTGTTTCGCTCGGTGGAAACCGGGCGAAACCTGGCCGGTACGATCTACTTACTTCAGTGACGGCACGGTTGGCGCAGTCACTGAACGATTGGAGCTGCGCTACGTGTCGCGGGTTCGATCCCCGCACGGAACACGTCATATTTGTATGGCCTACCTACAAGTAGTTGTCCCGGGTCTGGCTTTTGTGTGTGTGAGTTTAAATGTCCCACGATACGGGAAAAATTGCTAGAGTCCCCACCCTATGGGAGAAATATGGACATTTCTGTTAAGTTAACTCTGCGACGTTATCTCAAACAAATCTAAACGGTTTGGATGTTTGGCACATCGGTACATGTCCTGGGATGACTTCCGTCCTCCTCGTAGACCAAGCCGCGGGTACAAGTTAAGTCTGGAGCACACCTGGGAACCGTCAGAGTTCGCACCTTTTTTTTAAATAATTTTTTTTTTTTTTTTTTTTTTTTTTTTTTTTTTTTTTTTTTTTTAAATACATCCTTGACAGGGGTGAGTTCAAGGCATCCATCAACACCATGTTTTGAGTGCGTTACATTGAGCGCTAACGTACACAGTGACTCTATTACTTAGTTTGATGTACAGCAGAGGTTCCCAGACTTTGATGTACAGAATGCTTGGTGCACCTCGTGTAAACGTTATCCTACCGCCGCCTGACCCCCTCTACGCCGCGCCGCGCAGGGCCGCGCTCGCTACCCGCGAGGCCCACACTGCGAGCCGAGCTATCCCACAATACATATATTTGCACTCACTTAGTTGAAAGGTATCATTTAATGTAGTAAGAAATTAATTCGTTGTCGTTGTTTTAAGACAGTTTTGTTTATAGTAAAGTCCAGTGTTCCAAAGTGTCAGGATGCAGACCATGGTGCCGTTGGCTTGCTTCCTCTCCATCATTCGTGAGTACAGCTGCTCTGTTCTTAGACGATGGAACCACTGCTCGTCCCTGTGCTGCTCCTCCGAGCGTGAGGTCGGCGCAGCACGTCTTATTGTGTTGTTCTATCAGGACTTTCCCAGTAGTATACAGGGTCGCCCTCTCGCCCTCTGCCTAATCCTTTTATGTTATGTTGTAGACGTCTATTGGCTGTTTCGAATTCCCTATCATCTACTTAGAGCTTATGCGGCAATATGTCGTAAACAGTGTGATGTCGCACGCCGCCGCCGCGTCCAAGAGGTTGACGGCAGATGCCACCAGCAGTGCTCTGTATACTTAGGCGGCAGTGGGCACTGTTGCGCAGTGACTGAGCGGATCGCTGCTGCGCTATGCAGGCACTTACAGCGGGTTCGATACCCGCACGACATGAATGTGTTGCTACAGATAGTTGTACCGGCTCTAGCTGATTGTGTGTGAGATATGATGAAAAACGGAACGACAGACGGACGAACGGACGGACAGCGAAGGCTTAGTAATAGGGTCCCGTTGGTTACTGTTCGGGTACGGAACCCAAACAATCTAAAAACAAATTCAAATACAACAGTAGACAGACTATTTCGATGCATGTATGAAAAGCCATTTTTGTTCGCGAATCCTACCGACACCCCAGTGAAGTCGGGAAGTGGAGGCGACTCCTCCCAGCCACGTCTCGGAATCGAAGCCTAGACCTCGCAGTCACCGCCCGACCGACTGCTGCGTGGCTAGACAACTTGCTCGACAAGTGACGCCAACAGTGATAGCTTGCAGTGGCGAAGGGTCAATATCGAGTCTTTTTTCCATTTATATTTTTACCACATTTTCGTTAACAGCGACCCCGAAAACCACGAAAATGACATCCATGACATAAAACCCGAAAATTTTCTTCGGTGCCATCGTAAATTTTCATTTTGACCTCATTTTCGTCATCATTACTCCCATGACGATAAAAGCGAATCGGCTTGTTAGGTGCCTTCGGGCCTGATAGCTTGGTGGTAACAATTGCGTTATCCACGCTCCACCGAGTCCTACATTGCATAGTGAACATTATCAATTACCTATGTAACAGTTATCACGGCCGCGCACTCACATGCACACATGCACGGCGCATGCACAGTATGCAACAGATGAAGTATTCAGCACAAACAAGTGTTTTGCGTTCCGCGCTAATTGCTAGTAATGAGGTAATGATGTTGATACATGCCGATCTCGTTGTCACGCTACATTGAGACGCTGTCGCAAGTACAAGCAGCTGCAGTGAACTGTTTCGAGGGTATGTACCGTATGGCTGGGCGACCAGGGGGTGGCTACTAAGATGACGACCGAAAGAGATGCATTTGCGGAAGGATAAGACAAGCTGTGCCGAACACAACACTGAGGCGATGAGCATATCACCGTCATTCGACTGTTCGGGAATCGACTGCCTTCGTATGGGCATGTGACTAAAAGCGTAATGAATATAAAATGTTGATGAATGGAGAGGGAGAGGAAGACCGAGGACCGAAGGAAACGAGGGACGGATTGTGTGAGGAACGATATGAGAGAAAAAGGAGTAAATGATAGCGTGACAGTTGACAGAGGAGAGTGGAAGTGTGCGCCGACCTCAAGTAACACGGGAGAAAGGCAGAGAAGACGATGAATTATATGCGACTGTTAACAAATTCAAAGTGGAACCAACTGATCAGGCAATTAAAAGGCACTTTCAAACTTATTATCAATTCGCAGCAAGTAGTACAGCTGTAAGAGAACTCTTCGGGGGTTCTCTTACAGGAGGAACGAGGTTACGAGGAAAACATACCTCTGCGGTGTACGTGTGCCGGAAGGCAGCCACACTCGATTGGGCCGATTACTTAAAACTGTAGTAGCCATCGTGTTGGCGATACATCATACGTCACGCCAGCGGCCACTGACAGATTGACTCACTTGTACAAATGTTCCTCAACTATACAAGGTGTAAAAGGACCCTTCACAAAACTGCGCAAAAAATATTTAGGGGTCACGGCTTTATTTTTTAGGGTAAAAATCACGGTTTACAAGAAAATGAAGCTCCACGTCCTAGAGAAACAATTTAACTGTCTTGCAACGAAATTGATCAGAAAGTACCTACATAAAACTATAATTGGCACTTCCCTCCAAGTCAGCAGGACACAGAACGAAACAAGGCCAATAGGCGCAAAGGGACGTTTAAAACGGAATCAACTCCGTAACGCCCCGTCTAATAAGGGATACGAAAATCGCTTTCACCACGCTGAGCTCGAATATGTAAGGTTGCGCAACAAGCGAACCGCCCTGACTAGCTGTTGGGAAACGTGAAAAACTGGCCCCCGCCGCCGCCGCCGCCGCCGCCAGACAGGGTAATATACCGCATTACGAGTGCGCTGCCTCGGTGTGTGCTCAGGCGGTACTGCCGAGCGTGCGGGCCCGTACACCTCTGCCCAACTCTTCGGGGCTACAGGCGTTATGTTATGTATGAACACGTGACGTACGCGGGCTACCTTTACCACGTTAGGTGTGCAGGTGTCACAAACTTACTTTCACATTTATTAGATTACATAGTTATTACTTTTTGTTTGTGAGTTTAGATGTTTGTAAAGGCACCCACGGCGCAGGAGTAATTCCTAGTGCGGGGCAACGTTTAAAAAGAGAAAAAAGTAATAATGTACGGAATTAGGGCAAAATATAAGGAGGTAGTCTGAAAGTGGCGCCGGTGACTAAAGAGTTGTGTAGTAATCGGTTGTCGTCGTATGGGTATGTGATGCGGTGGGATGAGGAAAGTTAGTAGGTAGTTTGAGAATGTAGATGGCTAAGAGAATAGACGAAGAAACGATGGACGGACTGCGTCAAAGATGATATGGCTAGCAAGTGGGTGGCTACCTAGCCCGAATGTACCTAAGACATCGATCTTAACCGTCACGGAAAATGTTTAATATTGGCAAATAATTCACTTACAAACTTATATTTGCCATCGTGGTGTTGCTTCATCGCTGGTGAATATGCAGGCGCCCAGTATGGGACCCTTCTGCCCACGCTAATCTACTGGATACAGCTCTAAACGACACGTGCCAGATTATTAGTGGTCGCCTTAAACCGACTCCGGGACGAATGCTGTATCCAACTGGGGTTGCCGCACCAAGAGGACAAAGCTACAAGCTCCCAATGCACAGTTACGAGCCAGTGCCCCAGAGGATGAAAAGTCGAAAAATGCTTTCTTCGGTGAGTTGGCCCAGCTAGTCCAGCTAATAGCAACGCCTTCACCGCAAGATGTGATCTCTGGCGGGAGCTGCTTAAGTCCCCTGACGGCTTCATCGAGCCGTCGGAAGGCCTTCAACCTGCGTATGCTTTGCCGCGGACGACTTGGAAATCTCTAATTAGGCACCGAACTCAAGATGGGCGCCCATGGACGGCTCAGACCTCACGTGTGTATGCGGCGTGTCTCCACAGACAATGGCCCACCTTCCATCTTGCACTGCGTGCCCTGACACCTGCGCACTTGACGATCTTATGGCTGCATCAGCCAACAGAGTCTGCATAGTTGAATTTTGGGCCCAATATATTCAATGAAAATTTTCCATCCATTTATTCTATAATTTAATGTACCATACCATTTAAACAACAAGCAAATACTTTGAATTTTAACAACAAAATAAATTCTTCAACTCAAATAACCGCACGCCAAAATGGAATATTTACGAACTAAAAGGTCCCGCGGCCCGGCTCGTGCTTCGCCACTGGTGTCTTCTGAGATAACCCCCTCCCCTTCCACCGCAGGCCCACCGGGGGTGCAGTACGAGAACGCGCTGTTGCAGGTGGCGCCGGTGGACAAGTCCAAGTGCCCCTTCGTGAAGGAAGCCAACGACGTCGGTTTTCAACTCTTCACCAGGTAGGTTGCGTTTTCGTCATCTGCCCGCCTTTTCCCCACTTTAAGGTTGGGTTTCAGTCTGACCGAGTGCAGCTGAATACCAGTATTTTATACAAACGAACCCTTCCCGAACATGTCAACCACTACATCATCACATCATTCCGTTGAAGCTTGCTTGTCACGTTGCAGACACAACCCGACGGTGTACCAGGAGCTGGCTCTGAACGACGACGAGCGCCTGTTCGCGTCCAACATGGACCTGAGCGCACCCACCGTCGTCTACTTCCACGCCTTCATGGAGCAACCAGACGACGGCAGTGGCATCATGCTGCGAGAAGGTACGAACTACGCAACCAGCGCACGGACGGCTCGAGAAACGGCTTTCTAGAACTATCGAGTAGGCAGCAAGTATCGAGCGGTCAATGTGTGTTCACGTAGTAAGCACTGCTGAGATAGACGCAGTCACACGCGTGTAGTCGTGTATTCACGTAGTAAGCACTGCAGAGATAGACGCGGAAACACGCGTGTAGTCGTGTGTTCACGTAGTAAGCACTGCAGAGATAGACGCGGTCACACGCGTGTAGTCGTGTGTTCACGTAGTAAGCACTGCAGAGATAGACGCGGTCACACGCGTGTAGTCGTGTGTTCACGTAGTAAGCACTGCCGAGATAGACGCGGTCACACGCGTGTAGTCGTGTGTTCACGTAGTAAGCACTGCCGAGATAGACGCGGTCACACGCGTGTAGTCGTGTGTTCACGTGGTAAGCACTGCAGAGATAGACGCGGTCACACGCGTGTAGTCGTGTGTTCACGTGGTAAGCACTGCTGAGATAGACGCGGTCACACGCGTGTAGTCGTGTGTTCACGTAGTAAGCACTGCAGAGATAGACGCGGTCACACGCGTGTAGTCGTGTGTTCACGTAGTAAGCACTGCAGAGATAGACGCGGTCACACGCGTGTAGTCGTGTGTTCACGTAGTAAGCACTGCAGAGATAGACGCGGTCACACGCGTGTAGTCGTGTGTTCACGTGGTAAGCACTGCAGAGATAGACGCGGTCACACGCGTGTAGTCGTGTGTTCACGTAGTAAGCACTGCCGAGATAGACGCGGTCACACGCGTGTAGTCGTGTGTGTTCACGTGGTAAGCACTGCCGAGATAGACGCGGTCACACGCGTGTAGTCGTGTGTTCACGTGGTAAGCACTGCAGAGATAGACGCGGTCACACGCGTGGAGTCGTGTGTTCACGTGGTAAGCACTGCTGAGATAGACGCGGTCACACGCGTGTTGTCGTGTGTTCACGTAGTAAGCACTGCCGAGATAGACGCGGTCACACGCGTGTAGTCGTGTGTTCATGTAGTAAGCAGCTAGAAATGCTAGAACTGCCTCGATATTCTAAAGGTAGCAAGCGCGACTGATCCAGGACCCCCGTCCTGGGTTCGAAACCCGGGTCAAGCAAAGTGTTACTGTTTTTTCCATTAGGAATTTCTCTTTACGAAGTATGGAATTCGGTGGTATGACACCTTCGTGCCGCGGGGTACACGACTACCATCGGACTACGACTGCTTGCTGGGGATTTGTTCCGCTACTTCTTCTTCCTAGCTTAACAGTAGGAAGTCGCGAACGGCGGGCGTTTTGGGGGACTGTCTCTTGTAAATTTGACGTTTAAAGAGAGCTGATGATAGCCTCATTTGTATATATTTTTGATTGGGATGAGAGTATGTGTTGCGCACACACTTGTATCTTGCGGACTTGGTGTTCGTAGCATACATGCAGCGCGGGGACACGAACGTGATCATGGTGGACGCCCGGCGCCTGGAAGCCGGCCCCTGGTACTTCACGGCGGCACAGAACACCTGGTACATCGGCCGCCACGCTGCCGCCTTCATCGACTACCTCGTCTCCAGGTGAGACCACATAACACTAGTCTACGTCGACTCAACCCGGACAATCTAATCGGGCACCTCGACCTCGATACAATTTAACGAAAAATCTAATCTTTCCGCTTTAGATGATGTAGATGACCAGACAATATTAGAATGGTGAGGGTCGACTAGTCCTGGGGTTGAATTGTCACAGGACCGATTAGGCGCGCTAACCCGCCACTAACATAATGACGTGTGTGCAGGGGCCTGCAGCTGAACAGCACGCACCTGGTGGGGCACAGCCTGGGCGCGCAGGCGGCCGGCGTCGCGGGCGCCGCGCTCACCTCCGGTAACACTATCTACCTTATCAACACTTCAAGTGACATCCAGTGTAAACGGACCTTTCACGAAGCCGTCAACCAATCATTACATCAAACTTAGTAACCCCTACGCAAAGATTATTGCTGGAAAGCTTTTTTTGGGGTGAACTTTGGCCTCCAATATCTCCGTAACTAGAAGGTTTCCAGGAATGGTTTAATTAGTACAAAAGCATGATCGAAATGACGGGGAGAAAAAGTGCCTTTCGGCTTCGTTAAGGGTCTTTATGATATAAAAAATGCTGTTCCATCTATCTTCGTGTAAGTATTGTATTGTATTGTATTGATGAACTTCTATGCAGGGGTCTCGATTCATATATGTAGGTACTATTGCCATGGTAAAAGTTTTTGTGACGATATCCTACCGTATGTGTAGTCAGACAGCACTCAGATAAACGCTACTACGATCCAGCTCGGCGCTTACGACACTGACATAACATTAACACCTAAGGAGACCCGGCTCCAAGAACGCTACGAGTCATTTTCACAAACGGGCGGTTTGTTACTATGACTTTTGCTTTATATTCAAGGAATACAATGAGCCATAGACATGACTCAAAGTCTTCACATTTTCAGTTCAGGTCCTTTGACTTCACGGTTTAAATGAGCGGCTTGACAAGTGAAGCAGTAACCATGCGCGTCCCCCGGCAGGTCGCGTGTCGCGCATCACCGGCCTGGACCCCGCGCTGCCGCTGTTCAGCGGGCTCCCTCTGGAGCAGCGCCTGGACGCGTCTGACGCGCACTTCGTCGATGTCATACACACCGACGCAGGGATCTTTGGTAAGCCACCGTTTACACAGCAGGCAGGGAGTTACAGCAGGTACACTAACCGTTGTAGCTACAGGACAACGCTCTCAGGAGACTGTTCCTAACTTTATCAGAAATTTTGATTTCCAATCACAGATTTTGGTAAAAGTGTTCAGTCAGCAACAAAATGGGCAATTCAAAAACCACTTCCTTATCGCTTTGAGTACCATAAAATCCACAAATAGCAAAAAACTTTTCATTTCGATACATTACGCAGGCTGTTCCTCAGGGCCTTGTGCTTGTGTCACAGAGGGAACGTTGAAGACTATTCGGTTAATCCAGACTAAGCAAAATTGTTCCTCAGGCTACAAGGAGCCCATTGGGCACGCCGACTTCTTCCCGAACGGCGGCAAGAGCCCGCAGCCCGGCTGTGAGCTGGAGGTCGTCATCCCGCAACAGTTGCTGCTCAACAAATGTGAGTACACCCGTCACTGACGGCGGCTCCTGAGCACTAACTTAACTCTCATCATCATCTGCCTGCCTTTTCCCAACTATGTCGGGGTCGGCTTCCAGTCTCACCGGATGCAGCTGAATACCAGTATTTTACATGGAGCGACTGCCTATCTGTCACCTGACCTCCACTACCCGCCCAGCTAGCAAAATACCCTTACAAACAAAAGCTTTAAGAGCGATGGTTTCATAAAAGGTTTATACGTGTTCTGATTAAGTCAGAAACTCTTAACACCCTTACAAACAAAAGCTTGTAAGAGCTGTGGTTTCATATAAGGTTTATATGTGTTCTGATTAAGGCAGGAACTCTTATAGTGCCATTTTATAAGTCTATTTAGGTTTTAAGAGCATTCACACTTGTAACATGGTCTTATAGACGTATTTAAGAAAACGTTATATAATATTAATAAGAGCAGTGGTATTATAAGCTCCTTTTACAAGTCTAATTGCCTTTGATTCTTATTTAATACTTATAAATTCATTTTATAAGTACAGTCAACCTTAGAAGTGACTACACTAAGTGTTTTATTAGACTTCTGTAAACTAGTATTTTAAAAGTGTGATTTATCTCACCCAAGATATAATAAAGAGTAGTAACACTTTAAAAGGTCTACAACAATTCCCTATTAAGGGTTATTTATTTTCTTTGTTGTGTTGACTCCAGAAATTGTTATACAATCAGGTAATAGACTATTTTAATATTTAGTACACATTATGATTAATTTTCTATTAGATCCTTCGACTTCCGTCGTTTGGCTTGCTTTTACATATTACGGAACCCTAAAAATATAAGCAACATGGCCGCGTGGTGGTTTTACGTTTAATTTGACTTTTACGAGTGCGATCTAAACCTTAGACAAGAGTACTGGACTTATATTGCTCTAATAAAGCACTTATAAGTCGCGGTCGCACAAATAATTAAAAAATATATAAAGTAAAAGAAACATTTTTGAAAAGGCCCGTGAAGATATTGTTATTAAAATTTCAAAGTAATCGAGAAAAACTACTTCGCAACCTAATAATCGCATATTCTTAGTGTGTGACAAATACATGAGTAAGAAATTAGAAAATATACACACTAGCCTTTTGTAGAAAATATAAATTTAATACTTTATTATTTTCCCAAAAGTTCCAAGGACTTCGCGGTTTGTGATAACACTCTTATTAGGAGATCACAAAGAGGACTATAAGCGATATTACCCTTAAAATAGTATTTTATTTTATTAGTAAGAGGACTTTAAGGTTATTTACCCTTACAGCGCGCCATTGTAAGTCACTTGTAAGTTTATTTGTCATTATAAAAGCATCAGCAAGAGTCTTGTAAGTTTGAAAATACACTTCGCGAGACCATTACAAGGCTATTGCAAGGGTGAATATACTTATAAAGTGCGCCCAAATCCACACTTATAGATGTCTGTAAGTGTGATATAAGACTGAAAAAAATATGGTCTTGGGATATTTGTAAGATTATTTTTTGCTAGCTGGGCGGTTACTGGGCCAACTTAGCTTTACTAACTGGCTTATATGGAGCACGACATGAGCTATTATTCTGATAGACCTGCCTGTACTAACGCCCCCCTCCTACCCCCTGCCCTGCTCCCCGCAGTCTTCTGCAGCCACTGGCGCTCGTACATGTTCTACGCGGAGTCGGTGCTGCGGCCGCGCGGCTTCCTCGCCACGGCGTGCCCCTCCTGGCACGACTACTCGCGCGGCCGCTGCGCGCATGCGCCCGCAGTGCACATGGGCGCCCAGCTCGACCATAAGTAAGAAACGATTACTACGGTAGACGGGTTTGCAAGTAGATGGCACACATAGGACGAGTTGTGTTTGTGAGTCTGCTACGCACCCTAGCTTTAGGAGCCTGCTACGGCCGATCGATGGTTCAAGAAACAAAGTGGTTTCAAATATGAATGAAGCTCATTTCAGGAGCTTGAGATCTCAACATGATTCTTAGTATTGGCAACCCACGAGCTTTCCAATTTTGTACACTTGTAAATATGGCAGCACAATATTGCACTGTCACTAGCTTAAAGCACATAATTGTATGATACACTCCACGCTTGCAGGTGACGGCACGGAGCAGACTAAAGGCTTCTACACTTACTACCTCACATCAAACACACAGCATCAACACGATAGCAACAAAAAATCCGCTTTGCACCTGGCCAAACCGCTTCGAACCGGATCAAAATGGATAAAACTGAACTCGACCTCAGAAACAAAAGAAATCTTTAGAAAACGCGCACCGGAACGTATCGGACAACACAAATATTTAGAAAAGAAGTCAATAATACATACTGATGTCGATAAACACAATACACATGATGCGAGGTATTTC
Source organism: Xestia rhomboidea (assembly GCA_963853795.1). Lineage (NCBI taxonomy): Eukaryota > Metazoa > Arthropoda > Insecta > Lepidoptera > Noctuidae > Xestia > Xestia rhomboidea. Next base: position 10,750,787 of record OY970786.1, read on the forward strand.
ATGCCCAGCAATAATCTACGTAAGAAGCGCGTCAAACGTAATGTTACAACAACTAGTACTGACCCCAACGATCTGCCCAAGAAAGGCGAACAACATCTCAACACGCACACATTTACTAATGACACAGATGCAACAGAACAAAAGGTACCTGTTGTCAATAACAACCAGACAAGTACACATGTCGCAGACAACGGAACACATCCTCACGATTCACCCAAACACAACGGAGAGCAAGTCGACGGTGAAGCAAAGAAGATACTACCAAGTAGTTGGATATATGCCAACGAGCAGACAATACAAAACCATGGGAAAAAAACTACAACAGACGTAATAAAACACGCAGACAGACATGCGAAGAAACGACAGAAACGATTCCTACAGCTCTTCAGCCGCTCGAACGAGAACGAAGACAACTTCATATTCAGAGCTCTGAACTTCTTAGTGAAGAACCGCAAGAGCGTAGTCCCGATCATCAGCGTCGTGAGAGACATCAACACGCTCGTGCGCAGCGGCAACGGCGAGCTCAACCACGTCACCAAGGAGCAGAACAAGTACGTGGGCGTCGTGCCCCCCGCGCTCCCGCCGGTCACGTACTCGCTGGAGCTCGGCAACGAGTCCAGGCTCACGGCCTTCGTCAAGAGGCTGTTCGGGTTCGCGCCCAAGGGGGACCGTCTCACTATTGGCAGCGGGTGAGGTGCGATGCAGGTATGTTAATACACGCTTTAGGGTTACAGGGTACACTTATAGTTGGTAAGCCTCTGAGCGAACTGAACACTCATTTTAGTATAAAATCGGTGATCTGTGGTGGACATGTTCAAAAATCAAAGGGGTTTTGCAAAATATTCTTGAGTGTTGTCTTAACTCGTTTAAACCTTCTTAAAATAATTATGTACATTTTTTTTCCTAGTAATCAAGCTAGTACACGAAAGTAAAGCTCAGTAGTATTCAGTATATCATTTGGAGCCCTCAGACATATACATTTGTCATCGATTTTTTAAAAACTGATGAAAAATTGTATGTGGGAGGAGGGGTTTCAGAATGATGCACTGAATACGTGGTGACCGTTTTCGCGTCGGTGTCCCTTCCACCCCGTACTTTCTATGATACGACGTTTATTTAAAGAACTGCATCTTCAAAATAAAACCCGTATCATAATTGCAGGGTTCATTTTCAAAGAGCAGTAAGTTCGTGTCGTATGAAGTGACCAGTGAGTGACGTGTTATATTGTGTGTTCGCAGGGCGCGCGGCACCTACTACCTGCTCACGCACCGCGCGGCGCCCTTCTCCATAGAGTAGACAGTATCGTGTGTGTACTTCTAGTTGTTAATATAAGTCTTGGGAAATATTCATCGTTCCTTTATTTACTTAGCCTACGATGTTATCACCATCTTAGCCTACTTACTACCACATTCTGTACAAAATGCATTTCATTCCTCACGAACAGCCCTTACTGGCTAATCAGTGGCGAAGGGTGAAAATTGAGTCAGGAAGAAGATCCTATTTTGTATTTTGACCTCATTTTCGTTATCAGTGACCCCAAAAACCATGATAATATAATACCCATGACGACAAAAACAAAAATTCGGAATTCTGACAGCCTAGCACCGGCTTATTTGGTGCCAGCTGTTGCTTTATTTTTTGACATAAGAAATGTCGTCATTTTTTAATGGTTTTCAATCCTATGGTGTATTAAATGGCTGCTGCAGTACTGTGAAACCCAGTATACTCACAGATGTGTATGTAATATACTATTTGACTACAGTAAACACTACGTAGAGTGCCTTGTTCCCGAAGGGAAGCCGGCAGGAATCGGCTAGTTAGGTGCCTTCGGGCCTGTTGGCTATGACAATTTTTTTTTAGTTTTGGTCTAATTATCGGCATCAACGCTCTAAAAACCGAAAAGGACAGCCTTGCACACAAATATTTTGTAAAGTTTCGCAGCCGCCATCTATACATAATTACGTATTCAAAAAAATTAATCGAGGAGTCTGTTTGTAATATCTAAATAACAGCTTTTTGCTGAATGCATAATATATGAAAATATATACGGCACTTACAAAAAAAATATGTTCGTCTGTCGGTCTGTTTGTTCCGGCTAATCTCCAAAACGGCTGGACCAATTTTGACGGGACTTTTACTGACAAATAGCTGATGTTATTAGGTCTAACGGAGGTTACATTTATTTTAGAAAAATAATTCTTGAAATTGGTAACAAAATTCGATCAATAAAAGAAAATAATATGTTTTTATCATAATTACACGCAAACGAAGGTCGCGGGCATGCGCTAGTCTTCAATGTTAAAGTGCTACAATGCCTCGTGGTCTGTTTTTTCGGTCAATAAGCGCCTCCAGTCTTTGAACCTAACATACAGTTCAATGTGGATATAACAGGGGCGCATAGTGCGCGAGTTCCTTTAGAGGGATGCCGGAAGTGATCGGGTAGTAGTGAAGCTTCGCGTGTGCACACTGACCTGTACATGTGGTGCGGGTGCAGCAGCGAGCCCAGCACCAGCGACTGCAGGTACACGGGCCGCAGCAGGCGCGACAGCAGCGCGCCCTGCAGCCCGCACACGCTCCAGCGCGCCACCTTGTCCGAGCACGACATCGTCAGCAGGCGCTCGCCCTGTGGGACACACTCACCAGTCACACTCACCCCCGAAGCGTTAGGCGGAGGTACACCTAATGGTACACCCTCATTGTGCCACTAATGTTTAAAGTCCTATGTAAATAAATAAAACAACCGCATAAAACGCGCAGGACAAATGACTATGGCAATAAGTCCGCCTGTACTTTGGGCTTGAAGTGTTAAATAGATAGGCGGCGCGACAATTAAAGAAATGGGGATACACAAAATCATGTTTATTAAAAAAAAAATGCAGCGCATCCCACCTCACGTTCTATCTGCCTGTGCTAAGTATTGAATTTTGTGTCTGTTTCTGTAATATATCTCTTGATTTCTTAGGTTGAACCCAAAAACATCGCGGATTTAATTTACCCAAGAAAATAAATTCCAATCGTAAGTACTCACCTGCATGACGCCGTCCCAGGTCTGCAGCACGTTGTTGCAGTTCTTCACGGGGATGGTGCCCTCGCCCGACTCGATCTTGGTGCGCAGCTGTCCGCGCGCCAGCCTGCGCGACACAGAGCGTGAACGTGAACGGTTTGCCTGACGCCACTTGCGATCAACTCAGCGGTTGTCCTCGTGTGATTCCAGTGCCACGTGCCGTACATAGGGGTAACAGCTCTTTGCGGAGAAGCCACATTTTAGGTTATAGGGTGAAGAAAAAATACATTTTCTTATAAGTATTCAATCATCAAAATTAATTAATACTAAAAATTTACTCATCCCTGAAATTTTCCAATGCCATTAATCGACTAGTAGCAGAACTAAAGAGACAATATAATATTATAACATAAAAATAATATTTTTGATTAAAAACCTTCTTTAAATAAGCATTTATAAAAATTGCACTTACATGAAGAAAATAAACCTGGAGTAATGAGAGCGTGAAGCATGAAGAGAAAAGGCAAAAAAACACTATACGTGACCAGCTTTTATGAAAACTATTCTTTTTCGTTTTTATTTACTCCAAGATTTATGTTATGCTGCACTATGTACCATGAGGCAGGAATCGGGTTGTATGAAGGCTGCGCTTCTGATACTTTCACAGTGAACTATTTTCGCAGTCGTAACAATGGTGGTGTCGGGTTGCTACCCCCTACCCCCTCAACTTGATGAAGGTTACGGTTGCTATAGCTCTGACCTGTTGGGGTGCTTGTCGGGCTCGGCGTGGTGGTGCTCGTGCGGCGAGAAGATGCGGCCGTCGCCGCAGGGCGCCGTGCTCACGTACAGGTGCACGGCGCGCGACGCCTTCAGCTGGAACCCGCCGCCCGCCAGCGGCTCCACGTCGCTCTGCTCCAGCGCCCGGCTAGGGTCTACCGCGCGAGGACGAGTACCGAGCAGAACAGGGCATGAGTACGGAAGCGGAAGGGACATCGAACCACAAACGTTTGTCGCGTATTCACTACATCATTTCGAAACTAGACGATAGAAATTGTTTATCTTTACAAATAAATAAAATTGCTTAATTAATAAATAATGCTTAATAATAAAATAAATAAAGCTGCATACATTTTGACCGTGTAGGTACCGTAGGGCCGTGCACTATTAAGAAGAGACAGCAATTCTTTTGGAATGATGTACTGAATACATGATAATCGTTTGTGCGTCCAGCAGCAACAGCGTCCCTTCCACCCTGTACAACAATCGCCAATAATGTTCCCATTGCTTGGTCAAGCCTACTCTCGATGATGGAGAATTATATGTAAATCCACCACGCAGGTATAATGCGAAGTTGGTAGATGTGACGTTCTGGTTCTAGAACATGCCGATTTCCTCAAGATGATTTCCTTCGTCGTTTGAGAGCAGTGGTGATGAAACACATGACACGCGTGATAGATCGTAAGACGGGACTGATGCCGAAGGGCCACCAAAGCCCCACTGCCAGAAGAGATTTGCTTTTCGGTAACCTTTGTGTCACGAATGTCGCGCCACAGAATGTACTGTTCCCCTTTCAACAACTACTGAGAGAAGACTACTGTTGGGAAACGTCCTCCGCTTGCAGATACTCATTTCATAGAGCTATTAGTGCTTTATCAAGTTCCCTTGGTCATCTATATACAGGCGGTTAAGGACAGCGCTCCGCTAGTTTATTTTTCTGTCAGGCCACACATGAACGAACTTTTGTTCGACGTTCGAGTCAAAGTTAGAAATATCAATTCTGAAAGCGGCCAAGCGGAAAAGGGAGAAAGGACGTTGTAATGAAACACCGTTTATGTAAATAATACGGCTAACATTAAAAAACCAACAATGGATATATACCCTAACGAACGACGCTGCTTCGCTGACGAGCTTCATTCATCGCTACCTGCTTAGCTAAAGAGTTTATCTAACTCGTCGTCGCGCTTGCCGTTCGCTACGTGCGTTTAACCACGGTGACGATATATTGCGTATGAGTAATAAAACAAATCAAATTTATTGGATTCCCATAATGAGCCTGAAATAATTTCTTATTCCGGTTATCTTAGAATGACATTTTATGTACTAAATTCACGCCATCAGCCTGAGGAGAGCTGTCCCTTACACCCTGTATACATCTGTACAAATAAATGAAGTTGAAGTTTGTAATTTCATTCATATCATTGTCTTTTTACCGAGTGCATATAAAAGTACACTCAACGGTACGGAATGTGGCTTAAGCGCGTTATTTGGTTTATTATCAAATAGAAACACGAATCAGGGTTTTTTGTTGTTGTAAAACTTAAATGTTTATGTTTTACAACAACAAAAAACTGCTGCTTATGTGAATTACTTAAAAATAAGAACTTTATTAAAATTTTGCCAAATTACAAAAAAATACAATAAGCTCGTAAGTTTAACAAAAATGTATTGAATTTACAAAATGAAGCTATGGTAATTAAAATGAATAGCGGGTATTACCACCTCTGGCACTGTAGACCGCCTGCAAACGACCAGCCATGCTGTAGATTATGTTTTAATGTCCACTTGGGGTATTTCTTCCAGGTGGCGCTTTTGACAATCAATTGACTGATAGTCTCTGGAGGGTTGGGACTGAATCTGATTCACCTTTTAAGCATATCTCAGACATGTTCTATAGAATTCACGTCTGGGCTTCGTGTTGGCAACTCCAATATTGTAATTCTCACCTCCGACAGGTTCCACGCTCCGTGCAGTGTGAGCTCGGGCATTACCTTCATCATCATATCAGCCCGGACCACCCACTGCTGTTGATTCCGCCACACTTCCCGGTTTTGTGCGTCCTTTATCCAGGTTTTTCCCGCGACTTTGACGATGTCTTCGACCCAACAAGCTTTAGGGCATTATCCTGCATTAGATAAAATCTTCGCTACCGATGAATCCGAGCTGTGGTAACACGTTTACTTGGAGAATCTCGTCGCCAACTCTGTGTGTGCGTCAGAAAACATTGCTCGTCAAACCGTAACTGATCCACTAAAGAGACTGTCGGTTTGCCTGCTCATGATTGGCGGACACCTCTCCCCATACCTGCTCCATACACGGTCGCGGCCATCTGGAGCTTTTAGGGCCACTCTGCATTCGTCACTCGACAGAAATTTACTCGACAAGTCCTAGCAAAAAAAACTCACCGAGTCCAATTTGAGTGTTCGCGAGCGAATGGCAGTCGAGCTACGCGATGGTGCCGAGTCAGTTCTGGACCTCGAGCTACTCTTCGAGCACGCAGAGCCTGCTTCACCGTTTTCCTTCATATTGTCCGCTTACTTACGTTGCCCTTCTTGCCGTATGTAACCGCTGTCGTATTTCTCAAAATTGCGAAGGCGATAAATCGCACTTTCGCACTGATGTACATCTAAAACCGCCACTTCCTGGCTTCCTTGTGTGAAGGCCGGTTTAGTCAGCATTTTTTTAAATTTCGTCTGTCTGTATGTTTGTTCCGGCTAAATTACGAAACGGTTGGACCGATTTTGACAGGACTTTTACGGGCAGAAAGCTAATGTTATAAGTAGTAACGTAAGCTACTTTTATTAGAATTAAGAAATAGGATTAGGGTTCCGCGCTAAAAAAACTGAAACAGTTGAAATTGATTACCTACAAAATCCAATTCAAGTAGAAGTAATATTTAATAATAATTTCACGCGGATGAAGGTCGCGAAGTACTTCCGGTCGTGATAGCGTATCTATACATATCATTATTAGGCGTTCGTATTTCTGAATATTTATGATGAATGACAAAGTGCACTTTTTTCTGTGTATATGTGTAGTGTGTGATCTGTATGCAGTTATAGTCGGAAGTGAGTACACTCATATCACAAATTTGGGTAATTTTTGTAGTTCAAGTGTTTGCATTGACGTACAGCTATTTGTGTGAGAGGGGATATGTGTGTGTGTGTGCTCACCTGGCTGGTTGGCGTACATGAGCAGCTGCGCGTACAGGTGTCGCTGCAGGCAGCGCCGCGCCGCCACCTGCACAAACCACTCCGGTTCAGTCGTACTCAACCCATCACATCGTTCTGATGTCCCAGCTAGCAAAATACCCTTATAAACAAAAGCTTTAAGAGCGATGGTTTCATACAAGGTTTATACGTGTTCTGATTAAGTCAGAAACTCTTAATACCCTTACAAACAAAAGCTTGTAAGAGCTGTGGTTTCATATAAGGTTTATATGTGTTCTGATTAAGGCAGGAACTCTTATAGTGCCATTTTATAAGTCTATTTAGGTTTTAAGAGCATTCACACTTGTAACATGGTCCTATAGACGTATATAAGAAAACGTTATATAATATTAATAAGAGCAGTGGTATTATAAGCTCCTTTTACAAGTCTAATTGCCTTTGATTCTTATTTAATACTTATAAATTCATTTTATAAGTACAGTCAACCATAGAAGTGACTACACTAAGTGTTTTAATAGACTTCTGTAAACTAGTATTTTAAAAGTGTGATTTATCTCACCTAAGATATAATAAAGAGTAGTAGCACTTTAAAAGGTCTACAACAATTCCCTATTAAGGGTTATTTATTTTCTTTGTTGTGTTGACTCCAGAAATTGTTATAAAATCAGGTAATAGACTATTTTAATATTTAGTACATATTATCATTAATTTTCTATTAGATCCTTCGACTTCGTCGTTTGGCTTGCTTTTACATATTACGGAACCCTAAAAATATAAGCAACATGGCCGCGTAGACAGTGGTTTTACGTTTAATTTGACTTTTACGAGTGCGTTATAAACCTTGGACAAGAGTACTGGACTTATATTGCTCTAATAAAGCACTTATAAGTCGTGGTTGGTCGTAATGGCGACATTTTGATATTATTTAACAAATAATTAAATAATATATAAAGTAAAAGAAACATTTTTGAAAAGGCCCGTGAAGATATTGTTATTAAAATTTCAAAGTAATCGAGAAAAACTACTTCGCAACCTAATAATCGCATATACTTGAGTAAGAATTTAGAAAATATACACACTAGCCTTTTGTAGGAAATATAAATTTAAATTTTATACTTTATTATTTTCCCAAAAGTTCCAAGGACTTCGCGGTTTGTGATAACACTCTTATTAGGAGATCACAAAGATATTTCCCTTAAAATAGTATTTTATTTTATTAGTAAGAGGACTTTAAGGTTATTTAACCTTACAGCGCGCCATTGTAAGTCACTTGTAAGTCTATTTGTCATTATAAAAGCATCAGCAAGAGTCTTGTAAGTTTGAAAATACACTTCGCGAGACCTTTACAAGGCAATTGCAAGGGTGAATATACTTATAAAGTGCGCCCAAATCCACACTTATAGATGTCTGTAAGTGTGATATAAGACTGCAAAAAATATGGTCTTGGGATATTTGTAAGATTATTTTTTGCTAGCTGGGGTCCGACCGAACATTTTCCTTTGACTGCGGACACCTTCGGCTGTTTTGGCAGAGGCCCAAGGTTTCCAGAAAGCGCCGAAATTGAACGTAATGTTACGCATATACGAGAGTGAGATGGACAGGGCGACTCGCGGGGAGCAGGGGTTTCATAATAACATTCATACAATCCCTATTAAGTGAGGTGCCACTGACGCGTGCACTGCACACTCTGAGCCTCATAGCGAGTGAGCTGTGAGACGGACTTATTCTGTTTTTTTTCTGTGCGTATTCACAAGTTCATAGTATCAATTAAGTTGGGATTACTTTAGGCGCATTTATCGTATTGGATTATCCTGAAATGGGAGAAGTGAGTAAATAAAAAAAAATGGGACATGTCATGTGTCATGGACGCGGCCGTGTGTTGTACGTGAATACGTTTACGTAACGGGTAATATTTTGGCTCGGCGAATGATGCATACATACTGAAAAGTGTCGTCGCGACATTAGATTGTATAGCATAGCAGACAAGCCACTGGTACCTCGGCGTGGCAGTCGTTGACGGCGCGCCCGGTGACCGACATGTGCTCGCCCGACACGCACTTGGTGCCCGTCGTCACCGCTATCACCTGCGGGGGACCACGTGACGGTGAGTAACATCACGAAGTAAAATGCAATTAGCAACGACAAGATGATAATCTATTGATGATCGACTCACCCTGGCGTCTTCGATGCGGTTGTGAGTGGTGATGACGATGCCGGCCAGCACCTTGCGCTTGGAGTGCACCAAGTCGTTTTTCATTAGCTCGTTGAACTTCTCGTTCACCAGTCTGTGGATCATCGAATCGGGTTACAGTGTTTGTGAGGGTCTGGTGTCTGGCCGCGAGGGCGGAGCTACAGTGTGTGTGTGTGTACTCACTTGCCGATGTGGTCAGCGAGGGTCTGGTGCAGGGCGCCCGCGGGCGGCGCGCAGGGGGGCGAGTCGCGCCGCGTGTCCTCCAGCGCCGCGAGGGCGGAGCTACAGTGTGTGTGTGTGTACTCACTTGCCGATGTGGTCAGCGAGGGTCTGGTGCAGGGCGCCCGCGGGCGGCGCGCAGGGGGGCGAGTCGCGCCGCGTGTCCTCCAGCGCCGCGAGGGCGGAGCTACAGTGTGTGTGTGTGTACTCACTTGCCGATGTGGTCAGCGAGGGTCTGGTGCAGGGCGCCCGCGGGCGGCGCGCAGGGGGGCGAGTCGCGCCGCGTGTCCTCCAGCGCCGCGAGGGCGGAGCTACAGTGTGTGTGTGTGTACTCACTTGCCGATGTGGTCAGCGAGGGTCTGGTGCAGGGCGCCCGCGGGCGGCGCGCAGGGGGGCGAGTCGCGCCGCGTGTCCTCCAGCGCCGCGAGGGCGGAGCTACAGTGTGTGTGTGTGTACTCACTTGCCGATGTGGTCAGCGAGGGTCTGGTGCAGGGCGCCCGCGGGCGGCGCGCAGGGGGGCGAGTCGCGCCGCGTGTCCTCCAGCGCCGCGAGGGCGGAGCTACAGTGTGTGTGTGTGTACTCACTTGCCGATGTGGTCAGCGAGGGTCTGGTGCAGGGCGCCCGCGGGCGGCGCGCAGGGGGGCGAGTCGCGCCGCGTGTCCTCCAGCGCCGCGAGGGCGGAGCTACAGTGTGTGTGTGTGTACTCACTTGCCGATGTGGTCAGCGAGGGTCTGGTGCAGGGCGCCCGCGGGCGGCGCGCAGGGGGGCGAGTCGCGCCGCGTGTCCTCCAGCGCCGCGAGGGCGGAGCTACAGTGTGTGTGTGTGTACTCACTTGCCGATGTGGTCAGCGAGGGTCTGGTGCAGGGCGCCCGCGGGCGGCGCGCAGGGGGGCGAGTCGCGCCGCGTGTCCTCCAGCGCCGCGAGGGCGGAGCTACAGTGTGTGTGTGTGTACTCACTTGCCGATGTGGTCAGCGAGGGTCTGGTGCAGGGCGCCCGCGGGCGGCGCGCAGGGGGGCGAGTCGCGCCGCGTGTCCTCCAGCGCCGCGAGGGCGGAGCTACAGTGTGTGTGTGTGTACTCACTTGCCGATGTGGTCAGCGAGGGTCTGGTGCAGGGCGCCCGCGGGCGGCGCGCAGGGGGGCGAGTCGCGCCGCGTGTCCTCCAGCGCCGCGAGGGCGGAGCTACAGTGTGTGTGTGTGTACTCACTTGCCGATGTGGTCAGCGAGGGTCTGGTGCAGGGCGCCCGCGGGCGGCGCGCAGGGGGGCGAGTCGCGCCGCGTGTCCTCCAGCGCCGCGAGGGCGGAGCTACAGTGTGTGTGTGTGTACTCACTTGCCGATGTGGTCAGCGAGGGTCTGGTGCAGGGCGCCCGCGGGCGGCGCGCAGGGGGGCGAGTCGCGCCGCGTGTCCTCCAGCGCCGCGAGGGCGGAGCTACAGTGTGTGTGTGTGTACTCACTTGCCGATGTGGTCAGCGAGGGTCTGGTGCAGGGCGCCCGCGGGCGGCGCGCAGGGGGGCGAGTCGCGCCGCGTGTCCTCCAGCGCCGCGAGGGCGGAGCTACAGTGTGTGTGTGTGTACTCACTTGCCGATGTGGTCAGCGAGGGTCTGGTGCAGGGCGCCCGCGGGCGGCGCGCAGGGGGGCGAGTCGCGCCGCGTGTCCTCCAGCGCCGCGAGGGCGGAGCTACAGTGTGTGTGTGTGTACTCACTTGCCGATGTGGTCAGCGAGGGTCTGGTGCAGGGCGCCCGCGGGCGGCGCGCAGGGGGGCGAGTCGCGCCGCGTGTCCTCCAGCGCCGCGAGGGCGGAGCGCGCGGCCGCCAGCTTGGCTAGCTTCTTACTCGAGCCTACGACATTATGTCACGAGTACAAACACACGAGGTCTCCTGTTTCATTTGACATCATTAGCACAAAAAGGAAAGCAAAAAAATCTGCTGTCCTACTGTTTTAGATGTAGCATCCGCCGCATGAACCTTTCTATGTCACCCGGACCGTACTAACGATTCGTTTGTTACCACATTCATCAAGATCAGCTTAGTAGTTTAAGCGCCATAGCTACGGAACATTTAATAATGTTACAAACCTAGCAGCATACTACATACTATGTTCTAACATAGTATGCAGTATGTGTATTCATTTGCATCATAGATGGCGCTGTAGTACTTTAACGTAGACGTTAAGGGTGTTGGTTTCCGCGCTTAGTCCTTATAGTGGATTACTAACAACAAATCATTTATCCTAAATCGCAATAATAGAGTTCTCTGCGAGTTAAGAACATAATTATAGAGAACTGTCGGGCAGTAGCCACCAGGGGCAACACCCGTCTGCTCGGAGAATCCTTACTTTATGCATGTCCATCAGTGGCGAAGGGTCAAAATAGGGTAGAAGACAACTTTCTTCTTTCTCAATATTTTTAGATAATCTGACTGACGGACTAAACAGAATCATTTTTTTTGTCATCATCCCTATTGTGTCGGGGAACTCGAAGAAAAAAATGTTTTTTTTTTCCAATTTTTGTCTGTTTATTTTGACCTCATTTTCGTTACCAGCGAGACCGAAAACCACGAAATTGACACCCATGAAGGAAAAATCGAAAATTCATCGGCGCCATCTTGAAGTCATTTTTCTCTCCTACATATTTTCTTTTTCTGCCCCTGTCGTAATTGGATATAATCTTCGGCTTACCGAGCTCTCTACAAAACGGAGCTGCCAGCCGCGAAGTTACGTGTGCACGTAACAAACGATTTTAGTTCTGAATTCTGACACCCGAACACCGGCTTATTTGGCGCTACCTGTAGCTTTCTTTGTTGCCATGAAAATTGTTGACATTTTTTATGTTTTTAATCCTATGATGTATTAAATATCTGTACCTACTGTGATGAGACACCCACAGACATAAACACACAAAACTTCGTAGAGTGCCTTGTTCCCGGGGGAAGCCGGCAGGAATCGGCTTCTTAGGTGCCTTCGGGACCTTGTTATGATCGCATGATGCGAGTACCAACAATCATGTACCTACACTACCCTTGCTGATATGTAAAGCTTAGATCATGCACCTGTGAACGTACTATAATTATAGTTTATAATATAATGGACGTGAAAAGACCTATAACGAAGCCGAAATCCAAAATTTTATTTTACTACCGTAAACCGTGACTTTTTACCCAAAATAAAGAAAGTCGTTTCCCAGAAATAATATTTGGTTAGTTACTTAGTTTGATACGAACAATGCTTAGTTGACTCACCGTATCCTTCGAACTTGTGCTCTTTGATCTGGCAGACCACCTTGAAGCGCATGCTGTGGCTCAGCTGCAGTGGCGCTGTAACAAACACGAATCCTTACTGTTTGGATGTTAGGGTTGAAATTGCAAAGCTGTATTATTTTGATACTGACCTCTGAACATGACCAACTATAGAACCAACGAGTATGGTATGGAATCAAACACAGAATGACCAGACTAAGTGGAACAGAGAACATGTACGCAGAGACCTTTGTAACAAATACTGCGGCTGTGATCGTCTGCTGATTTTTTACTAAATCCAACCAGGCTTTACCGGGGGCTATCGTATTACCCAATACCATCTGACATCCACAACTGTCAGATAGGCAGTCGCTCCATGTAACATACTGGTACTCAGCTGCATCCGGTTAGACTGAAACGCTAACCTAGATGAGTGTAGGTGCGCTGTGCAGACAGTACCTTGCGTCTCGGAGAGCGGCGAGCCGTCGCCGAAGGTGCAGGTGAAGGCGAGCCCGGAGTAGCTCTCGTACAGTACGTTGATGGGTGTAGGTGCGCTGTGCAGACAGTACCTTGCGTCTCGGAGAGCGGCGAGCCGTCGCCGAAGGTGCAGGTGAAGGCGAGCCCGGAGTAGCTCTCGTACAGTACGTTGATGGGTGTAGGTGCGCTGTGCAGACAGTACCTTGCGTCTCGGAGAGCGGCGAGCCGTCGCCGAAGGTGCAGGTGAAGGCGAGCCCGGAGTAGCTCTCGTACAGTACGTTGATGGGTGTAGGTGCGCTGTGCAGACAGTACCTTGCGTCTCGGAGAGCGGCGAGCCGTCGCCGAAGGTGCAGGTGAAGGCGAGCCCGGAGTAGCTCTCGTACAGTACGTTGATGGGTGTAGGTGCGCTGTGCAGACAGTACCTTGCGTCTCGGAGAGCGGCGAGCCGTCGCCGAAGGTGCAGGTGAAGGCGAGCCCGGAGTAGCTCTCGTACAGTACGTTGATGGGTGTAGGTGCGCTGTGCAGACAGTACCTTGCGTCTCGGAGAGCGGCGAGCCGTCGCCGAAGGTGCAGGTGAAGGCGAGCCCGGAGTAGCTCTCGTACAGTACGTTGATGGGTGTAGGTGCGCTGTGCAGACAGTACCTTGCGTCTCGGAGAGCGGCGAGCCGTCGCCGAAGGTGCAGGTGAAGGCGAGCCCGGAGTAGCTCTCGTACAGTACGTTGATGGGTGTAGGTGCGCTGTGCAGACAGTACCTTGCGTCTCGGAGAGCGGCGAGCCGTCGCCGAAGGTGCAGGTGAAGGCGAGCCCGGAGTAGCTCTCGTACAGTACGTTGATGGGTGTAGGTGCGCTGTGCAGACAGTACCTTGCGTCTCGGAGAGCGGCGAGCCGTCGCCGAAGGTGCAGGTGAAGGCGAGCCCGGAGTAGCTCTCGTACAGTACGTTGATGGGTGTAGGTGCGCTGTGCAGACAGTACCTTGCGTCTCGGAGAGCGGCGAGCCGTCGCCGAAGGTGCAGGTGAAGGCGAGCCCGGAGTAGCTCTCGTACAGTACGTTGATGGGTGTAGGTGCGCTGTGCAGACAGTACCTTGCGTCTCGGAGAGCGGCGAGCCGTCGCCGAAGGTGCAGGTGAAGGCGAGCCCGGAGTAGCTCTCGTACAGTACGTTGATGGGTGTAGGTGCGCTGTGCAGACAGTACCTTGCGTCTCGGAGAGCGGCGAGCCGTCGCCGAAGGTGCAGGTGAAGGCGAGCCCGGAGTAGCTCTCGTACAGTACGTTGATGGGTGTAGGTGCGCTGTGCAGACAGTACCTTGCGTCTCGGAGAGCGGCGAGCCGTCGCCGAAGGTGCAGGTGAAGGCGAGCCCGGAGTAGCTCTCGTACAGTACGTTGATGGGACTCTTGTGAGCCGCGCCCGACGCCGCCGCGCCGAACAAGGACGCCGGCGACCCGCTGTCCGCGCCCGCTTCGCAAGCCATAACAACTGTGTCAACACTGATCGTGCCCAAACATCGCAAAGCATAACACCTTGTGAAAGTACTGCAGTTGTCCATTTCAAATCGGAAACGATCTCCGTGGAAAGGAAAGCCCATCGATACTCTTAAATTAATAGTACATTTTGATACAAATCGAGAAATTTTGTTATTGCATTTGAGGCGGTGCAAGAAATTACGTTTTTCAATACACTTTTGAAGAAATAAACAAATATAGAAAAATGTTTTTGTCATGAATTATTATGAAACCATGATTTTAATTTTCTTTTTTTTCCTCGCTTTGCTTTCGCCAGGTTGAAGGAGAAGGAAAGGTATGAAGCCGCTAAACAGCCTCATATTAAAAAGGTTTTTATTTTTAATTTAGAACACAATTAAATGTTAATTTGTTTATAAAAGTTAATATTAGTTTTAAAAAATCACGTTCGTCTATGAAATTCTATTTATAAACACAATTTGAATGATCAAAAATATTTACGCCGTAAAGACGCATATTGCTTTGCCGAAATAAAAAAATCATTAACCTTCGACTATAGGAGGCATTGAACCGACTTAAACTTCGTATAAGTATAGTTACATGTGGAAATTTTTATTCCCGCACACGTGTAGGTAAATGAAAAAAATTAAAAGTTAAAAAACTTTTTAAAAACAAGCTTTTATTTAAATGCGCTAAACAGAATAAAATAAACTTATACCTATGCGTGCAAAATTTCAGCTCAATCGGTAATCGGGAAGTGGATCAAATCCCGATATCCCATATTTAACTTGCAAGATTTGATTACAGACATCGGGACAGGTGAAACTAAATAAAAGCTTGTAAAAAACGCATGCGTGTAAAATACATTGCATTTTGAATCTAATCGTAGTGCGATAAGAATCAGTTTTCGAGGAAGTGTATTGAAATAGTACATTTTGATACAAGTGGAGAAAGTTTGTTAATGCATCCGAGGCGGAATTAACTCCCGAGCAGTAGGCGAGGGTGTTTTTGAGCCGAGAACTGCAATAACAAATGTCCACGTGTATCAAACGACGTTTTTCAATACACTTTTGAAGAAATAAAATAAAATAATGAAAAAAAGCAATCACCGCTGACTATAGGCATTGCACCAATTTGTACTAAGTATAGTAGAAGTAGTTTTATCTGAGCCAATTTTCCAAGTCCCGTGTGCTGTGCCGCGTGCGGCTCCACCTGCACGCGGCACAGCACAAGGTGATGGGAAATGAAACAATCCACGTGTGTGAAATACATGGCATGTTGAACCTAATCGTAGTGCGATAAGAACACGTTTTCGAGGAAGTGTATTGAAAAATATTGAACAAAACCGTGGTTACATCATTTATAAGATAGATAAGACTAGCTGATATATACCCGCGACTTTCCTCCGCGTTAAGTTATTATAAACACATGACTGCTCTATTTGAATCGGAGCCAGACTCCGAGGCGGCTACCCAATAACACTGCCCGAGCCGGGAATCGAACCCAGGACTTGTCGCTCAGCAGTCGTGCTTGTAACCGTTAAACCGACGAGGCAGTACACTGTACAGTCGCACAAGTAACACGAAGGGAACAGGATACCTTCCTTGCCGTTGGAGACGTCCGAGGGCGCGGCGGGCGGCGCGGCGAGGGGCGCGGGGAGCGGCGCCGGCTCGGCCCGCACCTTCGGCTCCAGGCATTGGAACTCCGACACTGCGCGACAGAGACACGCTATTACTGTTGCGTCCGCCTTGCTACTCAATTGTTGCCATTTACAGAACCGCTACGAAGCGAGCACGTGTTCTGGCAGACACGACAATAACCATTACATGAAATGTATATCGCGGCTCTTTTGATAATATGATGATGACTACAGAACAGATATCCCTAACTCAAACTCAAAGCATTTATTTCAATTAGACCATTACGGCACTTTTGATCAAAAATACAAAAAGCAAGTGTTGGTATTCATAGTTTTTGGTTTTTCGATTAAGTAGTACTTATATATTTTTATGTTGTAATGTAATTTTG
Source organism: Xestia rhomboidea (assembly GCA_963853795.1). Classification (NCBI taxonomy): domain Eukaryota; kingdom Metazoa; phylum Arthropoda; class Insecta; order Lepidoptera; family Noctuidae; genus Xestia; species Xestia rhomboidea. The sequence goes on from OY970786.1 coordinate 10,767,341, forward strand.
TGTATCTAGGGTTCCGTAGAAGCCCGTTATCACAATATGGAGCGATCCCGTTGGTACAGCGCCATCTAGCGGCAGCTTTGTGAAACTTATGATAATTTATTGTTTTTTAATTTTAGATTTTGTTTTTCAATGCTAGTCTTTACCCGTTATAAACAAGCAACTACTTCATCTTAGTCACTTTATAGGATTTATTCTAAGGATTTTGTATTTGGTACAAAACTATCCAACACCCAAGTTCAACGACTATTACTGCTAAACTAATAAAGTTATCTTAACCGCTATTGTTTTCCTTTGAAGTTCATGAAATGCACTATCATTGTGAATTTTTCCACATTTTTCAATGCAGAAATTTTTTTTTTTGCAGTTTAGCTTTTAGAAGGGGGGGACGCACTACTGGAACAAAAATTTGCACATTAAAGTTACTTAAATATTTCGTAAATGGATCATTACATCGAAAAGTAGTATTAGCAACCCCTAAGTCATTTTAAAAGACCTATTCAACGATACCCCACACGATGGGGTAGACGAAGAAACAAAACTTCATCCCCACCTCACATGTAGGGAAGCTTACCCTAAAAAAAATATTTTAAATTTTATTTTACCACTTTGTCGGCGTTATTAGTATACACACCTCTACAAAATTACAGTTTTCTAGTACTAACAACGGTCTCTTAGCAAAACCTCGGATAGACAGACAGACAGTCAGACACGACGAAACTATAAGGGTTCCTTATCAGGAAAAGGAAAAATTATTGATTGCTAACCAACACGAAGTGTAACACAGAGAAACATTTTATTGAGTACCAGTATTGCACTGACCCGGGAACCGGTGTGGCTCGTCGCTGGTGAAGTCCTGGTGCGGGGAGGGCGCGGGCAGCACGCGGCCGGCGCGTGCCAGCAGCGCGGCCAGGCACGCGCGTGCCGCCGCCGCGCGCGCCTCGCGCTTGCTGTGGCCCCACCCCGAGAACCGCAGGTCCGCCACCTGCCGCATGCACCCTTCACATTTATAAGAAGAAATAGCACCAAACAAGGACATTTCCTAACTTAAATTGTCACTTACTGGGTGATGATTGTTCAAAAAACAAAATAAAAAATCGAATAGGTAGAAGATTTCCCTCCGCGACATTGAACATTGGATTGCAGTCATCTGTATGTGTATAGTAGCACCAGGCACTCACTGTGACGGCGACGAGGAAGGCGGGCGTGTGCTCGGCGCCCACCTTGCGCACGCTGACGGGGTGCGCGCGGCCAGCGAGCGCGCGCTCAGCTCACACACGACACTCATCACTTACGACTGCTTATACTACCTACTCGTTACCTGCACTATACCTACAACGTACAAATGGACCCTTCACGAAGCCGTCAACCCAGCATTCTCAAAAACAATTGCTGCGGAATGACAAATGATAATGATGTTGTATCAGTGTTTCTGCAAAAATAAATGATTTGATTGATTGATGACTTTTTCTTTGGTGTGCAAAATCACGGTTTACGTTAGGACTTAGTGTAACGCGCCCAAAACATTGTACTAATGGATGCATTGAATAGTACAGGGGTGCTGGAGGTGTTTAAAGTAAAGTTATAACTTTAGAAAAACTTCTGAAAAATTGTCCTCCAATATCTATAAAAGAAAAAAAAACACCACAATGACGGGGACACGTGTCTTTCGGCTTCGTTAAGGGGCTTTTTACACACATAATCTAATCTAGTCTTCTTCTGTTTGTTGTCTACAACAACAATCGCGCATTGAGTGGCGGACCGAGTGAGATCACAAGCCATCACTGAAGACACAGCGGTTGGTTCACTAAGTCAAGGCATAGCATACTGGCGACCCAACACCGACGACATTATCTTATCACATTATGTTTAGTGTTTATCGCTGCTATTTTATCGCGACAGTTATTTTGTTGTTGGCAACGATGTAGACTAGTACCGAAGAGTGCCACGCTGCACGCACATCTTACACAAGGACACTAATAATAAGAAGCACACGCACTCACAACACACGATTTTTTTTTGGTTTGTTTTTCTTTTTGTGTGTTTTGATAGATGAAAATAATAGTAAATGTAATGCCCTACAACTTGTCCTTACACCCATACACCCATTTTTACCGGGTATTCATAAAAAATACTGGGTGAAAAATGAGTAACTCTCTTTATATTATTTAAAAGGCTTCGCCATGAAATAAATACTGTCTTTACATAATGTAATTGGCCTCGTCACCAATACCATCTACCATGTTAATTTTGACCTTGACCATTGAAGATAAAATATTGATTTTAAATAAAATTATGGTAGGTCCCTACAAAAAAAATATTTTTGCTGTTTTTACGAATTACCTCCGGACTTGATGGAGTGACCTGAAGGTATACTTTAGTGACTGCTACTGGAACTTCTCGACGTGTTGTACTAGGTGAGTCGAGTTTGGGCTCGTTTTGTTAGTTATGATGAGACTTTACCTCCGGACTTGATGGAGTGACCTGAAGGTGTACTTCGATGATTGCTACTGGAACTCCTTGACGTGTTGTACTGGGTGAGCCGAGTTTGGGCTCGTTTTGTTAGTTATGATGAGACCTTACCTCCGGACTTGATGGAGTGTCCTGAAGGTGTACTTCGATGATTGCTACTGGAACTCCTTGACGTGTTGTACTGGGTGAGCCGAGTTTGGGCTCGTTTTGTTAGTTATGATGAGACCTTACCTCCGGACCTGATGGTGTGACCTGAAGGTGTACTTCGGCGAGATTTCTTCTTCGATTTGATTTGTTGTTTTGATAATCATGATAGTACCTACACCTTCCAGCAGGTCTTATCAGTATGTGCACACTACCTATAAGGCCCCTAGCACATGGCGTAGGCGCCGCAGAAGACCTGAAACGCGTTTCAGGAACGCGCGTTTTCTGCGCCGTAGATGCCGATTTTTGCGTTTTTATAGATTCAAACGCGCGTAAAACGCGACACAAACGCGCGTGCGAAGCGCGTTCTAAACTCGTTTGAAGCCCGTACAAAGGGTCAAAGTCAGCATAAGCAGTGTTGTCTCAACCGACGCCACTGTACAACTGACGAGAAGTCCCGGACCAAAACGCGGAAGCTACAAGTGACTACAGCGCGTCTGTATCGCTGTATCTACTCCGTGTGCTTAGGATACAAGGTTGCGTTCAAATCTTGTTTGAAGCGCGTATTCGCGCGTTTAAAAATGCCGTGTGCTTAGGCCCTAAAAATGCCGTGTGCTTAGGCCCTAAAAAAACAAATGACTTAATTCAAAACAAATAAATAAATAAATGAGTAAGTATCAATAACTTGGATTTTTCGTTTCAGAATTCAATAATTACAACGCAAACTAGACAAAACAAAAAAATAAAATAAAATTGGACATTTCACAGGTATATATATACAATTCAGTCTTGATAATTCCTTTAATTTTAGTAATATCAACACATCAAAATCACATTGTCTAAACCCTTTTCATTACCGAACTTCTCACAATAACCTACTTTAGTAAAGATTAGTGTTAGTCATCATCACTAAATTACCAAACCACTAAATTATAATAAACACAACAGTACTAAAATTGACTAAACCTCTCTTTTAATTAAGTACGTAGGTACTTATGGCACTGTGTGACGTTAGTTTTAGTTCCCAATATTACACGAAACAAAAATTATAAAATAATTAGTGAAAATTCAGTCAGTTGTACTTTAAAATGCTTACTAATTATTTCAGTGAGATCATATTAATTTCAGTCCTCATTACTGCTACTATTACTACCACAGTTCAAACATTCTATGTGGTGGTCTTCCTGCTAATTTATTTTCTTCTGTAGTGAGGTTGTTTCGGTCATCTTCCCGACATTCATCTTCACTAGATTGGTTTTCTCCAGACTGTTCAATGTTTTGAACATGATCTGGAGCCATTCTATCAATATCTATTTGATTGTACTTGTGGAGCAGATCCCAGTTATAAGACGCAAAAGCAAGTTTTGCGGCCCTTTCGGATGTCAAACGGTTTCGTTTCTTGGAATGTATGTGGCCATGCTCGCTGAACGATCGCTCTGTTGCTGCAGATGTGCACGGGGCACTTAAAATGCGTATTGCTATTTTGCCAAGGTTTTTAGACGAGCAAAGTCCCTTCCACCATGTCACGGGACTTATATCTTCAACTTTTTCCCAAATGAAGCGCTTCCTCCGAAAACCATCTTTGGCTTTGTAATAAGCTAAATCTGTGACTACATCAGAATTGTGATTTTGAGCCATTATTTCAATAAATTCCAATGCCTCCATCCAGATCTTCATTTTCCGTTGAAAAAAACTGAATATAAATCGTAAAAGTATAACGCAGACACACGAACACAGAAACAAACGAGATCGCGGCGCGTGCACAACAACAGGCAGAGCTCCGCCCTCCTCCTCCACGTCATCCCTCCTGGGACAGTTACTGTGCTATACTCCTCTCTTGTTCTAATGAGAAAACAATGTCCGCGTATGTTGTGCTGACGACGGATTCTGTATGTCATAGTATCTATTAAACCAGACGGACAGACGGACAGACGGACAAGAAAGTGATCTTGTAAGGATTCCTTTTTTTACCTTTTGAGGTACGGAGTCCTAAAAATACAGTATATTGTTTAAATTAAACTGGTTTTAATTTAAAATGGGTATAAATGGGTACTTACCCAAAGTTTGGGGTTTTACCGGGTATAGTCCCATCTCGGTCCCAGGTAGCTTTACACTAACTTTTTGCATTTGTGATCCATTTCGGAGCTTTAACGTTATAATGTACTTTTACTTTATTACTATATAACATTACCTCCATATAACTTTACCTATATAACTTTACCTCCACGACCTGCCACTATTCAATGCATCCATCAGCAAAATGTGTTGAGAGCGTTAATTGAGTCCTACCGTAAAACGTGATTTTTCACCACAAAAACAAAGGTATTTCACAGCAATAATGATTGCGTAGAGTTACTTAGTTTGATGAACAGAATGCTTGGTTGGTGGACGGCTTCATGAAGGGTCTGTTTACACCGGGTATTAAATAAGAGCGACCCGCTGCATCTTTGTATTGTGTGTGTTACACTCGGAGCACAACGTATTCAGATGTATTGCGCTGTGTACCAGAAGTCAGTCAGTGTATCATCCTGGCGCAGCACGCTGTACGTATACATGTCAGTACTCACGGTGACGGCGACGTGGAAGCTGGGGCAGTGCGCCGGGCCGCCCTGGCGCAGCACGCTGTACGCGACGCGCACGCCCAGCTCGTTCAGCGCCGACACCGGCGACTTGCCGCCCGACTCCACCGCGTCCGCGGCCGCCGCCAGCGTCTGCGAGCACACACACACAGATAGAGCTCACTGCCGAACGTCATGCAACGTCATCATATCACACGATGACTACTTCTGACCTGCAGGTTCCACTTGAAGCCGCTGCCCACGCGGATGGAGGGCGCGGCGCGCTTGGCCGGCGGCTCTCCGTCTGCGACCATCAACATGCACATGTTAGTGTCAAACACAAGTCACCGTTACAGCACATTACTCATCGTTGAGAAAGTACGGACGCAGCTGAATACCAGTATCTCACATGGAGCGACTGCCTATCGGACCTCCACAACCCAGTTAGTACTGGTTGTCAGACCTTTAGTTTGTATGTTGATAAAGTTGTAAAATACTTGTCCACATATCTTAGGGGATTGAGGTTGTGACATTTTCGTACAAATCCTATGAGACGCAGCGAAGATGCAGCCTGTCTGTAGGGAAACGACCTACTTGAACCTATAGTTGGTGCCAGGTAAAATGTCAATAGCGGTCATTGACTCACCTACACTTATTAAAGTTCTTAACTTTAAAAACCAAAAATAAGCCTGTTCAAGTCTTGAATCGTCATCAATCGTGATCTTCAACATTTTTTCTAATGAAAAACGTTACATGGTTCATTTGTTTTGGTTCGTACGAACTAGGGGAAGGGCAATGACCGCTATTGACATGTTAACTGGCAGCAACTATAGGTTCAAGTAGGGCTCCACATACCTACTGGTTATTTTGGCACACAGCTCATTGCATGGACACACGATACACGTAAACAAAAGGTAAAAATCGCATTTCCCCTACAAAAACTGTCATAACACTAAAATGACGGTTATACTAAACTTGCTTTATTTGAAACAAAAAAGTGTACTGCGAAAATAAGTGACCGTATGACATAAGCGAATGTTATTTACGCAAAGCATCGGTAAGGTTATGGACTCAAAACGATTTACGTATTACGACAGTTTGTTTAAACTTAAAGTCGTGCGATATACATGCAGTTATCAGTTAGAAGCACATCTTGTGGTATAATAATATGCACTGTTAGACGGTACCTGTGTCGATGTGGAGCACCATCTCGACAGCCGCGCGCGTTCACTACACACTTAACAATAAGCTCGACGAGACGCGCTCGCGCACTGACCTGTTACACTCAACAGTTGCGCGACCGCTCGCAGAACATGGGGGTAGGAAGAAACTGACTAACATCACTACCTACTAATCATTATGTGAAATGAAGTCAACTTATTTATTTTTGAACTGATTATTCAAAAAGGAGGTTGTACATTATGTTTTCTACCAGCATTTTTGTTCTCAATAGTATGTTCACCGATGTGAATGATTATTTATTCGTTTAGTAGAAGAAGCTCGCGAGTCATGCGGTGCTTCCACATCATTTTAACTTTAGCAGTTTAATTAAGAGTTATCTCTCTAGTCAGGTACTTCGTCTATGTGGATGATTTACTACAAACAAACGACACCGACTTGCGAAACTAACGTTATTTTCCCCTTCTTGGTTGTTTTTATTAGGAAGTCGGGTATTTTTTTGCAAACCGTTTTAAAATAAAACGTATGTTACTATGCTTAAGGAACGGCGAGACTAGTTCGAGGTTCAGTCAAATACGTGTTAGAAGAGCCCGTGGTATAATAATGTAGGTACTTCGGCTGGTGTTCTCTTCCCTAAGAATACGTCATCAGTGGCGATGCGGAACTGTAAAGGACAATCAATGGCAACACTTACCGTGACGAATTCCCAGGCCATCGTGGGAACAGAATACCGGGCGAAGTATAATTATTATACCATGTATGAGCCGATGTGGCTGAACTAGGGTTAGAACCAGTTTTTACCAAACGGAACCTAAAGGCGATTCTTATTCGACACATTGTGAACACAAAGAAGCTTGTTCACGGCACCCTTCATGTTATCAGTCCGGAGTCGCGCCCCGTCGGCACTCGGCACGCGCCTCCCAGTGGCTCGGTGAATTACTTATGATCGTCTAAAGGCGCGATTCCATTAAGCAAGTTACTTGTCTGCAAGTTGCACATCGCATACAACTTGAACAAACCTGCAGACAAGCTATAACTTGTACACTTAGTTTGAACTTGCTATTATTTGAGGACTTGGGAGTGTTCATACCACTCTATTGTTTCTGGGGGACTCGTGGGTACATAGGAATGACTGCACGGGTCGAAGCAGTGCTTGCCGAGGTCGAGCCAAGGATGGGTGACCATCAATACATATATACTTACCAAGTGCCCTCTGTGCCTCGGAAAGCACGTTACAGGAAGCCAGTGGCCCGATAATCTGACGAGCCTTAGGCTTACCAAGGGCTATCGTATTACCCAGTACTAACTGGGTTGTGGAGGTAGGCAGTCGCTCCATGTTAAATAGGTACTGGTATTCAGCTGCATCCGGATTCCGGTTAGCTAGGTGATTAGTGCTCGGTACTCACAGTATGACGTGGTATCGTAGTGCGGGCGCTTGTGGGGCGCGCGCGGCCTGCGCGGGGAGCGCTGCGGGCGCGGGGGCGCGGCCGGGGGGCGCACGCGGTCCGTGCTCGAGCTGATGTCGTCGCTCGACGCCTGCAACAAGCGCCGCCTAACTCACTACTCGCTCTGATGTCCACGTCGGATCCCGGATCATAATAATTACCTATATTATTATGCAAAATCTAATCTCTTTATAAACTAAGTGAAAAGAATACCATGAAATCTAAACTTATAAATTCAATGGGATAAGTTGCAGATTGCAATGTTCTTTCTTCAATTGTTAATTGTGGATATCCGTATAAAACCCGGGTCCTAAGGAACACAGAAAATTAACTCATGGGTTAACTATCATAAGTTCGAAAAATATTTAACGGAATTTTATTTCACCTTAAACTTTTTAGGGTTCCGTACCCAAAGGGTAAAAACGGGACCCTATTACTAAGACTTCACTGTCCGTCTGTCTGTCACCAGGCTGTATCTCATGAACCGTGATAGCTAGACAGTTGAAATGTTCACAGATGATGTATTTACAACCAATACTAAAAACAGAATAAAATAAATATTTAAGGGGGGCCTCCCATACAACAAATGTGATTTTATTGCCGTTTTTTGCTCAATATTAAATAACGGATATATATATACTAGTAGATATAAATATTCACAGAATATTTAGTTGTACCTATATTCACTTATGTAACAACGTAAAATCGCGTACGCGCGCTGCACCGTCTCGCTCCTAACTTACTTCGTCCATGCATCGCCCGCTCGAGCGGGGTTAAGTCCCCCCGCTCCCCGCCGCCGCCGCGCGCCGCTCGCGTCGGCAGTCGGCCTACCTCGTTGCAAGAGAGTGCGCACGCTCAAACGCGCGGCGCCAGATACCTAAACCATTGTACGGGAGCCCTATACCGCGTTGCGTAGTATTTGAGATTGTGTATCGTGTGCCTTATTGATTAATATACATTTATCACCATCCCGTGCGCTTCATTTCTCCGCCCGCAAAGCTACCGCCGTTATAAATTGCGCCCAACTCGTGGCACGTGTTCGGACGACGCGAGCACGGACTGAAACCACGCGACTGAGTCCTACCTACTGGACTACCCTGCCGTTACTTATCGTATTGGATCGCTGCCGAGCGTCATCGACGAGAAGATGCCGCCGAAAACACGCCGACACGCATCCAAGGATAACCACGATGTTTCCAGTAGCGACGAAGAAAACCACGCGGTAGCTAACCCCGCGAGCATGAGCACCACGGTGACGCCTACACCGACAACGGGTGGTAACACGATCTCCATGTCCGAAGAACAACTCACGCGGCTATTATCGAACGTGATGAGAAGCGTCATGACGCCGACGCCGACGCCGAGCTCGCCAACAGGACCGACTCATCCCACCGCTACACACACTGGAGCGCCGACGCTGACTCTGCATAGCAACTTCACCCGGTGCACGGCCCGCTACGACGGAGCCGCACGTGGCGCGGAAACCTTGGAAGCTTTCGTCGAGAGCGTGCTCATCTATAAAGAGTGCGCAAACGTGTCCGACGAGCATGCGCTTCGAGGTTTGCCTATGTTGTTGACAGGGGAAGCCGCCGTGTGGTGGCAAGGCATTAAATCTACCGTGGAGACCTGGGACGACGCGATACGACGACTTCGGTTCATGTACGGCGCCCCTCGCCCCGCCCACCGGCTTCTTCGAGAAATCTTCGCACAGGAACAAAGTGATGGTGATAGTGTCGATTTATATATATCGCGAGTGCGCGCCAACATTTCGCGAATACCTTATGAGGTACCAGAAATAATGAAATTGGATATTGTCTACGGCCTGTTAAATCGTAAAATCCGAAAAAGAGTGTCACGTGATAGTGTAAGTAGTGTCGACTGTCTACTCGAGCGAGCAAGGTACGTAGAGGAGACGCTGGCCGAAGTAAGTCTACCTAAATCATTAATTTCCCCCCGCGATAATAACTCAAATCACGATCACGCGAATAATATTCAAAGTTCTACGAATTCTCGAAATGTAAACATTAACCCTCCGACTGCGAACGTTGTTCAAAATAACCGCTCGCATGCCACACCCAACTCTAGTTCGAATAATAGTAGTGATGCGAATTCGAAACGTGTCAGACCACGCTGCGCTTTTTGTAAAAAGTTTGGTCATTCGGTAGATGAGTGTAGAAATAAATCGAAATCGAGTGATACAAATGTTGATAACGCGCCATTGTCTTGTTACGGCTGCGGTCAAAAAGGGGTAATACGCTCTAAGTGTCCGACGTGTAAAGGTACACCGTCCGCCGATAAGGCGAGTTTCCAAAGTGCTGTCACCCATTCATTGGACCGGTCGCATCCAACAGTAAAGATAGGAGTTGCATCTTTATTAGGTGTCGCAGTGTTAGATACAGGTGCCACCGAGAGTCTTGCTAGTCCTGGATTATATAAAATCCTTCTCGACAGCGGTACCACTTTCACGGAAACGCGCCGAAATCTCAGTCTCGCCGACGGAACGCAGCAGGTACGAGAATTATTGGTATGTAACACGAACGTCACAATTCAGAAACGCGTAATTCCTACCGATTTCTTAGTGATACCAGAAGCGAATAATAGGACGCTTTTAGGACAGGACTTCATTGCTAGAGCAGGTATATTGTTAGACCTCCAACATAACTGTTGGTATTTTCGTGATTCGCCTAGGCAAAAGTTTACTTTTGTACAGTCATACAGCCTCGAATCCACCAGTGGCGAAGCGATAATGCAAATCGATTCCACCAGTGGCGAAGCGCTAATGCAAATCGATTCCACCAGTGGCGAAGAGCTGTTGCAGGTCGATTCTACTAGCCTATCACTGAGAGAGGATGAAGGAACGAAGCTGTCACCTGCCCAGAGAACGCAGCTCAACCAGCTCATAGTAAGCAGAGCTGAGCGCTTCGCCACCGATGGACCCCCTACAACTTATGCCACTCATCGCATTCGGGTTGACGAGAAGCAGGAGCCGACCGCTTCACCACCCTATAGAATGTCGCAAGGTAAGAAACAGTTGTTAGACGGTGAGCTTGAGAAGCTGCTGCGAGCAGACGTTATAGAGGAGTGTGAGTCGCCTTGGGCTGCCAACGTAGTCTTAGTAGCGAAGAAGGACGGCGGAGTTCGCCTGTGTGTGGACTACCGGAAGTTGAACGCGGTGACAGAACCGGATCGTTACCCGCTCCCGCGCATGGGAGACGTACTTCATGCGGCGAAGACGACCAGCTATATGACCACGCTTGATCTCCACTCTGGCTATTTCCAGGTTTGTGTCGCAGAAGAAGATCGCGACAAAACTGCTTTTGTGACACCCTCCGGCAATTACAGGTTTAAGAGGATGCCAATGGGCCTACGCAACTCTGGTGCCACATTTCAACGGCTAATAGACCGATTCAAATCGAACTTGAATGTGCCCATTCGAGACCAGAAGGTAAATGACAGATCCGATGTATGCTCGGACCCTCAAAGAAGCAGGCCTGTGACCATTTTAGGTTATCTTGACGATCTGATAATCCTCTCACAGACCTACGAGGGTCACATCGAAGATCTTGTAGCGGTTTTTGACCGACTCGAACAGTTTAGCCTGCGAGTCAATCGTAAGAAGAGCTGTTTCGCCCGAGACTCAGTTAAGTTCCTCGGTCACATCATCGTCCCTGGCGGTCTGCAAGTTGATCCAGGTAAGACCTCAGCCATTGCTGACATGCCCTCTCCAAAGACCGTGAGGCAGTTAAAAGGGTTTTTGGCGACGTCTAGTTGGTTTCGGCGCTTTGTACCGAACTACGCTGCAATCGCCAAGCCTTTAACTGACCTTCTTAAGAAGAACGGCACTTGGAGATGGCATGATGAGCAGCAAGCTGCTTTTGAGCGTATCAAAGAACTCCTGGTCACAGCTCCCATTCTACGCCAAGCCGACGAATGCAAGCCCTTCTCCCTCCGGACAGACAGCAGTGGCTACTGTCTTGGCGCAGTTTTGATGCAGGGGGAGGGCCCTGATGAAAGACCCATAGAGTACGCCAGCCGACTTTTAGAGCCAGCTGAGCGCAACTACACCACCACCGAACGGGAGGCCCTTGCCGTCGTATGGGCGGTTACAAAATTCAGGGGTTACGTGGAAGGATCAAAAGTGGTGGTTAAGTCCGACCATCAGCCGTTACGTTGGCTGATGAGCCTGAAGTCACCCACCGGTCGTCTGGCCAGATGGGCACTAACCCTCCAGGCTTACGACTTACAGATCGAGTACACTCCCGGAAAGGTGAACGTGATTGCTGATGCACTGAGCCGCCCACCCTGTTGCGAAGAAAACCCAGGTGGTTGCGAGGTATGCTTGGTGACAGTAGATGTGCCACACAGGAAACCTGATGACGTGCGCACTAACCAGCTCAAAGACCCCGAGTTGAAGAACATTATAGAGGATTTGGAGGCGACCGACGATCCATTTAGGGGGAGGGGCTGGTCAGAGAGAGGATACCTGATGTCGGATGGTGTGTTGTACAGGTGCGCGCCTGACTCTGAAGACGCTGATTCCGCCTGTCTCGTGGTACCTACGCATGAGAGGGAGAGTGTCCTTGCAGATTTCCATGACGCTCCCACAGCAGGCCACTTCGGTGCAGAACGGACCCTGCAACGCATCAGAGCCCGATACTTCTGGCCAGGTATGAGATCCTTCATCACTGACTACATCAAACGCTGTACCGCTTGCCAGCGATACAAAATCGACAACCGGAAGCCCGCAGGACTGCTGCAAACCCCGGCACCGACCCGAAGGTTCGAAGTGGTGTCAGTCGATTTATTTGGTCCTCTCCCAAGAACATCAAAAGGTAACCGTTGGATTTTGATTCTAGAAGACACATGCTCCCATTGGGTTGAGCTATTTGCATTAGAGAACGCCACCAGCGTGGAGTGCGCTGAAGTTTTGATTTCCGAGGTCTTCTTGAGGTTCGGAGTCCCGCGGAGGATGATAAGCGACAACGGAGTCCAATTCGTTGCCGGGGTGATGCAGCAGGCGTGTCATGTGATGGGTATCAAACAGTCTTTGACGCCGCTGTATCATCCCGAAGCGAACCCTGTAGAGCGAAAGAACCGGGACCTGAAGCCTCAACTAGCGATACTAGTAGGAAAAGACCACACTTCTTGGGATATTCACCTTGCAGCCATAAGGTTTGCGATGAACTCCGCTGTTACAGCGAGTACTGGATTTTCACCAGCTTTCCTTACCTTCGGGAGAGAGCTGCGCGCACCTTCGGACGTCGTAGCGGACATGAAGACCATCGTGGATAGCGATAATTTCGTGCATAACATCACTCCTTACCTTCGTGAGTTGTCGACGGTGTTGCTCGACGCTAGGGATGTCCACGAACGTGCCCAGTCCGTACAGAAAAAGTATGCCGACGAAGGTAGACGACCGCCTCCCGACTATAAGGTAGGTGACCTTGTTTTGTTGAGGACGCAAGGGCTGAACGATGTTGGCCCCGGACAGTCTGCGAAATTTATACCTCGTAGGGATGGTCCGTACCGAATACGAGAAGTTGTAACCCCCGCTACTTACCTGGTAGAGGGAACCGTCAAAGGTGAGCACATTGGACGTTACCATGTCTCTGATCTGACACCGTTCATCGGTGATGTTGAGGTTCCGGTTAGGGAAAAACGCAGACGTGGTCGACCCCGTAGGTATGATTGCTAGCCCGAACGCGAGGGCGCTATGTTCGAACTAGAGGGGGAGTGTGTAACAACGTAAAATCGCGTACGCGCGCTGCACCGTCTCGCTCCTAACTTACTTCGTCCATGCATCGCCCGCTCGAGCGGGGTTAAGTCCCCCCGCTCCCCGCCGCCGCCGCGCGCCGCTCGCGTCGGCAGTCGGCCTACCTCGTTGCAAGAGAGTGCGCACGCTCAAACGCGCGGCGCCAGATACCTAAACCATTGTACGGGAGCCCTATACCGCGTTGCGTAGTATTTGAGATTGTGTATCGTGTGCCTTATTGATTAATATACATTTATCACCATCCCGTGCGCTTCATTTCTCCGCCCGCAAAGCTACCGCCGTTATACTTATAAAATAAATACTTACTTATTTAAATTAAAATAAATATTTAAGGGGGGCTCCCGTACAACAAAGTGAGTTTTGTTTATTGTTGTATAGATAATGGTACGAAACCCTTCGCCCGACTCGCACTTGGCCGGTTTTTTTCACTTCAACGAACTCTCGACGTCGTCTGCCACTGTATCACTCACTATTAGCAATTCGATTTTTTTCGTTACTCCGACGTTTCATTTGATCGAAAAACTTTTTACCGAAGTTAAACTTAGCCGAAATAACATTTGTTCGAAATACGTACTTATTATGTTTTCGTACATGCATTATTCGTCACGATCTCAAAAAATGGAGAAGAGGACTGTCAGATGCGACGACTATGTGACGCGGGCTCGCTCCGCTCGTCTGTTCCTCACGCCGGTCAGTGGGTCGTCTTAGGGCCGGATTTTTAGGAGTTGGAGTATACGCTTAGGGGCGCTAGGAGCAGCAAATTTTTTTTTTTTTTGGTTACGTATTATTGGGACTTCCCAATTTATTCGTTAGTACTTAGCGACCGAACGGACGGCGAGCTAGCCCACAACTCACCATCCACAGACGCACCGTCAATTTTCCATAACATTTTTTTTTTTTTTTAATCTATTTTTTTTTTTGCTTTTTTATTTTGGTTCTTAGAAGCATGGCCCTGCGACGCACATTTAGGAGCTTTTTAAAATGGTAGCTCGGATGAAAGACTTTTAGGATATTTTTTACGAAAATTGTTTATCTGCAAGTGTTATAGTAGGTAAATAGACCCAATGGAAAAAGTGACGTTTGTGACGAGTGAGTTTGTGTTTACTTTCAATACTGAGTTCTTCTTTACTTCCGGTACTTTGTATGTGTTCATAAATGTATTTAACATTCATGATTCTAGTTTCTTTTTGTGTCTGTCTGTGTGTTTTAAATATAACTATATATCAGAAAGGAAACGCAACTAACACGCGCTTGAACTCTAATAATATCATCATCACCACACCATGACTTAATTCGTAACAGCTTTGTCCATTAGAACATTCACAACATCGTTAATAACGGGGACGCGTACTATTGTGACTCTGTACTATTGTTCATACACAGATATTGGCTTCAAGCGGTTAAACTTTCCATTACAGGACAACTGTTTAAGGGGCGGGCAGTGGGGAGGAGAGGGAGGGGGGAGGGGATACCCCTGTACCACCCCCACCTTCAGTAGGGCTATTACGTATCTCTGTTGACGGCTTGAAATGATAGTAACTGGGCTGTGTCCATCAATTAACTGTCAAAAGGTTAGTTTCGTATTATGTATGACCAGTCGCGATCAAATATGACGTCATTGGTTGTCATCGTGGCTGATAGTCACCGTAACTCATTTTGACAGACGCTTTATTATCGATACTTATATTATTTCGATTAAGCATAGTGGACAACAAATTGATAACTGAGTTTGAAGTGGCTTTCGTGAAAGACGTTGCACCGTACCCCGGCTGTTAGTTACCGTAAAGTGTTATCCACTCAGTGCGATACGTAGGTACCTAATACCAATATTATGACATTCTCGGTTGTCATCAAAGTTCGGTGTACAACCGAAACTTGATAGTCACTGGATATCAGAAAGATACGTAATAGGCCTAGTCAGGACCCCATGGTTGTGGAGATATCCATGGTTAAAGTTTTGAGGTCAGCAGGGCTATTACGTAAGCAAATTTTAGAACCTGCTACGACTATGACACGCGCTCGCTACGCTCGTATCGTACATTACACACCCACTTTCTGTCACTAATGTCGTCGTCGCTCCGAAGGCCTCCGGCCTACGCTCGTGATGCCAGCCACCAAGACTTTTGGACATAAGCAAATTTAAAACCTGCTCCGACTCCATGACGCGCGCTCGCTTCGCTCGCATACTAAATAACACTCTTTGACTTCTGTCCCCGAAGTGCCGGGCCTACGGCCAGGTGCCTATGCCGCTCTTAGAGGATTATAAAAAAAAATACACCCACTTTCTGTCACAAATGTAATTATATTTTCATCCCCCCCCCCCCCCATCTCGGAAAGAGTATTTTTGCTCTTCGATATCTGAGTGCAAAAGCCGTTTTTATCTTCTAGAGCAGCGGTCGGTAACGCGCGGCCCGAGACCTATCTCCTGGCGGCCCGCGACTGCTTTGAAAATGAAAGTTTAATTCTTATACTTAATTAAATTTAAAAATAAAAATAATTTATTACAATCAGCGTTTTTCGCGCCTGCCTCGGTGACGACGACAGTTTTCAGTCACCCAGTGTGTAACCATTTACAATTGGAAATGTGACCCGCCCAGTCCCATTTTAACTGGCCGATTTATCGCCAACATCACCGATGCCTATTTTGGAGCGGTTTGTGGTGTTTCGTATTCGATCGGTGACTTCGATGTTTAAAATGCTACGCTCCATCGCTCTTTAGCAAACCTACAGTTTGGACTTCCTACTGAGCTTCCGTCAAAGTCAAGTCTGGGCGCCATAGGTTAGGATAGGCGGGTTAGGGTAGGTCACACATTTTTTTTATTTCATTTAACATTTTATTTTTATGAGTCTTTGTTTAGGTTAGAAAATGTTTTCCCCTCATTTTTTTCATTTTTCCTTTGTCCTCTGTATTAATAAAATTAAAATAAAGCAGCATTATTTTTATCACCTATAATACCTACCGCTACAGTCAGGCATTAATGTCATCAGCTAACAGACCTCCGCTTTGCTGATGACATTGTGTTGTTCTCCACATTTGCTTAAGAACTCGAAGAAATGCTCCAAGATCTGAGCACAGCAAGTCTTGAGGTTGGACTTTCAATGAACAGATCTAAAACCCAGATCATGACCAACAGCACGAAACGTAGGGTCGAGGTAGTCGGGCATGTTCTACAATATGTCGATGAGTATACATACTTGGGCCAGATAGTGTCTTTCAATAATAGACAAGATAAGGAAGTTGAAAGACGAGTTCAAAATGCTTGGACGACCTTCTGGGACATAAAAGAACACATGAAGGGAAGTCTTCCAATGACATTGAAGAGAAAACTCTTCGACATGTGCATCCTGCCCGTCCTAACCTACGGTGCGCAAAGTTGGTCACTTACTGAACAACAGAAGTCCAAACTCAAGATTTGCCAGCTGGTAATGGAACGCAGCATAATCGGTGTGAAGCGTACAGATCGCGTAAGAAACACCACCCTGCGTTCCATAACTCAGGTTACAGATGTCGGAGAAAAAACAGGCAAGCTAAAGTAGGAGTGGTCTGGCCACGTACCGCGAATGCACCCCGAGAGGTGGGCAAAGATCGCCACTCACTGGACGCCTGACGGAGGGAATCGCCGTCGAGGTAGACCGCGGCGAAGGTAGTGTGACGATCTGATCTTGTTTGCGGGGCGAACATGGCCAGATATCGCACAAGATAGAGAGGTTTGGAAGGAGAAAGGGCGACGCCTTTGCCCAGCAGTTAGACACATGACAGACGAAGAAAAAAAATACCTACCTACCTATACTAATAGATAACTAGGTAGACACGTATCAGGTACCAATTTAATATTATGTGCGGCCCGCCTTTGTCAATTTTTTTCACTATGTGGCCCTTGTCTGCCAAAAGGTGGCAAAATAAAATAAAGGCAGGCCGCACTTGTGTTATTAACCCTAGAAGCCCAATATACCTACGTATCTACGGTCATATCCCAATTATCCCATAGAAAAAATGAAAAGTCGCGGGCTCGAACTCACTAGTGGGCGTGGCCAAAAAGAAAGCTCTCACCTGGCATCGTGCCCGACTGAGGGAGTTCAGTGTGATGCACAATAATTCATAGTTAAAGACGCGCGTGAAAAAATACGAAAAGGCCTTTGGAAAATCGAGTTTTATGTAAAAACCACTGCATTTAATCAATTACAAATAAAATTTATTGAATTCTTCGATAATTATGCTTTGTCGGTAGCGACTTCGTTTTGGAAATTTGACACTTCTTTTTTTACAAATTCACGACCAAAGTTGCTTTAAAATTGGCAATAAAAACGAAAAAGAATTGACTGAACCTGTTAATAATGCGCAAATGAGCTTTCTCCCTCAACAATCATGCGAGAAGTATTCGTCTCTCAAGTACTAGTAGTACAGTCAACTCAATTAACTGTAGCAACGTTACTTTCAATTTTTGATTGATTTAAAAGTGTGTCCATGGAGTTTCTTGCCCGTTCTTCTCCATATAGATCTTCGCTAGGGAATGGGCAACTACAGTACTTTCTCAAGTTATTATGCCTTGTGACTGGGACTGTAGCTTTGTTTTTTTTTGTATTTTTGACATTCAAAAGTGCCGTAATGGTCTAATTGGAATAAATGATTTGAGTTTGAATATTTTTTGGATAAAGACTGGCTGGTACGACGGCCTACAGTAGCGCCGCCGGCTGATTAAAAAAAAAAGAAATCAAATTAAAATAGCGCGAACTAAACCCCGAGTTTTAGTCAATTTTCAAGGATTGCTAGAAATTCATGGTTTTGTTTTGAAAAATGAGTTCTTCAAGTGACAGTGAATAAAATATGAGGCGCCATTTATTTTCTCAGTGGGTGATGAAAAGTAGAGTATATCACTCGGGCGCAAAATATATTTTGGGCTCGGGCGACGTACTTTGAATCCCTCGCTACGTTCAGGATTCTACTAAAGAATCCCTCACTTCGCTCTGGATTCAAAAAAGCGCCCTTGCCGTAAAAATATTATTTTGCTCCCATTTTGCTATGATACAACCTACTATTTTTTGCATTTAGTAATTTCCTCGCTGAGGTGGGATGAAAAGTTACGTGTTGCACTCGAGTGCAAAGATTTTTCACCTCGTGCTCTTTTGATTCCCTCGCTGACGCTCAGGATTCTAATTTTTGAATCACTCGCTGCGCTCATCAAAAGTGAGCACGCGGTTAAAAAGCAACTTTGCACTCTTGTATAACAAATAACTATTAAGTATGTAAAAACATGACATTAAATTGAATAAAATACACGTCTACCGTCAACGGAACGTGAAGTATCCACTTTGACGTCTACCATGAAAATTTATCCAACCTTCAAACCACCTGCTCTTCAGCTCGCGGGCCAACCCACCCCTCCGCGCCTACGCGGGCGTAAATTACACTCTAGGGGTAGGGCAGACTGGAGCACACTGTCTGTGAAGGTGTGCCCTGCTTGGGTGGAGCACCGCCGTGTCCTCGAGGTGGCGATCGGCGGCGGCAACCTCTCGCTTCCGGCCCTGGTTCGTGCCATGGTCCGGAGCGAGACGGAATGGGACGCCTTCACCTCCTTCTGCGAAGCAGTCATGCTAGCGAAGGAGGTGGCGGAACAGGACTGGGAGAGATCCTCACGTCCCGGCCGCCGCGGGAGACGCGTCGGGGGCCACGTGGTGGCTTCCGGCCACCGTAGGCGCGGGCCTGTGGACGGGGAGCTATGGGCTAGCTCGCCGTCCGTCCGTCTCATGACGACAGGCCGTGTCGACGGCGCGTTCGTGTTCCACGCGCGCCTCAAAGAGAGTCAGCAACTGTGAAGGGGTCCGCAAGGGCCGAAGCCTGCCGGGGCTGCGGGACTATTCGAAAGAGATACCGTGGCCCCGGAACACAAAGGGCGAGGAAGGAACATGGATGGGTTTTAGTCAGTAAAAGTCTGACACTCCCTCCTGCTCCGCCCAGAGCGGGAGAAGTCATTTGATGATTTCCCATCCTAAAAAAAAAAAAAAAAAGGGGTAGGGCAGACAAGACCGCGCGAAGACGGTTTTGCAGAGCGTTTCGTTTCTGTCACTATAGCACAACTTATTGACTTTTTGTGACATAATATATTATAATGCAAAGTAACCGGCTAGTCGGTACACAACATAATATTTGTGACCAAATAATATTCTCTAAAATTTTGTTTCGGTGTGGTGAAAATTAATAAGTATGGCAAATGAAAAAAGTTCTAAAGAGGCTTCGGCCAGTACCTACTTAGCAAAAAGTTATTTTGTAAATCGGCAAAACGTAGTTCGGTAATACTTATGACACATGATGCTTCGATGAACTAAAAATATGTCAAATAATGCATACTTGGGTGGGGCTCAAAAAAGATGTACTTATGGAAAAAATTTCGCGGTCGCCTGTTTGTCCCTAAATTTTAGTATGTCTAAAAAAGTTTTTTTAAAGAATTTTATTTTTTGCATTAAATTTAAAACATCACAAAGGGATGGGTGTAAATAAAGTACACAAAACTTCAATATTCACAAAATTATAGTTCATCAAACTTTTGATATTTTTTTTGCTCCATACAAAACATAAATGTCCCAGCGCCGTCCGTCAACAATGTTTGATTTTTTATTTTTTTATTTCGTTGTTAATGTTATTTCTTTTTGTCTTTATTGGTAGTATGGGAGTTAATTTAAAGTACTTTGTCAGAAAATCTAGCAAAATATTACAATTACTTAAAATACAACAAATTTAAAAAATGTCCGTTAAAATCTTCTAGTGTATTACAAGTAATGTGTTGCTCGGTAACTTTCGTATTTTAGTCATAATCCCACCAGAACTTGTTTTGTAGGGTGGCAGCACCATTTAGCAACAGCTATCAAATGTCAATTTAATGTCAACCATTTTAGTCTACCCACAAAAGTGAGGTGACTTGTTGGGGTGTTTTTGGTCATCAAAATTATTGGATATTAAACAAAGAATTTTCAAGAGATGTGTTTATTTTTCACTATAATGAAGTACAGATACTAAATAAATACCTTTGTATGTCGTCTATTATGGATTTCTTTCCTAAATTTCTTTGAAATTGCGGCTGCTGTAATCAAATAAACACTAAAAAATTCTCGTGTGTTCGCTCCGGTGTGTTATGGTGTGTTACATGGTGTGTTACGTAACACACTGGATAGCATTAAGCTTGGTTTACATTGTCTTTAACCGACTGCGGTGGAGTCCAAAAAGGGGATATCATTTTTGCTTGCGTGTGCATAAACGAGTATAAGAATCTCACATTTTGACCCAGAAGAGCAAATATTACTAAGAAGACAATGGAGATAAAAACGATCCACATAAGAACTAATACAGAGCTGCAATTTGCAACTTAGGAAAATTAATTTTCGCGGGCTAGGTCAATGGCGTGACCGTTTAGATAACATTAATATTTGTTTTTGATTGTAATAATATTTCTAACGTTAACAAAAGCAAGTTCCTCTTTAATTTAAACTATAAACATAATTAAGTATTTCAATTTCCATTTGAGAAAAGAATAATAAAAACGGAGTGCAAAAAGCTTACTTAGGGTTTAAAAACCTAACAGTGACTTATGTTTTTGTAATTGTCTCCTCAAGCCCTTTATTTTGATATCCCACACATGGTCATCATTACTCGTAAATGTGGTAAGCTTTTTTAGTAATTGTTCGTACTGTAATCCTGCCTTTATAGAGTTCTAGCGTGTTACAATATTTCCCGTGTGTTGCAATTTCTAGTGCGTTATGGTACAAATTTTGTGAGCCCCACCCACTTATGGCAAAATACATACTCTCGCAAACATAACCCTCCTTCTGGCGCAGTCGGGTAAAAAGGAGTTGGTCAAAATGAAATTCGAGCAAACAAAATTCAGAAAAATGCTCAGTTCCCAACCTTATTTATTAAAACATTATGCACATAATGTACAAAGGCGGACTTAATGCCTTGGGCATTTTCTACCAGTCTGCCTTAGGGTGATGCAGAGACAAAACAGTAGGTGCAATAGTACAGACAATTTTGAAGAACAAAATATAATAAATAATACATATTATATGTATACAACATAAGTACAACAAATTATACAAAGTGAGGAGAGATCAAAAAAGGTAAGTAGATAAGGAAAACCAACCACTTAATTGTGGGACAAGTCTGCCAACTTCTTACGGAAGTATTCGCGAGCTTTTACTTTAAATGTGAGCCGACTGGGTGCCATCCTGATATTCAGAGGGAGCGCATTCCAAAGGAAAACCACCTGGACGGAAAAGAAGATTTAAGAAAACCATAGCGGTGAGAACGAAGATTCTTGCTGTGCGCGGAGCATAGATATTGGAAGTGGGAAGTCAGATAAGAAGGAGAAGTGGGTTTGTCTAGAAGAGCAAACAAAGTTATCAAAGCCCTTAACGCTCTGCGCTGTCCGATAGGTAACCATTTTAAGCGTAACCGATGTGCGGACACATGATC
This sequence comes from Xestia rhomboidea, assembly GCA_963853795.1. Lineage (NCBI taxonomy): Eukaryota > Metazoa > Arthropoda > Insecta > Lepidoptera > Noctuidae > Xestia > Xestia rhomboidea. The sequence goes on from OY970786.1 coordinate 10,789,373, forward strand.
TTACGGAGATTAAATACGAATGGAATGCACTTATTTAGAAGTCGGTCAAGTTTATTGAGGAGATCTCCACCATAGTCAAGTATGGGAAAGATAAGGGACTGACTGAACCAGCATTACCTTTAAGTGGGATATATATCAACAGCACCGGCCAAACCCTGCCGGAACAGGTTTCTGCACTATTTGTGCAACATTTCAAGTTCTGGTTAAAAACTTAAATTCTAATAATAGTTAGTATTTTGATTGTGCAGGTATTTTTTCGATTTCGCGCACTCACAGCGGACAGACGTGCTCATTAGCAATTTTTAATGAATACTTTAATAATATTGGCCTCCTTTCGTGCAGGTATTGGGTACTATCGTATTGCATAAAGTAGGTAATCTTGCTTAGTGTGTAGTTTTAGTGAATAATGACCACGAAATAGTGAAGTGTAATAACAAAATGGAAAACAGCCCCTGTGATCCAAAGGGGCCAGTGCCACCCTCCAGCTCACCGTCCCAGTCGGCCACGGCCGTTGTCACTGCTTCAACGCCCGAAATCCACGGATGGATGGCCCAGATCCAGCAGTACCTGGATGAAGTTTGCTCTATTGCCATGGATGGGAAACTCAACACCGAGCAGAAGATGAAGATTTCAAACTTTTGCCGCCGTAAAGTCGAATCTGGTACGTAACAAATGGCAGTCCTATATTGCATATCACGATCGATACAACAGCGCGACCTTACAGAACATATCGCGGAGCTCAAGCAGACGATACGGGATTCTAGTTCTGCGGGAGATGCTTTTTTTGCCGACATGGTGAAAAGGGGTTCAAACCTTTTCGTTCGACCCAATAGCTTAAGTTCTGTCGCCATCTATCCAAATGATAAGTTGAAAACGAGTGACCAAACCAAAGAACTGGTGCAAAAAATCATACGGCCCGAGCAAATGAAGCTGCAAGTACGTGGTGTCCGAAAAACGAAAAATGGTGGCGTAATAATAAGTACCGAGACGAAACACGACGCCGATAAGTTGAAGAACGCAGTCCAGCTCTCTACATAATATGGACATACCGCCGCCGAAACCAACAAGCGCAAACCTCGGATCGTGGTTGTAGGAGTGCCGACTTCCTTGGCTGAAAATGAGGTCGGCAAGTGCATTTTCGAGCAAAATATAGCCGACAAGTTACCAGCGATGTCCCTAGAATCCTTTTTGACCTTGGTAAAATTATGCTACAAATCTGGGAAGAGAGAGGCTGCGACCTGTAACTTCGTTATTGAAGTTACGAAAAATTTTTTCGGCCAACATACGAAATATTTGAATACCTCAATCTTGGATTTTTATAAATTGGACATCATGTCCTGTCAGGAACATCACGTTAGTTACGAGGTACTATAAATGCCAGCAGTCTGGTCATGCAGCCAAATCTTGCAGAGAACTAGTTTGCACACGTGGGCACTGCGGTGACTCAGGTCCGAATGTGCGAAGAAAACTGACATTCCGAAGTGCGAGACTTGCTCTCGCTTTAAAAAGCCCAGTGGCCACAAAACGGGTGACGCTGAATGCCCTGCTAGAAAAATAGCGGAACACCGATATATAAATCAGTCGATTATGAGGGCACCTAGTGCGTCATACCCCAAGACAGACATCAGTTGATCTTCCGCTGACTAACCAAATTGTCGCCCGCAACAAAAATACCCTGACGGTGTTTTTTTACAAGGTTACTTGTTTAATACTGCTGACAATCCTATTAGTATTAGCAAATAAGTGCTACATACTGTTTTCCTTCGATTTATATACATGTGTGACCTTAATTATTATTTTTTGTTCGTATCTTTTAATAGCGTTTAAGTATATTAGGTATATCATAATATATTAAACCATACTAACTTATTTCACTATTGTGTTCTATATTGTTAAGAAATCCATTGTCCAAATAGTATTTAGTAGAAACATGCCGCCTGTGATACAGGTTTAACCTAGTACAGGCATCAAACTCTGTTATACCAACTTTATTTTTAAGATTTAACTTGTATTTTTCGTGCGAATTCTAAATTTGAATAAATATATTATTATTAGTTTGCGTCCATTCTAAGTGTATATTTTGGCAGTTTGATGGTGCATATAATCCGATGTGTAGTCTCGTCCATCCTGTAAGTATCTGCGCTCACGAGGAGCACTGCATCATAGTCATCTGAACTGAGGACAGGTCGCCTTCCATCAGTTGGTGCGCCAACACTCACCCATGTGCTGCATCCATCTGAAACACAAACACACCCAGTCAGCACACACCACTCACTGCTTCACTCACTGACGGAAGAGAATGCGTTCACAGGGATGTTTGTACCCACGGTATACTTTCAGTGTTTGCTTTGGCACGTCCTTGTCAAGTAGTTGCACCGCAATACCTATTGGGCAAAGTGATATTAGGTCTTGCCATTAGGACATTTTCAGTCATCAAGACGCGTGGATGTGTTCTCGGGTGGTGGCAATACCTGGTCTCCTGAGTACAGGCCTTACATCAGTAATTAAAACATGTATTGTTCAATAAACCTAATAATGAACTTATGTATTGTGGGAAGTAAATAAACATTCATCTTATCTTAATATGCTCATCCCTAGTACATGAGGCTTAAGCACACACTCCTGCCTAACCTTCAGGGATTACATACAGGCGTTCTAATTATGTATGTTTGTGGTGCTCCCCTACATAATGTTGTGCTCAAATGGATGCCCATCTCTGAAGCTTCAGGCAACACACAAGGACACAGTATTTAGTCAGTACTCGTAACATTAGCCGGAGTGACCGACACACGCGCCCCTGATGCGTCCGCGGCTCAGTAGCAGATTCTCCTCACAGCTACTCAGAGAAGCACACTTCATGCTGCTCGACATTACTACTCTCGCTAGTACCCATCTACATAGATAAGTAAAACAAATGAAAACAACTCGGAGCAAGAACGTGAAATACTTGTAGCTACAGAAATAATCAAATTGTTAGGTTATTAGGGTAGATAGGTTTGTCTGGCAACCACGCAGCACGTAGACACGTGTTCGTTGATTATAATCAGCAAGAAACTCACCATTCATAGTGAAATCTGTGAACTTGTTAGCCATTTCTTTACAATAACATAAGTTCAGCGTCAACAAATATTGAATGAGACCGTGTTCACTGAAAACTGTGACAACCACTATCTACAGCGCCTTGCAGCGCTACTTCTGTAATATTTACTGTATTTCCACTATATATATTGATTATTTCTATAACTTGACATCAGCTTTAAGTTAAGTTACAGAACAAGAACAACAACAAAACAATCGATTTCGACGGTTACACGATTTCTCCAGGAAACTTGACATTGACAGTTTGACAGTGGCAGTCACACAAACCCAAGGAAATTATATACTAACTGGAATGAGTACGAACAAAATGCTAAAAAAATAAAAAAAACCCTATCTCAAAAGCTTAGAGTTTAAATTTGTACAATGGATTCAATAGAAAAGAAAAAAAACAAAACGTTCTGAGCGAGAAACCGACAAAGGTGGATGGTGTCCCAGTCTTGCCTTGTCACCGATGCAAACAATATGCCGATACATTTTCGCGTTGAAGTCATATAAGTACTTATTTTGTATCTATGTGAAATAATCCGCTATAAAAATGGTAAAATTGTGTTGTGTGAAGGGGTGTAGTAATAAGGGTTTGCTGGATGTGGAATTTCGTTTTTTAGGGAAGTTTTTTAACTTTGGTTGTTTATTACGACTAGGGTTACCAAGTTTTAGATTGACAAACGGGAAATCCAAATAAATTAAGTAAGTAAGTTCGAAGTTTCGAACACCGTTGTCGTACATAGTAATTAAAAGTATATTATATAAATTAGAAACATCGAATATCGCACATGGTTTCGATAGTACCTAGTTTGCTTTTTAAATACAAATATTGAAAAGAAAAGAGTCCGCCGCACCATGCCGTGTCCTAAGGATTTTTCCATGCTTCTCCAGCAAAGGAATCCATTTGGCGAGCTGCGAGTGAAAATGAATGGTTTCGGAATATAAAATAAATATTGGCGAATGTTACTAAAACATTATGGGTAAACCGTCATAGCTTGAATATGCGATTTTCTATGTCTGAACATATATATAATATTAACGGAGTCCTCGAATCCAAAAGTCGTCTGGATAGACAGGTTGCAAAATGGATAATTTGCAACTGGACGGTACAGACATACATGTAAGTTAACATGAAAAGTTAATGACATCCACTCTTGAAGCTATTTCGCCTAGAATGCTATTGAGTTGCAGGTCATCATCATTAAATAATAAAATAACAGCTACTCTTAAACTGTCTCAAGAGTTAGTATGATTATTGGTCACCCTATTAGGAAGAGACAACATCCACTCTTGAAGCTTTCTCGCTCGGAACGTTTTTGGCATGCCCGTCCTCATTCCAGTTAGTATATAAGTTTCTTGCACAAACCACACACGCAGGCATATTGCCAGACTCTACTCTATTCTATTTTTTGTTGATGGCAAGCAATGCCGATGTCGACCATTCTGCCAATGTCGATAGTGAATTGGAACGGCAAGTGTGAATTTAAAAATGATATAATAAAAACCGGTCAAGAGCGACAAACTTTTTAAGGGATAAACTTAACTTTGCTATTCGATCCCTAGAAACAGCTATTGCACCAACCGCAAATAATAAGTTTGTAATAGATTGCTTTTTTTGTTGTTATTAAACTACATATTTACAGTTTTCAGACTTTTCCCTTTACATGTTTACTGTAAGACTTTGCTTTTTGCCAAATTTCGTAATTCTAGGTCAACGGGAACTACCATATAGGTTTTCGACCCAAAACCTCTAAGGTACATCCGGTTGACCTAGAATTGTCATTTCTGGTTAAAAACAAGATCTTACAGTAGGTACAAGTAAAGGGAAAAAACCGAAAAATAAAAATTGTTGAATATTAAGGTAAATTTTGGTACAAGTATTCGCGAAAATCTAAATTTGCCCACATCTTTTTAACGTGTGGATTCAGGACCTTGATTTTTATACACCTAATAGGGACTATAGACCTGAGTATATGGTATACATTTCAACTTGCTAGGTTCACCTGTTCCTGAGAAAATACGTGGTGGCAGACGGACGGACAAGGAAGTGATCTTATAAGGGTTCGGTGTCGCGGCGAGCCACTAGAGCCTTGGGCCCTCACGGTGCTGGATGGGGTGCGAAACATATTAAAATTTGGGAGCAGGTATTCTCAGAACAGACCCCTGTAGAGAGGGGGACGGAACCGCAATATCTGCTCGAGAGGAGATGTTCAGAAGGACACTGGTACTCCACTTGAGCCTCGCTACAAGCATCTTTTCTAAAATTTTGCCTAGGACTGGTAGGAGGCCGATCGGCCTGTACGACTTAGGGGTGGTGTCTCTTTGCCAGGCTTTCGGAGGACTACCACTGTGGCTACTTTCCAGGCCCCAGGGAAGTGTCCGTGCTCGAGGCACTTATTGGCCAGTGCAAGGAACGTCTCTGGGTCCCGGGATATAGCCTGGGCACAGATATCGGCTATGAGACCGTCTGCCCCGGGTGCCTTTTTCGGGTCGAAGCTTTCCACCGCGGATTTCAGCTCCTGAAGTGTAAACGGTGGGTCATGTTGTTCATCATGCGCCCAGTCGTTTACACGACAGGCCACTTCACGTGTTCGACGGTGGTCAGCATTTTCACCTCCTCTAGGTCTTCCGGGTAGAAGGTCTCGGCCAGCAGCTGAGCCGATTCCTGTGCACTCAGTGGCACTCCATCCTTTACCAACGGCAAGTCTTCCTGTCTTTTGGCGGTCCGTCCTATGACCCTATAAAACCCCTCCCACATTCCTTCCCTATCCTGTTTTTGACAGAAGCCCTTCCAACCTTCTGTCTGCGCCTTTTTTGCCAGAGACTCATAGTTTTGTTTTGCTTGCAGGTACTCGTCGACGACTTTTTGCCTCCGAACCGGTGCAGCGCATCGAATGCGACGTCTCAGGGTGTTTACCTCCGACATCAGCTCAGCGAGCTCTTTGGACCACCATGGTATGGTAAGTTGTTCCTTATTTTTATATTTTTTCAGTGTTTCGTCACAGGTCTTGGTGATGCTAACTATATATTTATTGACACTATTTTCTAAATCTACTTTGTTACTAATTTTATTGATTTCTAATGAATTTAATTTTGCATGAGATTCTATTTGGGCCAATTTCTCATGGAATTTGGCTTTTTTGGTATTAAAAAGTCTTGTAGACCTGTTGACGTTTAAACCTTTTGACTTTTTGAGATTAATTTGGAAAACAATACCATTGTGGTCCGAGCCCGTGAAACCTTCCTCGACCCGCCAGTCCTCCACCAGGTCCAGCAGCTCCATTGGGCACGCTGTTACATCAACGAAGCTGCTGTACAAGGTGTTACCTTACCTCTGACGGTGTCGAAAGACGGACTGTTGCCGACGTTGAGTATCTGCAAGCGCATTTCCTCCGGGGGTCCCGGGCTACCCCACCAGGTGCTCTTGGCGTTGGCGTCGTCGCCAATAATCATTCTAGTGGGGCCTATTTCCTAGCGAATCTGCAAGAGTTCCTCCAGTTATGGCTGTATGTCGTCGACTGACGACACAACCACCGAGTGAAGAGTGAAGAGGCTCCTGGAAGCGTTGCTTCGGGACGGCGGCCATCTCCGCGAACGAGGGCCCCTGGCTTGCGACAAATCGAGGCACCTGCTGTAGGTGCTCCGACAGAGCTCGTGTATGCTGCTGCATTCCTTCAGCGCCTTGTTGTGCTGCTGGAGGTTTTCCATGAGTTGCATCAAGAGCTCTGTCGGTGCGCCCGAGGCAGTGTGAGGTCCCTGGGGGCCTTCTTGGGCTCGGCTGCCTCTACGGGTGTTTTTGCCCACTCTTTCTCACCCTCCTTGACCAGCTGGTATAGCCGGTCCACGGCTTTTGTTAGCGCATCCTTAATTTCTTTTTTCAGGTTCCGCGAGCTGTCCAGTTGTAGTTTGGCACTGGAGAGACACACCTTTGCCTCCGTGGTTCTATTGAGGTTCCTCACGGCTGGCACTTCTCGAGGCGGACTGTCCAGGGCCTTTCCTGGCAGCTCGTAGGTGTCGGATCTTACCCGCTGGGTGGCAATTAGTGCTTTGGTTTTGAGTTGTTTGGTGGGCACGAGTGCTTTCTTTGGGGGAGTGGTAGCTTGTGTGGTTTTCACCGGTGTGGTTTTGCGGGGTTGCCCCGATTTGTGCTTCTCCGCTCAGGTTAGGTTCGCTCAGGTGGTCACCTACTGGGGACGCGACGGCGGAGGCCGGCGCGACATGTCGTGCGGTGTTCCACAGGGTTCTGTCGTTGGCCCACCCCTGTGGAACATCGGGTACGACTGGGTGCTGAGAGGTGAGCTGCAACCGGGGGTGACCCTGGTGTGTTACGCGGACGACACACTGGTCACGGCCCGGGGGATCTCTTACAGGGAGACAGCATTGCTAGCGACCTCTGCAGTCTCGCAGGTTGTGGGCCGCATTCGGTGCCTGGGGCTGGAGGTGGCCCTCAACAAGTCGGAAGCCGTGGTCTTTCAGGGCCCCCGACGCGCAACGCCGCCGGGATCGCATATTGTGGTCGGTTGGACCCCAATGGCTGTCGAGTGCACCATGAAGTACCTGGGATTGGTGCTCGACAGCCGTTGGAGTTTCGGCCCCCACTTCCAGCGGCTGGCACCCAAGTTGATGGGCGCGGCGGGCGCGCTCGCAACGCTGCTTCCCAATCTGGGGGGCCCGAGCACCGCCTGTAGGAGATGGTACCTGGGAGTCTTGCGATCCATGGCCCTGTACGGGGCCCCGGCGTGGGCCTCGGACCTGACGGCCGGCAGACCGCTCTCCCGACCCGCAGCAGACGTACCGGGCGTCGGCGGAGGGTGGACAACGCCCTCTTCCGGCCCCCCTGAACGGGTCCAGAGGGACAGCGGACTTCGCTCAGGTTAGGTTAGGTTTGGTGGGCTGGGTGTCAGCGAGGGTAAAACTCCTGGCACCCCGGGCCATGCAGTGCTACCGGTGCCTGGAGAAAGGGCACGTCCAGGAACTCTGCACCTGCGAAACAGACCGCAGCGATTTGTGTTATCGCTGCGGTCGGCCCGGCCATAAGGCGGCCCAGTGCTCCGCGGAGCCAAACTGCAGTCTGTGTACAGCTGCAGGAAAGCCCGCGGGGCACCGAATAGGTGGCAACGCTTGCGGCGCGCCCAGAAAGCGCAGCAAACGTTGGACCAAGGCTGCGGGGGCCGCACCCCCTAGCACCTCTGAGGCCGACTCCCGGCCTGTGGTGGGACGAAGCGAGGAAATGCAGTGTCAGTAATGGCACTCCATTTCCTCCAGGCGAATATCAACCACTGCACCAGAGCTCAGGATCTTTTGGTCCTGAGCATGGCGCAGTGGTCGATAAATGTGGCGGTGGTCGCTGAGCCGTATTTCGCCCCCCCCCCGGGAAAACTGGGCAGGGGATCTGGACAGCCTGGTGACCATCATCGGCGCGACTCTTGTCGACGTATCCCGGGGTCACTGTTGGGTTGCCGCCCTTGTGAACGGGATCGTCACGATCGGGGCATATTTTTCGCCCAACAAGAGTCTCACCGACTTCGAGAGTTTCCTTGTTGAGTTGGGAGCCGTCGTCGGCCGGTCTCACCCTCGGCCCATTTTGCTTCTCGGTGATCTGAACGCCAAATCAGCGGCGTGGGGATCCCCGGTCACAGACCCGAGAGGCGATGTGCTTGAGGAGTGGGCCATTACGACGGGCCTGGCCGTCTTAAATCGGGGGTCAACCTTCACGTGTGTGCGGCAGCGGGGTGGGTCTATAGTGGACGTCTCGTTCGCTAGTCCCGCTGTCGTGCACCGCGTTCGTGATTGGCACGTGGAAGCGGATGTGGAGACGCTATCGGACCACCGATACATACGTTTCGACGTCTCCGCCCAAACCGCTGAAGGTCGTAGCCAATCGGCCCCCCGGAGAGACGGCCCGCGTTGGGCACTGGAACGCCTCGACAGGGAGGCTCTCGAAGAAGCCACCATCGTCCAAGCCTGGGTTTGGGAGTTGGCTACCGTCGGTCCCGTCGACGTCGATGAGGAGGCGCAGTGGTTTGGCGACGCGATGACGCAAATCTGCGACGCGTCCATGCCACGCGTCTCCCCTCTGTCCGCAAGGCACCGCGTGTACTGGTGGTGCGTCGAGGTCGAGCGGCTACGCGTCGCGTGCGCAGACGCCAGACGCCCGTACACCGTGAAGTCGGAGGAGACGTCTGCGGGATCCCGACGAGGAAGCCGCGCTGTATGAGGTGTACCGCGCGGCGAAGGAGGCTCTGTGGCTGGCCATCGGCGAGTCGAAAACGCGCTCCAGGGAGGAGCTGCTGGCTACCCTAGACGGGGATCCGTGGGGGCGCCCTTACCGCACGGTCCGAGGGAAACTTCGGCCGTGGGCCCCCCCGCTAACGGAAGGTCTCGAGCCGCAGTTTCTGGAGCGCGTGGTCTCGGCTCTCTTTCCTGAGAGAGCCGAGCATGAGCCACCACCGATGGCTGTGCCCACAGCTGCAGAGTCGGAAGAAGAAGAAGAGGAGAGCGAAACCGTCCCAGAGGTGACACAGGCGGAGATGAGCGCGGCCGTGATGCGGCTCCGGGCGAAAAACACTGCTCCGGGGCCCGACGGAGTGCCTGGCCGCGCTCTAGTCCTCGCCCTGAAGGAGTTGGAGCCCCCACTGAGAGGACTCTTCTCGGCGTGCCTTGAGCAGGGTCATTTCCCTACCTGGTGGAAGGCTGGTCGACTGGTCCTGCTCAAGAAGGCGGGGCGCTCTGCGGATTCGTCGTCCGCTTATCGGCCCATAGTGCTGCTGGACGAGGCGGGCAAGTTGCTCGAGCGAGTAATCGCAGATCGCCTCGTCAGCCACTTGTGCACGGTGGGGTCGAACCTGGACGACAGCCAGTTTGGCTTCCGGTGTGGGCGCTCTACCATCGACGCCATCAGATGAGTTAGAGTCCTGGCGGAGGAAGCGGTGTCCCAGGGTGGGGTGGTGCTGGCGGTGTCTCTGGACATCTCCAACGCATTCACCACCCTGCCCTGGAGTTGCATAAGGGAGGCCCTGCGATACCATCGGGTGCCTTCCTACCTCCGCAACATTATGGGGGCGTACCTCTCGGGAAGGTGTGTCACCTACATGGGACGTGACGGCACGGGCCGTCGCCAGATGACGTGCGGTGTTCCACAGGGCTCGGTTCTGGGCCCACCCCTGTGGAACATCGGATACGACTGGGTTTTGCGGTGCGAGCTCCCGCCGGGAGTGAACCTGACGTGTTATGCGGACGACACGCTGGTCACGGCCCGGGGGAGCTCGTACAGGGAGGCAGCGTTGCTGGCTACGGCTGCGGTCTCACAGGTGGTGAGCCGCATACGGCGCCTGGGCCTGGAAGTGGCCCTCAACAAGTCGGAAGCCATCGCTTTTCATGGCCCCCGACGGGCACCGCCGTTGGGATCACACATTGTGGTCGGGGGGGTCCGGATCGCTGTCGAGTCAACCATGAAGTACCCTGGATTGGTGCTCGACAGCCGTTGGGACATCGGCCCCCACTTTCAGCGGCTGGTGCCCAAGTTGATGGGCGCGGCGGGCGCGCTGTCAACGCTGCTTCCCAATTTGGGGAGCCCGAGCTCCGCCTGCAGGCGGTTGTACGTCGGGATCGTGCGATCGATGGCCCTTTATGGGGCCCCGATATGGGCGACCGACCTGACGGTCCACTGCAAGGAGGATACGGCGCGGCATACGCTGGCCGAGTGTGCCGCGTGGGATGAACAGCAGACGCACCGGGCGTCGGCAGAGGGCAGACAACGCCCTCTTCCGGCCCGCCTAAATAGGTCCAGGGGCGACGGACATCCGTCGCCCCCCATGACACTGGACCCGAGACGGCGGCGCGTCGTGTTCCACGCGCGCCTCTCCGAGACGTAGTGGGGGGAGTTTTACACCTCACTCTCCCCGGGACGAGGCAGCGGAAGTCGCATCCGGTGTGGTTTAGTCAGTACGAGTCTGACAGACCCCTCCGCTTATTTTGGACGCCCCATTACGATACTATGTCTAGTGTGTTATTGGTTGTTTGTTGTAAGGGACCGGTTGAAAAGTCCGAGAAGACAAGGACGACGTCGTCTGCGAAGGCTTGGCAGTATACTCCCATACTAGCCATTTTTTGTAGGAGTGAGTCTAGGATAAGGTTCCAAAACGTCGGTCCGGCGATTGAGCCCTGGACGCATCCTTTCGTGGTACCCTTCTCACTAGTCGCTCTGGCGTAGTTGACCCTGATGTTCCGGTCTTCCAGGTATGAGGCGACAAGAGCGTAGATGTTTTTGGGACAGTTTTTGACTACCATCTGTCTTTTGAGTGCTGGCCACCACGCGTTATCGAAGGCCCCCTCTATGTCCAATGATATTAAAAACACGATCTTTTTGGCTTTGATTTCGGCACGTAAGTGGCCCATTAGAGCGTAGAGGGCGTCCTCGGTACCGCGCTGCGGCATGAAACCGTATTGGTTCTTGTTTAGTGTTGGGAGGAAGTGTCACTGGAGTCTGCCTACTAGGAGCTTTTCAACGATTTTTCCTAGGACCGGGAGCAGACCTAATGGCCTGTATGACTTTGGGCTGGTATAGTCGTCCTTTCCTGGCTTGCGGAGTATGCACACGTGGGCGACCTTCCACTGCTTCGGGAAGTGTGACAGCGACAGGCACCTGTTGGCTATCGCTAGGAACGCCTCCCTGTCGCAGTTTATTGCCGCTGTGCAGATGTCTGCTGTTAATCCATCGGGGCCGGGAGCTTTTTTCGGGTTTTGGTTTTGGAGAACCATTTCCAGCTCCGCGGTTGTGAAGGGTGGATCGTCGGCAGACAGGCCTTGAGGGTTCTTTTGTTCCGCTAGCCTCCTAAGTGCTGTGTGGTATGGCTGTTCGGCATCCGTTGAGTCATTGGGGTAGAAGGTTTTTGCCAGAAGATTCGCGGATTACTCTGGACTGAGCGTCTCGCCTGCGGTGTTTCTCAGGAGTGCGTCGTTCTGTCTTCTGGCTGTCTTCCTTAGTACCCTGTAGATGCCATCCCACATGCTCTCTCGGTCCTGCTTCGAGCAGAACTCTTTCCAGTTTGTTGTGGCCGCTTCCGTCGCTGCTGTAGTGTACGTGTTCTTAGCCAGTACGTATTCCTGGATGGTGAACTGTCTCCGGCTGGCGGCTGCGTTCCGGATCCTTCTCTTCTTTCTCAGCGCATCTTTTTGGAGACGGTCTAGAGAAGGGGTCCACCATGGGGGCTTGGCATTGTGTTTGGGCAGCCCCAGCTTTGGTATCGTTTCCTCGCATGAACGGTGGATGTTGGCTACGTATAATGTGATGAGTGACTCCAGATCCTCTGGGTTCGAGATGGCTGAGACTCTGACTGGTGTTATGTCATTGTCCGCCAGGCTGGTCTTCAAGTGAGTGCTGAAGTCTGACCACTTTGCCTTCTTGGTGTTATAGATGCGCGTCGAGATTGGCCTTAAGGGTTCCAAGGCCTTTTCTAAACGCATCGAGAAGGTTATCGCATTGTGATCCGAAGTTATCAGACTCCTTTCTACCCGCCACTCTTCGACCTTGCCCAGCAGCGGCCGGGTGCATACCGTCACGTCGACGTGGCTCGTGCACCATCTGTCTCCTCTGTAGGTCTCGAACGTCGGTGTTTGGCCCGTGTTTAGGATCTGGAGGTCCCGCTCGTTGAGGAACGAGTTATACGCCGCCCCGCGATGGTTTTCGGAGACGCTTCTCCACCACTGGCTCCAGGCGTTTATGTCTCCTCCCACAATTATGTTATTTGTGTGTAGTTTTTGAAGTGTGTTGTGTTTCCGAAAGGTAGGGTTCAATTTCTTGGTCACCCTCAAAATAGACCGATAGCACCCCGAAGCTGAGCTGGCCGACCTTCAGTAAGATGGCGGAGATGTTCTCGGTCACAAGCTGGGGGTCGTGGATGACCTCCAGGTTGTTCCCGAAGACAACGATCGCCGCCTTTACTGGTTTTTGACGTTCAGGCTGCACTGGATGACTTGTGTGCCGGGGTTTTGTTTCATCACACCTGTTCTTCCGACATAGGGCTCTTGAACAAGTGCTACAGAAATTCCCTTTGCATGAGCCACCATGTGTAGTTCTTCTGTGGCCAGCTTGGAGCGCTGAAGATTAACTTGGATGAATCGTAAACTTGATTTCGGTCTTACTGTGTTTTGAAGGGTGACTGGTTGACTTGTCGTGTACTCTTGGTCGCCCTTAGCAATAGGAAACGCGCGACCTCGCTATACCATCCCATTTTTGGCGTTCCTGGCAGTCTTCGCTGAACGCTGTGTGTGCCAGGTCGCTGTCCGTGTCCGTGATCTCTGATCAGGTGTAAGTCCGACTTGCTGGCACACCTCAGGACCACTTTCTGGTTCCGCGCCTTTCGGACTGTGTCAACTCGGGCTCCGCTTGTTTTGAGGTCCAGGGCAGTCCTGATCCTCTCGATTACGTTGTCTCCAGTGTGCTGGGGGTCCGTCGACGAGACGATCAGGGTGTGGTTGGGTTGGGTGGGTGGTTTCGGGGGCTTGGGTGTGCTGGCGACCTGGGCAAAGGTTTTGGGGCTTTGTTGTTGTGGTAGCGGCTTGTCCGCTTTGCCCAATTCCGCTATCCCCTTCTCTATGTTTTCAGGTTAGGTTCGCTCAGGTTAGGTTCGCTCAGGTTAGGTTTTTTTTTTTTTTTTTTTTTGTTTTGGCAGGAGTGGGAAATCCCCGCGGACACCTCGACTATCCCACAGGAATTTCTCCTGTGAGACAGTCGAGGTAGTGCCGGACTCGAACCGGCTAAAACCACACTCCTGCCCCGCCAGTGTCCCTCTGACATGATCAGAGACCTTGTTCACTCTGTTTATTCTTGTTTTGCGACTTTTTTGGTTTAGGCCGAAGAGCCACGCTATATGCGCTTATTTTTGTCAATAAAGTTATATCTATAGTGATCAGAACTGGATTTTTAAGTTTGTATTTATATTTGTATTTATGTTTTTCAATTTTTATTTACTATGATATGTATATTAAATGCTTCTGTCTACTATAATTATTTTATTGTTCATCTAAATATTTCTGTATTTTTTCAATGTACAATTCCACTACTATAATTTATGTAACTACTAATGGTTTTTAATTTATTTATATAATTTTGAACTACTAATGCTTTTTATTTTATTTATATAATTATTAATTCTACGATCCCTCACAAATCTGCCCTCGTGGTGTTTCTTTTATTTCGTTTTTGTTTTACATAATGCAGTTGTTGGGTTAGATCCTTAATATCAACACTATATATTTAATATATAGTTTAATATATAATAGTTTTCCACACCAACTGCATCATGCGAACATTTTCGAAACAGATTTCCGACCAATTTGACACAGCCGTCGATTCCACTAGAGCTGACCTACAGTCTGGCATAACTCCAGCCACTTTCTCACGAAAGTGACTCAAATTACCTGCGTCCGTCAAGCCAACCCTAGTGGTTCGCTCAATGCAACTGCAATTCAGTTGTGTCAAACTGGTCGTCTCTGTGTACGCGGAAGTGGGCGCCTCGACAACTTTAGCAATATGCTATGGTTGCTCGTGCGAATGCGTCCCACTTCCTGCGTATCGGGCATTCTGTGCTGAACGCATTGTGCGAGTGCTCCCCGAGCTTGGCTCTGGCGCAGTTCACGCATGCCGCTGCCTCGCCAAGATGTTTGTCTGGGCAGTCCACCCTAAGGTGTGGACCGCCGCAGTGGCTGCATAGGTCGGCCGGCTCCGTGCAGAGACGCTTGCCGTGACCGTATGCTAGGCAGCGGGTGCACTGCACCAGAGGCGTCTGGTCTTCGACGCGCACTCTCTGGAGGTCAATGCGTAGCTTGCCTCCTTCGAGTGCCCTCTTCCAGATTGCTGGGGAAACACTCAGCACAATGCTGTTCACGTGAGGGTTGAATGACTTTTTACGGAACTTTACTGACATTTTTTGATCCTCGTCGCCGAGGCCGTCAAATAACTCCCGGTTCTGATTCTTAAGGGCTCGTAACACGTCCTCGTCACTGTGGATCAGCAACACGTCCCTAAGAATCAGAAGCGGGTTTCCGTTTTTCACCTCCTCGACGACGAGGTTCTCTCCGGCCGCTTCCAATTGCGCCTTAAGTTTGCGCCTCTCCTCCTTCGTTTCGCACCCCATGATCACTTTCTGATCCTTGGCCTTTCGGACCCTCTCTACTCGCACCCAGCCCTCCTTCGCGTCCACTGCTTTTCGCACTCTTTCGAGGACTTCGGCGCCCGTATCCATTTCCTGTGTTGAGGAAACAACCACCGAGTGCAGCGTCTTTCGCTCCAGGGCTGACGCCCCGGTTTGGCACTTTCTGACGGCCGCTACACTCGCGTAGGTTGTTTCCACCGCACTTTCTCTGCTGGCCAGACTGTCTCGGAGTCCGACGAGTTTCTCGGAGTTGTCTTTTAACTCCGAGATGTGCTCCTTCAAGGTGGTGAGAAGCTCAGTCTGGCCAGCAAGAACCTCGTGGAAGATGGGTTGGGGACCGAAGTCAGCAGTGGGCGCGGGTTCCGGTACAGCGATGGGTGCGGCAGGGGCCCGGTCTTGCTCCGACTCCTTGACCAGCTCATAAAGCCTGTTTATGGCTTCCAGCACCGCAGTCTTTATCTCGGCCTTGAGGTTGCGAGAGTTGCCCAAGTTTAGCTTGGCCTTATTCAGGCAAGCTCTCGCCTCCTCAGTGCGACTGCGGTTCCTCGCCTCAGGCTTCCTAAGCAGTGCCAAGAAGTCGGAGCTCGGAGGAGCTCGCCGCGTCCCCGGAGTGGCAGGGCCCCCTCGTGACGCCGAAGGAGTCTCGTCTCCGAAGGAGATTCTCCTCCTCGCGTCAGGCGAAGGCTCCGCCCTCTCCGCCGATCGCGGCGAGCCACTCGAGCCTTGGGCCCTCACGGTGCTGGATGGGGTGCGAAACATATTAATAATTTGGGAGCAGGTACTGTCAGAACAGGCCCCTGTAAAGAGGGGGACGGAACCGCAATATCTGCTCGAGAAGAGATGTTCTGAGGAACACTGGTACTTATGTGACCCTGTAAAGGGGGGAACACAATAAGTAATATAAAATAATCAAATTAAAATATAAAACAACAATAAAAACAATTAAATTACAAAATTAAATAATATGTCTAAATATGAGTATTAAAATTCTGTTAAAATTCAGGTCAAAAATATTTAAAAAACGAGTTTTCCCTACCAATCACCTAGTTATGGGCCTAAAATATCCAAGAGAAACTATATATTAAAAAAAAAATTTGCCGAAAACTCCCACGTCTACCTTCCTATAGACCAGAGGGCGGGTGGGTGGGCAAAATTTTTTTTTTCGAGCTAGCGGCGCGGTCGAGGTGTCCAGAGACGCGTCTCCGCGCGGGCTAGCTATATGTGGAATAAAAACGGGTAGGTGCCGAACAAAAATTTTGAGTTTTGGTCAAAAAACCAGTTTTTGAACCAAAAAAAATTTGATTTACACCCCACAGCCTGGAGACCGGGACACGGATCGCGAACCAGAATTCAGGGATGAAGGGTGAGTACTATTTATACTATAAACTGATGCTATTTTTGCAAAAAATTTGGAAAAAACACTAAATTTTGAGAATTTACTTTGAAAAAGTCGAAAAATACCTAAGTGTGGTAAGGGATGAAGTCCTGACGCGCGTGTGTGCGTGCGATATGGTCAGTACGTAGGCGGAGGCCTAGTTTAGTCTAAATCCGCTGAAAACAGCTTCAAAATCGCACGTCTAGAAGTGAAGATATCGACAATTGTGTTTTTGACTCGATCCCTAAGGTGGTTTTTGGGTGCTAACAGAGATGTATGAAAAAGACTATTTTTTGGAAAAATCTATGTTTTATTCGAGCTAGGGGCGCGGGCGAGGGGTCCAGAGACGCGTCTCCGCGCGGGCTAGCTAAATATGGAATAAAACAGGGTAGGTGCCGAACAAAAATTTTGAGTTTTGGTCAAAAAACCAGTTTTTGAACCAAAAAATTTTGATTTTCACCCCACAGCCTGGAGACCGGGACACGGATCGCGAACCCGAATTCAGGGATGAAGGGTAAGTACTATTTATACTATAAACTGATGCTATTTTTGCAAAAAATTTGGAAAAAACACTAAATTTTGAGAATTTACTTTGAAAAAGTCGAAAAATTCCTAAGTGTGGTAAGGGATGAAGTCCTGACGCGCGTGTGTGCGTGCGATATGGTCAGTACGTAGGCGGAGGCCTAGTTTAGTCTAAATCCGCTGAAAACAGCTTCAAAATCGCACGTCTAGAAGTGAAGATATCGACAATTGTGTTTTTGACTCGATCCCTAAGGTGGTTTTTGGGTGCTAACAGAGATGTATGAAAAAGACTATTTTTTGGAAAAATCCATGTTTTATTCGAGCTAGGGGCGCGTTCGAGGTGTCCAGAGACGCGTCTCCGCGCGGGCCAGCTATATATGGAATAAAACAGGGTAGGTGCCGAACAAAAATTTGGAGTTTTGGTCAAAAAACCAGTTTTTGAACCAAAAAATTTTGATTTTCACCCCACAGACTGGAGACCGGGACACGGATCGCGAACCAGAATTCAGGGATGAAGGGTGAGTACCATTTATACTATAAACTGATGCTATTTTTGCAAAAAATTTGGAAAAAACACTAAATTTTGAGAATTTACTTTGAAAAAGTCGAAAAATTCCTAAGTGTGGTAAGGGATGAAGTCCTGACGCGCGTGTGTGCGTGCGATATGGTCAGTACGTAGGCGGAGGCCTAGTTTAGTCTAAATCCGCTGAAAACAGCTTCAAAATCGCACGTCTAGAAGTGAAGATATCGACGGGTTCGCTCAGGTTAGGTTCGCTCAGGTTAGGTTCGCTCCTCCCGCCGGGAGTGAACCTGACGTGTTATGCGGACGACACGCTGGTCACGGCCCGGGGGAGCTCGTACAGGGAGGCAGCGTTGCTGGCTACGGCTGCGGTCTCACAGGTGGTGAGCCGCATACGACGCCTGGGCCTGGAAGTGGCCCTCAACAAGTCGGAGGCCATCGCTTTTCATGGCCCCCGACGGGCACCGCCGTTGGGATCACACATCGTGGTCGGGGGGGTCCGGATCGCTGTCGAGTCAACCATGAAGTACCTTGGATTGGTGCTCGACAGCCGTTGGGACTGCGGCCCCCACTTTCAGCGGCTGGTGCCCAAGTTGATGGGCGCGGCGGGCGCGCTGTCAACGCTGCTTCCCAATTTGGGGGGCCCGAGCTCCGCCTGCAGGCGGTTGTACGTCGGGATCGTGCGATCGATGGCCCTTTATGGGGCCCCGATATGGGCGACCGACCTGACGGCCCGCACTATCGCAGTCCTGCGCAGACCGCAGAGAGCGATGGCCGTCAGAGTCGTACGGGGATATCGCACGATCTCGTACGAGGCGGCTTGCGTACTGGCCGGATCCCCGCCGTGGGACCTGGAGGCGAAGACCCTCGCGACACTGTACCAGTGGCGCGAGGGGGCCAAACATCGGGGCGAGAGGCTGGTGCACCGACAGATTACGGTGTACCGGTCTCAGCTCCGACAGGTCATGGTGGCGGAATGGCGGGGGAGGCTAGAGCTTCCCACCGCCGGCCTCGACACAATCGAGGCGATCCGGCCAGTACTCGACGACTGGCTCGGGAGGAGGCACGGCTCCCTGACGTTTCGGGCGACGCAGGTGCTCTCGGGGCACGGCTGCTTCGGGAAGTACCTGTGTCGCTTAAGCAGGGAGCCGGACGCCCGGTGCCATCACTGCGTCCACTGCACGGAGGATACGGCGCGGCATACGCTGGCCGAGTGTGCCGCGTGGGATGAGCCGCGCCGTGCCCTCGTAGCAGAGGTTGGAGGAGACCTGTCGCTGCCGGCCGTCGCTCGCGCGATGGTTGGCAGTGCAGAGTCCTGGGACGCAGTGGTGTCCTTCTGCGAAACCGTCATGTCGCAGAAGGAGGCTGCGGAGAGGTTGAGGGAGGTCGAGACCGCCCTCCCGACCCGCAGCAGACGCACCGGGCGTCGGCAGAGGGCTGATAACGCCCTCTTCCGGCCCCCCTAAATAGGTCCAGGGGCGACGGATTCGGGGACATCCGTCGCCCCCCATGACACTGGACCCGAGACGGCGGCGCGTCGTGTTCCACGCGCGCCTCTCAGAGACGTAGCGGGGGGAGTTTTACACCTCACTCCCCCCGGGACGAGGCCCGCAGGTCGAGCGGGCCGGCACTAGTCCGGGGCAGCGGAAGTCGCATCAGATCCCGCTGCCCCCCGACGCAAGTGTGCGATGGAACACCGGTGTGGTTTTAGTCAGTACGAGTCTGACAGACCCCTCCGCTCTCCCCAGGGCGGAGGACATCCAATGAGGATTTCCACATCGTGAAAAAAAAAAAAAAAAAAAAAAAAAAAAAAAAAAAAAAAAAAAAAAAAAAAAAAAAAGGTTAGGTTCGCTCAGGTTAGGTTAGGTTAGGTTAGGTTGGGGGTGGGGCCGATCTGTATTTATGCTTTCGCGGTTGCACAACGACATGCTTTGCATGGTAGCATAGATGCAGGTCTACCTTACTGCCTCCCTCAGAGGCGGTAGGGTGGCGGGGTCTTGAGGGAGAGCGCTACGGTCGTGTAGATCCTCAAGGCAAGTCTGGTGTGTTCACCTTCACGTGGTTGCCGCCCTGTTCTTGGTCTAATTCCATAAGAAATAGACGCAACAAAAACCACCAGGCGCTTTCTGGGGGGGGGGCGCATCGTACTTCGTATGATCGACTCCCGTCATGCGAAGTGCGGTGTGCGTTTCCCCTGCGTGCCCCTCTGAGCAGCGGGCGTAGCAGAGGGCATGGCAGGGGAGTGGGGTCCTCCTTTTGCGAGATTCTCGCAGAGGGGGGAGGCGGGGCGGTGCGGCGAGAAGATCATGAACATCCGCATGATCCTCTCGCCGCGCCGCTCCGCGGGCGGAGAGGGGGGGAAGGGGCGTTTGCCCTCCCTCCTCACGGTGACGGGCGGGCGACAGGCGCGGAGGTGCCTCCGCCCGCATTGCACCCGTCACCCCGCGGGGGACTGGGCCTCCCGCTTCCCGGCGTGCGTGCGTGAACACCATGCTGGGGAGCGAGGAGAGGAGGCCTGGTCAGAGGTAGCCTCCTTTTGCGGGGTTCTCGCAAAGGGAGGAGGCGGAGCGGCGCGGCGAGAGGATCATGCGCGGAACATGATCCTCTCGCTGCGCCGCTCCGCGGGCGGTGAGGGGGGGAAGGGGCGTTTGCCCTCTCTCCTCACGGTGACGGGCGGGCGACAGGCACGGAGGTGCCTCCGCCCGCATTGCACCCGTCACCTCGCGGGCGACTGGGCCTCCCGCTTCCCGGCGTGCGTTGGCGGACGCCATGCTGGGGAGCGCGGAGGCCTGGTCAGCGGTAGCCTCCTTTTGCGTTTTCGCAAAAGGAGGAGGCGGAGCGCGCGCGGGAGGTCTCTCTCTCGCTGCGCTGCTCCGCGGGCGGAGAGGGGGGGAAGGGGCATTTGCCCTCCCTCCTCACGGTGACGGGCGGGCGACAGGCGCGGGGGTGCCTCCGCCCGCATTGCACCCGTCACCTCCGTCGGTCATTCCCAACCCCCTCCTCCACGCCCGTGCCGTGAGGGCAAGAGGGGGGGGTGTGCCTTGCGTTCGTCGGCGGGGGACTGGAAGTAAAGGCTGTGCCGGATTCCCAGTCCCCCTCCACTATGACGAAGCGGGAATGCGCTGGGTCGTTTTAGTGGGTATACCGGGTTCGACCGCCCGGGGAGTCCCACATACCCCTCCCGTCCCCCGACGGGAGGGCATGCGTAATGCATTTTTTCCCAGCGTCAAAAAAAAAAAAAAAAAAAAAAAAAAGGTTAGGTTGGGGCCGATCTGTATTTATGCTTTCGCGGTTGCACAACGACATGCTTTGCATGGTAGCATAGATGCAGGTCTACCTTACTGCCTCCCTCAGAGGCGGTAGGGTGGCGGGGTCTTGAGGGAGAGCGCTACGGTCGTGTAGATCCTCAAGGCAAGTCTGGTGTGTTCACCTTCACGTGGTTGCCGCCCTGTTCTTGGTCTAATTCCATAAGAAATAGACGCAACAAAAACCACCAGGCGCTTTCTGGGGGGGGGGGGGCACATCGCACTTCGTATGATCGACTCCCGTCATGCGAAGTGCGGTGTGCGTTTCCCCTGCGTGCCCCTCTGAGCGTAGCAGAGGGCATGGCAGGGGAGTGGGGTCCTCCTTTTGCGGGGTTCTCGCAGAAGGAGGAGGCGGGGCGGCGCGGCGAGTGGATCATGCGCGGAACATGATCCTCTCGCCGCGCCGCTCCGCGGGCGGAGAGGGGGGGAAGGGGCGTTTGCCCTCCCTCCTCACGGTGACGGGCGGGCGACAGGCGCGGAGGTGCCTCCGCCCGCATTGCACCCGTCACCCCGCGGGGGGACTGGGCCTCCCGCTTCCCGGCGTGCGTGCGTGAACACCATGCTGGGGAGCGAGGAGAGGAGGCCTGGTCAGAGGTAGCCTCCCTTTGCGAGGTTCTCGCAGAGGGAGGAGGCGGGGCGGCGCGGCGAGAGGATCATGAACATCCGCATGATCCTCTCGCCGCACCGCTCCGCGGGCGGAGAGGGGGGGAAGGGGCGTTTGCCCTCCCTCCTCACGGTGACGGGCGGGCGACAGGCGCGGAGGTGCCTCCGCCCGCATTGCACCCGTCACCCCGCGGGGGACTGGGCCTCCCGCTTCCCGGCGTGCGTGCGTGAGCGCCATGCTGGGGAGCGAGGAGAGGAGGCCTGGTCGGCGGTAGCCTCCCTTTGCGAGGTTCGTTCTCGCAGAGGGAGGAGGCGGGGCGGCGCGGTGGGAGGATCATGAGCAAAACATGATCCTCTCGCCGCACCGCTCCGTGGGCGGTGAGGGGGGGAAGGGGCGTTTGTCCTCCCTCCTCACGGTGACGGGCGGGCGACAGGCACGGAGGTGCCTCCGCCCGCATTGCACCCGTCACCTCGCGGGCGACTGGGCCTCCCGCTTCCCGGCGT
Source organism: Xestia rhomboidea (assembly GCA_963853795.1). Taxonomy (NCBI): domain Eukaryota; kingdom Metazoa; phylum Arthropoda; class Insecta; order Lepidoptera; family Noctuidae; genus Xestia; species Xestia rhomboidea. The sequence continues at coordinate 10,811,441 of OY970786.1, forward strand.
GCGTTGGCGGACGCCATGCTAGGGAGCGCGGAGGCCTGGTCAGCGGTAGCCTCCTTTTGCGATTTCGCAAAAGGAGGAGGCGGAGCGCGCGCGGGAGGTCTCTCTCTCGCTAAGCTGCTCCGCGGGCGGAGAGGGGGGGAAGGGGCATTTGCCCTCCCTCCTCACGGTGACGGGCGGGCGACAGGCGCGGGGGTGCCTCTGCCCGCATTGCACCCGTCACCTCCGTCGGTCATTCCCAACCCCCTCCTCCACGCCCGTGCCGTGAGGGCAAGAGGGGGGGGTGTGCCTTGCGTTCGTCGGCGGGGGACTGGAAGTAAAGGCTGTGCCGGATTCCCAGTCCCCCTCCACTATGACGAAGCGGGAATGCGCTGGGTCGTTTTAGTGGGTATACCGGGTATTGCACGCCCGGGGAGTCCCACATACCCCTCCCGTCCCCCGACGGGAGGGCATGCGTAATGCATTTTTTCCCAGCGTCAAAAAAAAAAAAAAAAAAAAAAAGGTTAGGTTAGGTTGGGGTGCGTCAGAATTCCTCCACGTGTGCCTAGTGGCTGCTGGTCCCTCTCGATACGTCTGGAGGGAAGAGCAGCTGCTGGGTCGGTGCACCCTGGGCGCGGCAGTATCCTTCCTCGAGGAATAAGAAGAAATTCTTCTTATTCCTTGGGGAGTGTTACTGTCGTGGCTAATATTCTGGGGAGGGGTGCCCTGTCCGTTCCGGACAGTGCGCAATTCACGCTCCAAGTCATTGGAGTGTGAATATGGGGAGGGGTCACATCGTGCGTCGTGCGATGACCCACGGAGCGGGTCTATCGGACGATGTGTGATGACCGATTCACTACTCGAGTTCCTCGAGGAGTGGATCAGGGGTCGGGGATATTCGTCGCGTACCGTGCGATGGCTCACGGAGCGGGCTCATCGGACGGTACGTGATTAGCGATTCACTCCTTGTATTTCTCGGGGAGTGAATCGGGGCGGGGTTAATTCGTCGTGTGCCGTGCGATGGCTCACGGAGCGGGCTTATCGGACGGTACGTGATTGATGATTCACTCCTCGAAGTTCTCGGGGAGTGAATCGGGGCGGGGTAAATTCGTCGTGTGCCGTGCGATGGCTCACGGAGCGGGCTCATCGGACGGTACATGATTAGTGATTCATTCCTCGAAAATCTCGGGGAGTGAATCAGGGTTGGGGTTCCTCCTTCATCTTGGATCGCGGCATTCGTCGCGCTCTGGTACGCGTCTGTCCATCAGACGTGACTGTGAGCGCGATGAATCGTCGTGGTGAAGGATCAAGGGGGAAGGGGGGGATATATGTATATGTATGTATGTGTATATATATGTATATAAATTATATATGTTTATGTTTATATATTTATGATGAAGTAGGGAGACAGGGACCACACCCTTCAAAGGAACAAAGAAAAATGAAAAAAACGATTTGCAAAATAGTACCCCAGGGCGGTACCAGCTGCTCAGCAGCTGGAGAATCCGCCACGATCCCTTCGGGATCGTCAAGCCCCTCGTATTCTGGGGAGGGCACCAAACGTTTTCCGCTTGCCAAAGGCAACAAGAGCCGAGGAGGCTCAAGATCACGGTCTTTCGAAGACCTGATCTCTTTCACACCGCACCGCGCGGTGGACGCAGTGTCGGACTCTGGCGCTGCGTCACTAGAGACGGGAGCAGAGGCTCCAGCGGAACCACGCGTGGTTCTGGAGAGGGTGAGTGTGTTGTCGGAGGTCGACGACACACCGCAACCAGTTGCGACCGCTGCCTCCAAATTTTGGTTGAAGCGGCCGCATGACTGTGGGTCGGATGCGGGCTCGGTGGGTTTGTCTTCCAGCGAGGAGAACCTGCCAGCCCCCAAGGTGTCGACAACAAGGAGGGGTAGAGGACGCAAGACGCCTTCCGGAACGATCGCTCCGGCAGCGTCACGTGACTCACGGGGCCGCTTCCTAAAGCCCCCCGATACGCCGGTGCCGAGCGACTCCGAGGGGGCAATGCAGGTGGAGCAAGGGGATGCCTCCATCGCTCTAGTGTCCACCAAGGCGGAGCTCAATGCCGCGAGGCGGGAGGGCCGGAAGGCCATCGCGACCGACGAGGTCGCTGAGTTGGCTCGTCGGGCAAGGGAGAGACGGTCGCACGCTGCCGAGGCTCCTGAGGGCTTGACGGCAGAGGCCCTTAGCCGTCAGGTCTTAGACGGCGTGGACGTCGTCCTGAAGGTGGCCACGAAGTCGGGCAACCTGAAGGGGACCCCGAAGCCCGCGGGGCACCGAATAGGCGGCAACGCTTGCGGCGCGCCCAGAAAGCGCAGCAAGCGTTGGACCAAGGCTGCGGGGGCCGCACCCCCTAGCACCTCTGAGGCCGACTCCCGGCCTGTGGTGGGACGAAGCGAGGAAATGCAGTGTCAGTAATGGCACTCCATTTCCTCCAGGCGAATATCAACCACTGCACCAGAGCTCAGGATCTCTTGGTCCTGAGCATGGCGCAGTGGTCGATAAATGTGGCGGTGGTCGCTGAGCCGTATTTTGTCCCCCCCCGGGAAAACTGGGCAGGGGATCTGGACGGCCTGGTGACCATCATCGGCGCGACTCTTTTCGACGTATCCCGGGGTCACGGTTGGGTTGCCGCCCTTGTGAACGGGATCGTCACGATCGGGGCATATTTTTCGCCCAACAAGAGTCTCGCCGACTTCGAGAGTTTCCTTGTCGAGTTGGGAGCCGTCGTCGGCCGGTGTCACCCTCGGCCCATTTTGCTTCTCGGTGATCTGAACGCCAAATCTGCGGCGTGGGGATCCCCGGTCACAGACCCGAGAGGCGATGTGCTTGAGGAGTGGGCCATTACGACGGGCCTGGCCGTCTTAAATCGGGGGTCGACCAACACGTGTGTGCGGCAGCGGGGTGGGTCTATAGTGGACGTCTCGTTCGCTAGTCCCGCTGTCGTGCACCGCGTTCGTGATTGGCACGTGGAAGCGGAGGTGGAGACGTTATCGGACCACCGATACATACGTTTCGACGTCTCCGCCCAAACCGCTGAAGGTCGTAGCCAATCGGCCCCCCGGAGAGACGGCCTGCGTTGGGCACTGAAACGCCTCGACAGGGAGGCTCTCGAGGAAGCCACCATCGTCCAAGCCTGGGTTCGGGAGTCGGCTACCGTCGGCCCCGTCGACGTCGATGAGGAGGCGCAGTGGTTTGGCGACGCGATGACGCAAATCTGCGACGCGTCCATGCCACGCGTCTCCCCTCTGTCCGCAAGGCGAGAAGGGAAGGGGTATGAGTGGTGGTCTCCGTCACTGGAGGCCATGCGTAAAAGGCATAACAGGCTGAGGAAAGCATGGCAATCGGTACGTAAGGTCAAAGGGGACATTGAAGTGCGCGCGAGGCATGAATTTCACGAATGCCGCAGTAGCTACAGGCTCTTGATGGAGAAGGCGCAGCTCGACTTCTTCCGCAAGCTGGCCGATTCCGGAAACCAGGACCCCTGGGGCCTGGCTTATAGAACTGCCAGTGGCAGATTTAGACCACCGCCCAACGTGGTGAGCGGCGCCAGGCTTGCGGAGGGCTTCGCTGTGGATGCGGGTGCTGCCATGGGCGGCCTTATGAGGGCCCTATGCCCGGATGATGACCCACTGAGGGACTCACCCTACCATCGGCAGGTGCGCTTGATGGCTGCCTGCATCCCGTCGGGTGGGGATGCGCCTCCTCTGTCTGCTCAGGATCTGGAGAAGATAGTTAGGGCTTTGCCCAACACGGCACCGGGTATCGACGGGATTTCGGCGCGCATTGTCGGCCATGTGTGGCGGGCGGCCGGCGCTGAAATGACACACATGTTCGGCAGATGCGTGGTTGAGGGCGTCTTCCCCGATGTGTGGAAGGACGGCCGGCTCATTGTCATCCCGAAAGGGAATGACAGGCCGCTTACCGATCCTAAAGCATATCGGCCACTTACCCTCCTCCCTGTCCTGGGCAAAATCCTGGAAAGGGTCTTGCTGCAGTGCGCTCCAGCGATCACGCGGAGTGTGTCGTCATGCCAGTACGGGTTCTCTCGGGGTAAGTCTACTCTGTCAGCGCTTAATGACATTCTGGGCACAGTTGCTGACAGCCGGTACAAATACGTCCAAGCGATCTTTCTGGACATATCTGGGGCCTTCGATAACGCATGGTGGCCCATGATCCTGCTTAAGGCGAAGGGGGTGGGGTGCCCACCAAACATCTACCAAATGCTGGCGGCGTACTTCACGAACCGGCGAGTCGGACTTTTCGCAGGAAACGGGGTTGTCTGGAAGGCCACGTCTATGGGCTGCCCTCAGGGCTCGGTAGTGGGACCGCCACTATGGAACCTCCTGATGGACGACCTGCTTCGGTTACCCTATCCGGCGGGCGTGAAGGTGGTTGCGTACGCTGATGATGTAACGGTACTCGTCGAGTCTGACTCTAGAGCCGGCATTGAGGCTTCAGCCTCGTGCGCCATGGCGTTAATGTCCGAGTGGGGTGCGCGGAATAGGTTGGGCTTCTCCCCCTCAAAGTCGTACTCGATGACTCTTAGGGGGGGTCTGTCCAAGCGCCCGCCCACGGTCAGACTTGACGGGTCCTCAGTCAGGAGCGTGCGCTCAACCAAGGTTCTTGGCGTGGTGATCGATGCGGGTCTTTCATTTAGGGAACACGCTCAGTCCATTGGTGAGCGGGCTGCGGCGGGGCTGGGAAAGATGTCACGCGTCTCTGCCTCCTCTTGGGGCGTCCGCTACAGGGCCCTCAAGCTCCTGTACAAAGGGATCTTTGTCGCAACTATCACCTATGCGGCAGGGTGCTGGTGGAGGCGCGTGAACACTTACATGGTCAAGACCACGCTTTTGCGAACCCAGAGACCAGCGCTCGTCCTTCTGACGAAAGCGTACCGGTCGGTCAGCACTGCGGCTCTACCTGTTCTGGCAGGAGTGCTGCCTGCCGACCTCGAGGTTGCCCGCGCTGGCATGATTGACGACATCCGGCACTTGCCTCGGGATGCGTTCAGGGCAGGGAGGATGGACATTGCGAACGGCGCCGTTGGCAGCTGGCAGCGGAGGTGGGAGTCGGAGGACAAGGGTAGGGAGCTCTTTCGATTTTTCCCGGACGTGGCGGCTAGACTCAAGGCAACTTGGGTCGAGCCGGACTACCAAGTCTCACAGATCCTGACAGGACATGGATGCTTTAGGAAGAGATTGTATGAGATGAAGTTGTGCGAGGAAAGTATTTGTTACTGCGGGTATGAGGATGAAAGCCTGGACCATGTATTATGGCGATGTCCGTTGTATGATGAAGTAAGAGGTGAGATGATGGATGGGGTCACGCGCGCTGAGGAGGGACCGGTCTACTACACTGACCTCGTCGCCTCGGAGGAGAATTTCCGGGTACTCAAAGACTTCGCTCACAAGTGGCACAAAGTTCGGAGCGGGCTAGAGAGAGCTGATGACCAGGAGCCACCGTGAAAGAGAAGAAGATGCCAGTCTAGTTTTAAGCTATAAGTCGCAAAAGAAAAGGGGCCAAGTTGAAGGAAAAAAAAAAAAAAAAAAAAAAAACGGGATATTATTTACATGTTCAAAAAGGAAAAAAAAAAAAAAAAAAAAAAAAAAAAAAAAATATATATATATATATATATATATATGACAATGAAAGGGGGGACCTGAGCATAGAGTAGGACTAAGTGTAAACAATTGTACTGAAATAATTATACTGTAATTTATTGTATTGTTACAAAAAAAAAAAAAAGGTATAAGATGGAACAAAAAAAAAAAAAAAAAAAAAAAAAAGGGGAGTAAGATGGGAAAAAAAAAAAAAAAAAAAAAAAAAAAAAAGGGGGGTTATAAAACCAGGGAGGGTTGAGCGTAGGCTCAAGGTATCAACTGGGAACGAGTTAAAGGGTTTGGAATAGGACGGGCAGCGAAGCTGTGCTGTGATGTTGCGCATAACGTGCGGGACGGGCTAGATTGCCGCCCCAGAATGGGGGGAAAGGCAAAACAGGGACTGGACGGGAGATTTGTACAAAGAGTCAAGCAGCGGCTGCGGTGATAGCACGCCCATCTGGGCGTAATATGTCCGCAGTCGTCTCCTTGGCGTTTCGGCCCATATGACATGATGTCGGTGGGGCCATGGGAGGTGGTGGGTTGTCCGCAAGGCGTCGCGTGTACTGGTGGTGCGTCGAGGTCGAGCGCCTACGCGTCGCGTGCGCAGACGCCAGACGCCCGTACACGCGATGTCGGAGGAGACGTCTGCGGGATCCCGACGAAGAAGCCGCGCTGTATGGGGTGTACCGCGCGGCGAAGGAGGCTCTGTGGCTGGCCATCGGCGAGTCGAAGGCGCGCTCCAGAGAGGAGCTGCTGGCGACCCTAGACGGGGATCCGTGGGGGCGCCCTTACCGCACGGTCCGAGGGAAACTTCGGCCGTGGGCCCCCCCGCTAACGGAAGGTCTCGAGCCGCAGCTTCTGGAGCGCGTGGTCTCGGCTCTCTTTCCGGAGAGAGCCGAGCATGAGCCACCACCGATGCCTGTGCCCACAGCTGCAGAGTCAGATGAAGAGGAGCGCGAAACCGTCCCAGAGGTGACACAGGCGGAGATGAGCGCGGCCGTGATGCGGCTCCGGGCGAAGAACACTGCCCCGGGGCCCGACGGAGTGCCTGGCCGCGCTCTAGTCCTCGCCCTGAAGGAGTTGGAGCCCCCACTGAGAGGACTAGTGGTCGGGGGGGTCCGGATCGCTGTCGAGTCAACCATGAAGTACCTTGGATTGGTGCTCGACAGCCGTTGGGACTTCGGCCCCCACTTTCAGCGGCTGGTGCCCAAGTTGATGGGCGCGGCGGGCGCGCTGTCAACGCTGCTTCCCAATTTGGGGGGCCCGAGCTCCGCCTGCAGGCGGTTGTACGTCGGGATCGTGCGATCGATGGCCCTTTATGGGGCCCCGATATGGGCGACCGACCTGACGGCCCGCACTATCGCAGTCCTGCGCAGACCGCAGAGAGCGATGGCCGTCAGAGTCGTACGGGGATATCGCACGATCTCGTACGAGGCGGCTTGCGTACTGGCCGGATCCCCACCATGGGACCTGGAGGCGAAGACCCTCGCGACACTGTACCAGTGGCGCGAGGGGGCCAAACATCGGGGCGAGAGGCTGGTGCACCGACAGATTACGGTGTACCGGTCTCAGCTCCGACAGGTCATGGTGGCGGAATGGCGGGGGAGGCTAGAGCTTCCCACCGGCCTCGACACAATCGAGGCGATCCGGCCAGTACTCGACGACTGGCTCGGGAGGAGGCACGGCTCCCTGACGTTTCGGGCGACGCAGGTGCTCTCGGGGCACGGCTGCTTCGGGAAGTACCTGTGTCGCTTAAGCAGGGAGCCGGACGCCCGGTGCCATCACTGCGTCCACTGCACGGAGGATACGGCGCGGCATACGCTGGCCGAGTGTGCCGCGTGGGATGAGCCGCGCCGTGCCCTCGTAGCAGAGGTTGGAGGAGACCTGTCGCTGCCGGCCGTCGCTCGCGCGATGGTTGGCAGTGCAGAGTCCTGGGACGCAGTGGTGTCCTTCTGCGAAACCGTCATGTCGCAGAAGGAGGCTGCGGAGCGGTTGAGGGAGGTCGAGACCACCCTCCCGACCCGCAGCAGACGCACCGGGCGTCGGCAGAGGGCGGACAACGCCCTCTTCCGGCCCCCCTAAATAGGTCCAGGGGCGACGGATTCGGGGACATCCGTCGCCCCCCATGACACTGGACCCGAGACGGCGGCGCGTCGTGTTCCACGCGCGCCTCTCCGAGACGTAGCGGGGGGAGTTGTACACCTCACTCCCCCCGGGACGAGGCCCGCAGGTCGAGCGGGCCGGCACTAGTCCGGGGCAGCGGAAGTCGCATCAGATCCCGCTGCCCCCCGACGCAAGTGTGCGATGGAACACCGGTGTGGTTTTAGTCAGTACGAGTCTGACATACCCCTCCGCTCTCCCCAGGGCGGAGGACATCCATTGAGGATTTCCACATCGTGAAAAAAAAAAAAAAAAAAAAAAAAAAAAAAAGGTTAGGTTAGGTTAGGTTGGGGTGGGGCCGATCTGTATTTATGCTTTCGCGGTTGCACAACGACATGCTTTGCATGGTAGCATAGATGCAGGTCTACCTTACTGCCTCCCTCAGAGGCGGTAGGGTGGCGGGGTCTTGAGGGAGAGCGCTACGGTCGTGTAGATCCTCAAGGCAAGTCTGGTGTGTTCACCTTCACGTGGTTGCCGCCCTGTTCTTGGTCTAATTCCATAAGAAATAGACGCAACAAAAACCACCAGGCGCTTTCTGGGGGGGGTGCGCATCGCACTTCGTATGATCGACTCCCGTCATGCGAGGTGCGGTGTGCGTTTCCCCTGCGTGCCCCTCTGAGCGTAGCAGAGGGCATGTCAGGGGAGTGGGGTCCTCCTTTTGCGAGGTTCTCGCAGAAGGAGGAGGCGGGGCGGCGCGGTGGGAGGATCGTGTTTGGAGGACATGATCCTCTCGCCGTGCCGCTCCGCGGGCGGAGAGGGGGGGAAGGGGCGTTTGTCCTCCCTCCTCACGGTGACGGGCGGGCGACAGGCGCGGAGGTGCCTCCGCCCGCATTGCACCCGTCACCCCGCGGGGGACTGGGCCTCCCGCTTCCCGGCGTGCGTGCGTGAACACCATGCTGGGGAGCGAGGAGAGGAGGCCTGGTCAGAGGTAGCCTCCTTTTGCGAGGTTCTCGCAAAGGGAGGAGGCGGAGCGGCGCGGCGAGAGGATCATGCGCGGAACATGATCCTCTCGCTGCGCCGCTCCGCGGGCGGTGAGGGGGGGAAGGGGCGTTTGCCCTCTCTCCTCACGGTGACGGGCGGGCGACAGGCACGGAGGTGCCTCCGCCCGCATTGCACCCGTCACCTCGCGGGCGACTGGGCCTCCCGCTTCCCGGCGTGCGTTGGCGGACGCCATGCTGGGGAGCGCGGAGGCCTGGTCAGCGGTAGCCTCCTTTTGCGGTTTCGCAAAAGGAGGAGGCGGAGCGCGCGCGGGAGGTCTCTCTCTCGCTGCGCTGCTCCGCGGGCGGAGAGGGGGGGAAGGGGCATTTGCCCTCCTTCCTCACGGTGACGGGCGGGCGACAGGCGCGGGGGTGCCTCCGCCCGCATTGCACCCGTCACCTCCGTCGGTCATTCCCGAACCCCCTCCTCCACGCCCGTGCCGTGAGGGCAAGAGGGGGGGGTCCGCCTTGCGTTCGTCGGCGGGGGACTGGAAGTAAAGGCTGTGCCGGATTCCCAGTCCCCCTCCACTATGACGAAGCGGGAATGCGCTGGGTCGTTTTAGTGGGTATACCGGGTTTTGCACGCCCGGGGAGTCCCACATACCCCTCCCGTCCCCCGACGGGAGGGCATGCGTAATGCATTTTTTCCCAGCGTCAAAAAAAAAAAAAAAAAAAAAAAAGGTTAGGTTGGGGTGCGTCAGAATTCCTCCACGTGTGCCTAGTGGCTGCTGGTCCCTCTCGATACGTCTGGAGGGAAGAGCAGTTGCTAGGCCGGTGCACCCTGGGCGCGGCAGTATCCTTCCTCGAGCAATGAGAAGAAATTCTTCTTATTCCTTGGGGAATGTTACTGTCGTGGCTAATATTCTGGGCAGGGGTGCCCTGTCCCTTCCGGACAGTGCACGATTCACGCTCCAAGTCATTGGAGTGTGAATATGGGGAGGGGTCACATTGTGCGTCGTGCGATGACCCACGGAGCGGGTCTATCGGACGATGTGTGATGACCGATCCACTACTCGAGTTCCTCGAGGAGTGGATCAGGGGTCGGGGATATTCGTCGCGTACCGTGCGATGGCTCACGGAGCGGGCTCATCGGACGGTACGTGATTAGTGATTCACTCCTCGAAGTTCTCGGGGAGTGAATCGGGGCGGGGTTATTCGTCGTGTGCCGTGCGATGGCTCACGGAGCGGGCTCATCGGACGGTACGTGATTGGTGATTCACTCCTGGAACTTCTCGGGGAGTGAATCAGGGTTGGGGTTATTTCGTCGTGTGCCGTGCGATGGCTCACGGAGCGGGCTCATCGGACGGTACGTGATTAGTGATTCACTCCTCGAACTTCTTGGGGAGTGAATCAGGGTTGGGGTTCCTCCTTCATCTTGGATCACGGCATTCGTCGCCCTCTGGTACGCGTCTGCCCATCAGACGTGACTGTGAGCGTGATGAATCGCCGTGATAAAGGATCAAGGGGGAGGGGCGGAAATATTTATATGTGTATGTATGTATATATATTATATATGTTTATTATATTTATGAAGTAGGGAGATAGGGACCACACCCTTCAAAGGAACAAAACAAAATGAATAAGAAGAATTGGAAAATAGTACCCCAGGGCGGTACCAGCTGCTCAGCAGTTGGAGAATCCGCCACGATCCCTTCGGGATCGTCAAGCCCCCCGTATTCTGGGGAGGGCAACAATTCTCTTCCACTTGCCAAAGGCAACGAGAGCCGAGGAGGCTCAAGATCACGGTCTTTCGAAGACCTGATCTCGTTCAAACCACCCGACCGAAAACTGGGTGAGCGCCGCGCGTCGGAGGCGGTCGTAGTGTCGGACGGCGGCACTGCGTCACTAAGGACGGAAGTAGAGGCTCCAGTGGAGCCACGCGTGGTCCTGGAGAGGGTGTGCATGTCGGAGTCAGACGACACACCGCAAGTAGTTACAGCCGCTCCCTCCAAGTTTTGGGGGAAGCGTTCTCGCGGCTGTCTGACGGACGCGGGTTCGGCAGGTCTGTCCTCCAGCGAGGAGAACCTGCCGGCTAACAAGATGCCGACAGCCAGGAGAGGCAGAGGTCGCGTGACTAACAGTCCGGTAGCGTCACGCGACATTCGGGGCCGCTTCCTGAAGCAGCGCACCGATACGCCAACGGTCAGCGACTCGGATCGCGTCTCACCCGCGGTCTCAGTCGACGACCTTGGAGGGGTCAGCGTCGCTCTTGTGGGCACAAAGGCGGAGGCCAACGCCGCGAAACGTGCTCAGAACAGAGCGGTCGCGGCCGATGAGGTGGCCGAAATGGCCCGTCAGGCCCGAGAGCGGCGGTCTGCCCAGGCGGCCAATGGGGAGAGCCTGACAGCAGAGGCTCTCAGCCGCCAAGTGATGGACGGCGTGGACATTGTCCTGAAGGTTGCCACCAAATCCGGCAACCTGAAGGGCTCGTTTATGCGCGCCCTCAAAGAGGCAGCAGAGGGGATCAGAGAGGCGGTTCAGGTTCTCCATGGCCACACGACCTCGGAGGAGACGGCGAGGCTGTGGACGGAGAACAGTCGTCTCCGATCCGAGCTGGAGGACCTCAAGCGGCAGTTTGCCGCTTTGCAAAATGTCGGGCAGCAGCAGGCGGCTCCCTCGTCGGCCCCTGCACATGCAGCGCCGCCAACTCGAAGTTTGTCGGACTACGACGTAGAGAGGGTGGCGAGAGTCTGTATGGTGCAGTGTGGGGGCATGGTGAGTGCCCGCTTGGAGGCAATTGAGTCTCGACTGCCCCCGGCTGAGATCCTCCGGCCCCCGCTTGCGGCGGATAGGCGGAGGGTGGAAGAGTCCGCGAGGACGAAGCCCGCGCAGGTCACGCAGAAACCTGCAGAGGGGGGCAACGCGGCAGGGCCTGGGAGGCCTGTGCAGGGTGCGTCCGTACCCCTCGTCCAGCCCCCGGTGACCGCTTCTCCCGCCCAAGTGACGGTGGGTGGAGAGGGCCGCCGCAAGAGAAGGAAGAAGAAGAAGGCGGTGGGTACGACCGCGCCTCCTACTTCCCAAGAGGCCGCGCTACCGGCGACTGCACCTCCCACCCAGGAGGCCTGGACGACGGTGGTGAAGAGGGGGCGCAAAAAGAGCGCGCCGCAGCCGACACCGCCCCAGGTACCGACTCGGTCACAGGGCACGAGGCAGCCCAGGGTCACTACCCCACGCTCCGAGGCTGTAGTTATTACACTGCAGCCCGAAGCCGTGAGCAGGGGAGTGACCTACAAGTCGGTCCTGGCGGAAATGAAGCAGAAGCTTCAGTTTAGCGAGTTTGGCACCCCGGCTGGTTTCGTCTTCAGGACGGCAGCCACGGGTGCCAAGATGCTTCAGGTGTCGGGTGCCGGAAGGCAGGAGAGGGCGGACAAGCTGGCCGCCAAACTCCGGGAAGTCCTCAATCCAGAGGACACCCGAGTGTCCAGGCCCATGGTCACGGCTGAATTGCGCGTGGATGGGCTGGACGACTCGGTGACCCCGGAGGAAGTAACGGCGGCCATTGCTCAAAACGGTGGGTGTCCGCCAGACAGTGTGGTGGCGGGCGAAATTCGCAGCGGCACGGACGGGCTGGGCACTGTTTGGGTGCGGTGCCCGGTCGCGGCTGCGAACAAGATTGCAGATGGCGGGCGACTACTGGTAGGCTGGGTGTCTGCCAGGGTCAAACTCCTGCCAAGGCGGGCCTTGCAGTGCTTCCGGTGCCTCGAAAAGGGGCATGTCAAGGCACAATGCACTGCACAAGTCGACCGCAGCGAACTATGTTTCCGCTGCGGTCGACCCGGCCACAGGGCGGCCCAGTGCTCCGGAGCGCCTAACTGCAGCCTTTGCGCAGCTGCAGGGAAACGCTCGGAGCACAGACTTGGCGGGAAGGCCTGCAAGGCACCCAAGTCCAAGAATAAGAGGTCTAGAGCTGTCGGAGAAACTGCGCCTCTCCCACAGCCCGACTCCCGACCCAGGGAAGGAGGAGCCGAGGAAATGGAATGCCATTAATGGCACTATTCCGTTTCCTCCAGGCGAACATCAACCACGCCGCCAGAGCTCAGGATCTATTGCTCCAGAGCATGGCGGAGTGGTTGATCAACGTGGCTGTGGTCGCCGAGCCGTATTTTGTTCCCCCCCGCGATAACTGGGCAGGGGACCTGGACGGCTTGGTGGCCATCATTGGCGGGACTCTTGTCAGTCCGTCCCGAGGTCACGGCTGGGTGGCCGCCCTCGTGGACGGCATTGTCACAATTGGGGCGTATTTCTCTCCCAACAAGAGTCTCGCTGACTTTGAGGAGTTCCTTGTCGAGCTAGGTGCCGTCGTGAGCCGGTTCCACCCTCGCCCGGTGCTGTTGCTCGGGGATCTCAATGCCAAGTCTGCGGCGTGGGGATCCCCGATCACCGATCCCAGGGGTGAGGTGTTGGAGGAGTGGGCGGTCGAGACCGGCCTGACCGTCCTGAATCGGGGCTCGGTGCACACGTGCGTGCGGCAGCGGGGCGGGTCCATAGTGGACGTGTCGTTCGCAAGCCCCGCTGTTGCAGGCCGTGTGCACGACTGGCGAGTTGCCGTAGAGGTGGAGACGCTGTCGGACCATCGATATATTCGATTTGACGTCTCCACCCAGGCTGCGGGCGGCGGTCGCCCGCCTGCCCCGCAAATGGACGGTCCTCGCTGGTCGTACAAGCGAATCGACAGGGAACTCCTCGAGGAAGCCGCAATCCTCCAGGCCTGGGTCCGGGAGTCAATGACGAACGAACCCCTCGACGTCGAAGCGGAGGCGCAGTGGTTCCGCGGGGCGATGACGCAAATTTGCGATGCGTCTATGCCCCGCGTCACCCAACCCACAAGGCGCCAGCTGTACTGGTGGTCCGCCGTCATCGCGCAGTTGCGCGTGACGTGCGTGGAGGTGAGACGCCAGTACACCCGATACCGGAGGAGACGTCGTCGGGTTCCGGAGGAAGAGGCCGCGCTGTATGAGGTGTACCGCGCGGCCAAGGAGGCTCTGTGGCTGGCCGTCGGCGAGGCTAAGACTCGAGCCAGGGAGGAGATGTTGTCGACCCTCGACGTGAATCCGTGGGGGCGCCCTTATCGTGCGGTGCGAGGGAAACTTCGTGCCTGGGCGCCCCCACTCACTGAGAGTCTGCAGCCTCAGCTGCTGGAGGAAGTGGTCGCAACGCTCTTCCCTGCCAGAGAAGAGCATGTACCGCCGCCGATGGCTTTGCCCACAGCCGCAGAGCCTACGGATGGGGAGGACGTCAGCGTCCCAGAGGTGACACACGCAGAGATGAGGGCGGCAATAACGCGGCTTCGGGCCAAAACCGTCGCCCCGGGGCCCGACGGGGTTCCCGGTGTCGCGCTTGCCCTCGCTCTGAAAGAGCTAGAGCCCCAGCTGAGAGGACTCTACTCAGCGTGTCTTGAGCAGGGCCAATTCCCTAGTGAGTGGAAAACGGGTCGTCTGGTCCTGCTCAAGAAGGTGGGGCGCCCAGCGGACTCGCCGTCCGCGTACCGGCCCATAGTGCTGCTGGACGAGGTGGGTAAGCTTTTCGAGCGGATTATTGCTGCCCGCCTCGCCGGCCACTTGTACAGAGAGGGGCCGGATCTGGACGACAGTCAGTTCGGCTTTCGGCATGGGCGCTCCACCGTGGACGCCATAATGCGGGTAAGAGTCCTGGCGGAGGAAGCGGTGTCCCGGGGCGGGGTGATGTTGGCGGTGTCCTTGGACATCTCCAACGCTTTCAACACCCTGCCCTGGAGCTGCATTCGGGAGGCGCTGTGTTACCACAGGGTGCCCCCGTACCTCCGCCGCATCGTTGGGGCTTATTTAGCGGAAAGGTGTGTCACCTACTGGGGACGCGACGGCGGAGGCCGGCGCGACATGTCGTGCGGTGTTCCACAGGGTTCGGTCGTTGGCCCACCCCTGTGGAACATCGGGTACGACTGGGTGCTGAGAGGCGAGCTCCAACGGGGGGTGACCTTGGTGTGTTACGCGGACGACACGCTGGTCACGGCCCGGGGGAACTCGTACAGGGAGGCAGCGTTGCTGGCGACCTCTGCGGTCTCGCAGGTCGTGGGCCGCATACGGCGCCTGGGCCTGGAGGTGGCCCTCAACAAGTCGGAGGCCGTGGTCTTTCACGGCCCCCGGCGGGCGCCGCCGCCGGGATCACATATTGTGGTCGGGGGGACTCCAATTGCTGTCGAGTGCACCATGAAGTATCTCGGATTGGTGCTCGACAGCCGTTGGAGTTTCGGCCCCCATTTCCAGCGGCTGGCGCCCAAGTTGATGGGCGCGGCGGGCGCGCTCGCAACGCTGCTTCCCAATCTGGGGGGCCCGAGCACCGCCTGTAGGAGATTGTACCTGGGGGTCTTGCGATCCATGGCCCTGTACGGGGCCCCGGTGTGGGCCTCGGACCTGACGGCCGGCAGCATCGCGATCCTGCGAAAACCGCAGCGGGCGATGGCCGTCAGGTCTGTCAGGGGGTATCGCACAATCTCCTACGAGGCGGCTTGTGCACTGGCCGGGTCGCCACCCTGGGACCTGGAGGCGAGAGTCCTCGCGTCACTTTACCGGTGGCGCGAGGAGGCGCGGACGCGGGGCGGAGGACCGATGCAGCGAGAGATCGATCTGCGTCGGTCCCAGCTCCGCGAGGTCATGGTGGCGGAGTGGCGGGAGAGGCTTTTGCGCCCTACCGCCGGCCTCGCTACCATCGAGGCGATCCGACCAGTGCTCGAGGAATGGCTCGAGAGGAGGCACGGCTCCCTGTCGTTTCGGGCGACGCAGGTATTCTCGGGGCACGGTTGCTTCGGGAAGTACCTGTGTCGCATAAACAGGGAGCCGGACGCCCGGTGTCATCACTGCGTCCATTGTCTGGAGGACACGGCGCGGCACACGCTGGCAGAGTGTGCCGCATGGGAGGAGCCGCGCCGTGCCCTCGTGACAGAAGTGGGAGCCGACCTAGCGCTGCCGGCCGTCGCTCGCGCGATGGTCGGGAGCGCAGAGTCGTGGGATGCAGTGATCTCCTTCTGTGAAACGGTCATCTCACAGAAGGAGGCTGCGGAGAGGTCGAGGGAGGTGGAAACCGCTCTCCCGACCCGCAGCAGACGTGCCGGGCGTCGGCGGAGGGCGGACAACGCCCTCTTCCGGCCCCCCTGAACGGGTTCAGAGGGACGGCGGACTTGGGGACGTCCGCCGCCCCGCCGAATAACTGGACCCGAGGCGGTGGCGCGTAGTGTTCCGCGCGCGCCCCTATTGGCGTTGCGGGGGGAGTACACCTCGCTCCCCCCGTAGACATGAGGTGGCCCGCAGACGCGGGCCGGCACTAGCCGGGGATCGTGGAAGGCGCACTAGTTCCCATGATCCCCGGTGCAAGTGTGGGAATGGAACACCGGGGTGGTTTTTAGTCGGTTAGAGTCCGACAGACCCCTCCGCCCGCCCCAGGGCGGAGGACATCCGTGTGGATTTTCCACCCCGGCAACAAAAAAAAAAAAAAAAAGGTTAGGTTGGGGGACCACCCCACAGAGCTTACGTCCACGTCGTGTCCCCTGGAAACGGCCCAGTTTGACCACCGTAACGGAGTGGCAGACTGGGTACGGCCAAAGTGCTCTGTGCTCTCGTAGAGAATTTTATTTTATTGCGTTGTTGTCCTACGAACCTGCTGTGGCAATGCCAAAACCCATGCGGGACGCCTCCGGGCGTTTTTTAAAACCAAAAGGCCCTTCTCAGGGCCAACCCAAAGGCCCTTCTCAGGGCCACTCCGACGCTCCGGCGTCAGAGGCTAGCCGCGCGCCGTCTGCGGCTAGCTTCTACGGAGGGGCGAGTGAGTCGTCTGACAACGACTCACATATTGGTGTGTCGGACGACTCGCGGTCGCGGAAGAGGGTCCGCCGGAGCGGTGGTTCCGACGGCTCCTCGGGCTCGGGGTCGACGAGGTTGCCGAAGGCTAAAAAGCCGACGGCAGCCTCGGATACCCATGACGTTGGGCTCGCGGACGCCCAACGCCAGTTGGACCTGGCTCGGCGGGCGCAACTCCAGCAAGAGCTGGAGGAGCGAGTTGCTGCCAAAGAGAGGCGGGCGCAAGTCGCCCGGGCCAGGTCTGGGTACGGTGCGTCCCGCGTTCATTACGCGGACCACTCTCTGGCGGAGCTGGAGAGAATGGCGGAGGAGGACGAGGAGGAGATTCTGGAGGTCGCCTCTAAGTCCTCCAATCTTAAGGGGACCTTCCAGAAGGCCCTCAAGTGCCGGGCCGCGAGCATGCGCGGTGTCGTCACGGAGCTGGTCCAGCGGAAGACCACCGACGAGACGCGGCAACTGCAGGCGAGGATTGATCGCCTGCAGTCGGAGGTCAGCCAGCTTCATCAGAAGCTGGCTGAAGCCACGGCCCGGCCACTACGAGCCGAGACGAGCCCTGCGGTAGAGGGCCCCTCCTCCTCCAACCTTGAGGATATCATCCGCAAGGTTGTTATGGAGGAGAGGGGCCTTCACTAGAGCCTGCCTAGCAGGGATAGAGGACCGGCTCCTGCCGGAGAAACGCCTCCGACCGCTGCTTGCGGCGGATAAGATGCAGAACCAGCCGGGGCCGTCCTCCTCCCAGGTGGAAGACGACGCCCTTCTCCCTTCAACCACCCCGTCCAACGAGTGGACGGAAGTGGTCCGTAAGGGGAAGGGCAAAGGGAAAAAGTCGGCGCCGGCCGCCCCTGTCCCCCCCCCCACCACCGCTCCCAGCCGGTCGCAGACGACCGGCAAGGGAAAGGGGAAGGGAAGAGGGAAAGGGAGGGCAAAGCGGCTAGTCCCCCCGAAAACCGCGGCCGTCGTGGTGACGCTCACCGCGGAGGCTGCGGAGCGAGGGGAGACATACGCCTCCATTTTGGTGCGTGCGCGTGGCAATGCCGATCCCACCCAACTAGGGATCGGCAGTGTATCTTGCCGGCGGACCCAAGCCGGGGCTCGAATTTTTGAGTTCCCGGGGGCAGAGGGGAGTGCCCATGCTGACCTCTTCGCAGCCAAGCTGCAGGAGGTCATCGCGGATTCGGCCAAGGTGGCCCGGCCGGTCAAGGCGGCGGCCATAGAGGTGACGGACCTAGACGACTCCGTCACCAAGGAGGAGGTGGTGGCGGCGGTCGCAGCGGTAGGGGGCTGTGGCGTCGCGGCGGTCCAAGGCCGGGACATAAGGCCCGGCCGTGGCGGCATGGGCACCATGCGCCTCGAGTGCCCAGTCGCCGCTGCCAAAGCCGTCCTTGCCAAGGGGCGGCTCACAGTCGGCTTGAGCTCGGGTGCAGTCCGGGCACTCGAGGACCAGCCTCTGCGGTGTTTCCGGTGCTTCGGCATCGGACACACCCGGCCTCTGTGTCCGTCCACGGTAGACAGGACGGACACGTGCTACCGTTGCGGCAAGGAGGGCCACAAAGCCGCCTCCTGCAAGGCCGCCACGCCGCACTGCGCGGTGTGTGCTGCCAGTGGCTGCCCGGCAGGCCACATTATGAAGGGGAGGAACTGCAATCCTCCCCCTAAGCGGGGCAAAGTGCAGGCGCCGAGCGGGTTTGCTACTACCGCTAGCACCGTCGTCCCTGCGGCAGCTGCGGAGGAGGGTGCGATGTCCGACTGATGGATCGAACATCGGGTCGAACATCGCATCCTTGGCTGATGGCTGAGTGGTCGGTGGACTCGGCAAAGGTCGCCGAGCCTTGCTCGGTCCCTGGCCGTTCGCTGGGTGACCGGGATGGCTCGGTGGCGTTGCTGTCGCGGTGTCCCACAGACTCCCCTCCCCTCTCGCTCTTAGAGAGGGGAACGGGATACGTGGCCACCGCGTTTGCCTCCTTTTGCGAGGACGTAATCTCGCAAAAGGAGGAGGCGGAGCGTGCGCGGGTTTGCTGCGCCGCTCCGCAGACGAAGAAGGGGTCGGAGAAGGCTCCGTCCTCTCCCTCCTCATCGTGGTGACGGGCGGGCGATAGGCACGGGGGTGCCTCCGCCCGCATTGCACCCGTCACTACCTTCGTCGGTCATTCCCGGGCCCGTCCCCCTCCCCAAGGGGAGGGCGTGAGGGGTCCGACATGCGGGTCAATCGTCGGCGGAGGACTGGACGTAAAGGCTGTGCCGATTTCCCAGTCCCCCGCCACTTAGACGAAGCGGGAATGCGCTGGGTCGTTTTAGTGGGTATACCGGGTATTGCACGCCCGGGGAGTCCCACATACCCCTCCCGTCCCCCGACGGGAGGGCATGCGTAATGCATTTTTTCCCAGCGTCAAAAAAAAAAAAAAAAAAAAAGGTTAGGTTAGGTTAGGTTGGGGCCGGCTCTCGGATCTCGGCTCTGGTGCAGTTCACGCACACCGCTGCCTCACCACTGAGTTTGACTGGGCAGTCCACCCTTAAGTGTGGACCGCCGCAGTGGCTGCACAGGTCAACAGGCTCCGTGCAGAGACGCTTGCCGTGACCATATGCTAGGCAGCGGGTACACTGCACCAGAGGCGACTGGTCCTCAACGCGCACTCTCTGGAGGTCAATGCGGAGCTTGCCTCCAGAGAGTGCCCGGTTCCAGACCGTGGGTGACACGCTCTGCACAATGCTGTTTACGTGCGGGTTCCTGGACTTCCTCCTAAACTTCACGGACATTCTTTGTTCCTTGTCGTCGAGGTCGTGAAAAATCTCCCGGTTCTGGTTCTTAAGGGCCTTCAGTACTTCTTCATCGCTGTGCACTGACAGCACGTCCCTAAGAACCAGAAGCGGGTCGCGGTTCGTCACTTCCTCGACGACAAGGTTCCCTCCGGCCGCTTCCAATCGCTCCTTAATTTTCCTTCTCTCCTCCTTGGTGGCACAACCCATTATTATCTTCCTATCCTTCCCCTTCCTCACTTTCTCCACTCGCACCCAGCCCTCCTTCGCGTCCACCGCTTTCCTGATCCTTTCCAGGATTTCGTCCCCCGTATCCATGTCCTGTGTCGAGGAGACAACCACGGAGTGCAGCGTCGTTCGCTCCAGGGTTTGTGCCCCAGTGTGGCTCTTACTAACAGACGCCACACTCGCGTAGGTTTTCTCCTCAACACATTCCCTGCTAGCCAGACTGTCTCGCAGCTTGACCAATTCCTCGGAGTTTTCCTTAATTAAGGAAATGTGCTCCTTCATTGTCCTAACGAGCTCAGTCTGGCTAACAAGGCTTTCAGGATTGGACTGGGGAACGGGGTCAGCAGTGGGCACGGGTGCCGGTACGACAATGGATGCGGCAGGGGCCTTGTCGCTCTCGGACTCCTTGACTAGCTCAAAAAGCCTGTTTATGGCCTCGAGCACCGCAGTCTTTATGTCGGTCCTGAGGTTGCGAGAGTTGCCTAAATTTAGCTTAGCCTTGTTCAGGCAAGCTCTCGCCTCCTCAGTGCGACTGCGGTTCCTCGCCTCAGGCTTCTTGAGCAGTGTCAAGAAGTCCGCAGGAGCTCGGCGCGTCCCCGGAGTGGCAGAACCCACCCGCGAGGCGGAAGGAGTGTCCTCTCCGAAGGAGATTCTCCTCCTCGCGTCAGCAGAAGAAGGTCCCGCCTTTTCCGGCGATCGCGTCGAGCCCCCGGAGCCTAACGTTCTCAGGGTAGCGGATGGGGTGAGGAACATATTAATCTCGAGCGGCATGTATAAAATTAAAAACGAACCCCTGTAAAGTGGGGGCCCAGACAACAATGGCCGCTCGGGAGGAGAAAATCAGACACTGGGATCTTCTGCGTCCCTGTAAAGGGGGGTACACAGAAGATAATAAAAATAACTTGAAATTTAAATTAAACTAATAAGGCTAAAACGAATTTAACTAATAAAAGATATTAATAATAATTGAATACTGTCATAAAATATTGTGAGCCTTACAGACTCAGTCAAATAAAATTAAAATAACAAAATAATTTAAAAACACTTTAAAACCCCTTACCGAAGTAAACCCTAACAAAATACGAAATAAAAATTTTGCCAAATTCCCACGTCTACCGTCTTCCTATAGGCCAGAGGGCGAGTGGGTGGGCAAAACTTTTTCGAGCTAGGGGCGCGGCCGAGGTGTCCAGAGACGCGTCTCCGCGCGGGCTAGCTATATGTGGAATAAAACAGGGTAGGTGCCGAACAAAAATTTTGAGTTTTGGTCAAAAAACCAGTTTTTGAACCAAAAAATTTTGATTTTCACCCCACAGCCTGGAGACCGGGACACGGATCGCGAACCAGAATTCAGGGATGAAGGGTGAGTACTATTTATACTATAAACTGAAACTATTTTTGCAAAAAATTTGGAAAAAACACTAAATTTTGAGAATTTACTTTGAAAAAATCGAAAAATTCCTAAGTGTGGTAAGGGATGAAGTCCTGACGCGCGTGTGTGCGTGCGATATGGTCAGTACGTAGGCGGAGGCCTAGTTTAGTCTAAATCCGCTGAAAACAGCTTCAAAATCGCACGTCTAGAAGTGAAGATATCGACGTTTGTGTTTTTGACTCGATCCCTAAGGTGGATTTCGGGTACCAGCAGCAATGTATGAAAAAACTATTTTTTAAAAATGTGAATGTTTTATTCGAGCTAGGGGCGCGGCCGAGGTGTCCAGAGACGCGTCTCCGCGCGGGCTAGCTATATGTGGAATAAAACAGGGTAGGTGCCGAACAAAAATTTTGAGTTTTGGTCAAAAAACCAGTTTTTGAACCAAAAAATTTTGATTTTCACCCCACAGCCTGGAGACCGGGACACGGATCGCGAACCAGAATTCAGGGATGAAGGGTGAGTACTATTTATACTATAAACTGAAACTATTTTTGCAAAAAATTTGGAAAAAACACTAAATTTTGAGAATTTACTTTGAAAAAATCGAAAAATTCCTAAGTGTGGTAAGGGATGAAGTCCTGACGCGCGTGTGTGCGTGCGATATGGTCAGTACGTAGGCGGAGGCCTAGTTTAGTCTAAATCCGCTGAAAACAGCTTCAAAATCGCACGTCTAGAAGTGAAGATATCGACGTTTGTGTTTTTGACTCGATCCCTAAGGTGGATTTCGGGTACCAGCAGCAATGTATGAAAAAACTATTTTTTAAAAATGTGAATGTTTTATTCGAGCTAGGGGCGCGGCCGAGGTGTCCAGAGACGCGTCTCCGCGCGGGCTAGCTATATGTGGAATAAAACAGGGTAGGTGCCGAACAAAAATTTTGAGTTTTGGTCAAAAAACCAGTTTTTGAACCAAAAAATTTTGATTTTCACCCCACAGCCTGGAGACCGGGACACGGATCGCGAACCAGAATTCAGGGATGAAGGGTGAGTACTATTTATACTATAAACTGAAACTATTTTTGCAAAAAATTTGGAAAAAACACTAAATTTTGAGAATTTACTTTGAAAAAATCGAAAAATTCCTAAGTGTGGTAAGGGATGAAGTCCTGACGCGCGTGTGTGCGTGCGATATGGTCAGTACGTAGGCGGAGGCCTAGTTTAGTCTAAATCCGCTGAAAACAGCTTCAAAATCGCACGTCTAGAAGTGAAGATATCGACGTTTGTGTTTTTGACTCGATCCCTAAGGTGGATTTCGGGTACCAGCAGCAATGTATGAAAAAACTATTTTTTAAAAATGTGAATGTTTTATTCGAGCTAGGGGCGCGGCCGAGGTGTCCAGAGACGCGTCTCCGCGCGGGCTAGCTATATGTGGAATAAAACAGGGTAGGTGCCGAACAAAAATTTTGAGTTTTGGTCAAAAAACCAGTTTTTGAACCAAAAAATTTTGATTTTCACCCCACAGCCTGGAGACCGGGACACGGATCGCGAACCAGAATTCAGGGATGAAGGGTGAGTACTATTTATACTATAAACTGAAACTATTTTTGCAAAAAATTTGGAAAAAACACTAAATTTTGAGAATTTACTTTGAAAAAATCGAAAAATTCCTAAGTGTGGTAAGGGATGAAGTCCTGACGCGCGTGTGTGCGTGCGATATGGTCAGTACGTAGGCGGAGGCCTAGTTTAGTCTAAATCCGCTGAAAACAGCTTCAAAATCGCACGTCTAGAAGTGAAGATATCGACGTTTGTGTTTTTGACTCGATCCCTAAGGTGGATTTCGGGTACCAGCAGCAATGTATGAAAAAACTATTTTTTAAAAATGTGAATGTTTTATTCGAGCTAGGGGCGCGGCCGAGGTGTCCAGAGACGCGTCTCCGCGCGGGCTAGCTATATGTGGAATAAAACAGGGTAGGTGCCGAACAAAAATTTTGAGTTTTGGTCAAAAAACCAGTTTTTGAACCAAAAAATTTTGATTTTCACCCCACAGCCTG
Organism: Xestia rhomboidea; assembly: GCA_963853795.1. Taxonomy (NCBI): domain Eukaryota; kingdom Metazoa; phylum Arthropoda; class Insecta; order Lepidoptera; family Noctuidae; genus Xestia; species Xestia rhomboidea. The sequence continues at coordinate 10,834,395 of OY970786.1, forward strand.
GAGACCGGGACACGGATCGCGAACCAGAATTCAGGGATGAAGGGTGAGTACTATTTATACTATAAACTGAAACTATTTTTGCAAAAAATTTGGAAAAAACACTAAATTTTGAGAATTTACTTTGAAAAAATCGAAAAATTCCTAAGTGTGGTAAGGGATGAAGTCCTGACGCGCGTGTGTGCGTGCGATATGGTCAGTACGTAGGCGGAGGCCTAGTTTAGTCTAAATCCGCTGAAAACAGCTTCAAAATCGCACGTCTAGAAGTGAAGATATCGACGTTTGTGTTTTTGACTCGATCCCTAAGGTGGATTTCGGGTACCAGCAGCAATGTATGAAAAAACTATTTTTTAAAAATGTGAATGTTTTATTCGAGCTAGGGGCGCGGCCGAGGTGTCCAGAGACGCGTCTCCGCGCGGGCTAGCTATATGTGGAATAAAACAGGGTAGGTGCCGAACAAAAATTTTGAGTTTTGGTCAAAAAACCAGTTTTTGAACCAAAAAATTTTGATTTTCACCCCACAGCCTGGAGACCGGGACACGGATCGCGAACCAGAATTCAGGGATGAAGGGTGAGTACTATTTATACTATAAACTGAAACTATTTTTGCAAAAAATTTGGAAAAAACACTAAATTTTGAGAATTTACTTTGAAAAAATCGAAAAATTCCTAAGTGTGGTAAGGGATGAAGTCCTGACGCGCGTGTGTGCGTGCGATATGGTCAGTACGTAGGCGGAGGCCTAGTTTAGTCTAAATCCGCTGAAAACAGCTTCAAAATCGCACGTCTAGAAGTGAAGATATCGACGTTTGTGTTTTTGACTCGATCCCTAAGGTGGATTTCGGGTACCAGCAGCAATGTATGAAAAAACTATTTTTTAAAAATGTGAATGTTTTATTCGAGCTAGGGGCGCGGCCGAGGTGTCCAGAGACGCGTCTCCGCGCGGGCTAGCTATATGTGGAATAAAACAGGGTAGGTGCCGAACAAAAATTTTGAGTTTTGGTCAAAAAACCAGTTTTTGAACCAAAAAATTTTGATTTTCACCCCACAGCCTGGAGACCGGGACACGGATCGCGAACCAGAATTCAGGGATGAAGGGTGAGTACTATTTATACTATAAACTGAAACTATTTTTGCAAAAAATTTGGAAAAAACACTAAATTTTGAGAATTTACTTTGAAAAAATCGAAAAATTCCTAAGTGTGGTAAGGGATGAAGTCCTGACGCGCGTGTGTGCGTGCGATATGGTCAGTACGTAGGCGGAGGCCTAGTTTAGTCTAAATCCGCTGAAAACAGCTTCAAAATCGCACGTCTAGAAGTGAAGATATCGACGTTTGTGTTTTTGACTCGATCCCTAAGGTGGATTTCGGGTACCAGCAGCAATGTATGAAAAAACTATTTTTTAAAAATGTGAATGTTTTATTCGAGCTAGGGGCGCGGCCGAGGTGTCCAGAGACGCGTCTCCGCGCGGGCTAGCTATATGTGGAATAAAACAGGGTAGGTGCCGAACAAAAATTTTGAGTTTTGGTCAAAAAACCAGTTTTTGAACCAAAAAATTTTGATTTTCACCCCACAGCCTGGAGACCGGGACACGGATCGCGAACCAGAATTCAGGGATGAAGGGTGAGTACTATTTATACTATAAACTGAAACTATTTTTGCAAAAAATTTGGAAAAAACATTAAATTTTGAGAATTTACTTTGAAAAAATCGAAAAATTCCTAAGTGTGGTAAGGGATGAAGTCCTGACGCGCGTGTGTGCGTGCGATATGGTCAGTACGTAGGCGGAGGCCTAGTTTAGTCTAAATCCGCTGAAAACAGCTTCAAAATCGCACGTCTAGAAGTGAAGATATCGACGTTTGTGTTTTTGACTCGATCCCTAAGGTGGATTTCGGGTACCAGCAGCAATGTATGAAAAAACTATTTTTTAAAAATGTGAATGTTTTATTCGAGCTAGGGGCGCGGCCGAGGTGTCCAGAGACGCGTCTCCGCGCGGGCTAGCTATATGTGGAATAAAACAGGGTAGGTGCCGAACAAAAATTTTGAGTTTTGGTCAAAAAACCAGTTTTTGAACCAAAAAATTTTGATTTTCACCCCACAGCCTGGAGACCGGGACACGGATCGCGAACCAGAATTCAGGGATGAAGGGTGAGTACTATTTATACTATAAACTGAAACTATTTTTGCAAAAAATTTGGAAAAAACACTAAATTTTGAGAATTTACTTTGAAAAAATCGAAAAATTCCTAAGTGTGGTAAGGGATGAAGTCCTGACGCGCGTGTGTGCGTGCGATATGGTCAGTACGTAGGCGGAGGCCTAGTTTAGTCTAAATCCGCTGAAAACAGCTTCAAAATCGCACGTCTAGAAGTGAAGATATCGACGTTTGTGTTTTTGACTCGATCCCTAAGGTGGATTTCGGGTACCAGCAGCAATGTATGAAAAAACTATTTTTTAAAAATGTGAATGTTTTATTCGAGCTAGGGGCGCGGCCGAGGTGTCCAGAGACGCGTCTCCGCGCGGGCTAGCTATATGTGGAATAAAACAGGGTAGGTGCCGAACAAAAATTTTGAGTTTTGGTCAAAAAACCAGTTTTTGAACCAAAAAATTTTGATTTTCACCCCACAGCCTGGAGACCGGGACACGGATCGCGAACCAGAATTCAGGGATGAAGGGTGAGTACTATTTATACTATAAACTGAAACTATTTTTGCAAAAAATTTGGAAAAAACACTAAATTTTGAGAATTTACTTTGAAAAAATCGAAAAATTCCTAAGTGTGGTAAGGGATGAAGTCCTGACGCGCGTGTGTGCGTGCGATATGGTCAGTACGTAGGCGGAGGCCTAGTTTAGTCTAAATCCGCTGAAAACAGCTTCAAAATCGCACGTCTAGAAGTGAAGATATCGACGTTTGTGTTTTTGACTCGATCCCTAAGGTGGATTTCGGGTACCAGCAGCAATGTATGAAAAAACTATTTTTTAAAAATGTGAATGTTTTATTCGAGCTAGGGGCGCGGCCGAGGTGTCCAGAGACGCGTCTCCGCGCGGGCTAGCTATATGTGGAATAAAACAGGGTAGGTGCCGAACAAAAATTTTGAGTTTTGGTCAAAAAACCAGTTTTTGAACCAAAAAATTTTGATTTTCACCCCACAGCCTGGAGACCGGGACACGGATCGCGAACCAGAATTCAGGGATGAAGGGTGAGTACTATTTATACTATAAACTGAAACTATTTTTGCAAAAAATTTGGAAAAAACACTAAATTTTGAGAATTTACTTTGAAAAAATCGAAAAATTCCTAAGTGTGGTAAGGGATGAAGTCCTGACGCGCGTGTGTGCGTGCGATATGGTCAGTACGTAGGCGGAGGCCTAGTTTAGTCTAAATCCGCTGAAAACAGCTTCAAAATCGCACGTCTAGAAGTGAAGATATCGACGTTTGTGTTTTTGACTCGATCCCTAAGGTGGATTTCGGGTACCAGCAGCAATGTATGAAAAAACTATTTTTTAAAAATGTGAATGTTTTATTCGAGCTAGGGGCGCGGCCGAGGTGTCCAGAGACGCGTCTCCGCGCGGGCTAGCTATATGTGGAATAAAACAGGGTAGGTGCCGAACAAAAATTTTGAGTTTTGGTCAAAAAACCAGTTTTTGAACCAAAAAATTTTGATTTTCACCCCACAGCCTGGAGACCGGGACACGGATCGCGAACCAGAATTCAGGGATGAAGGGTGAGTACTATTTATACTATAAACTGAAACTATTTTTGCAAAAAATTTGGAAAAAACACTAAATTTTGAGAATTTACTTTGAAAAAATCGAAAAATTCCTAAGTGTGGTAAGGGATGAAGTCCTGACGCGCGTGTGTGCGTGCGATATGGTCAGTACGTAGGCGGAGGCCTAGTTTAGTCTAAATCCGCTGAAAACAGCTTCAAAATCGCACGTCTAGAAGTGAAGATATCGACGTTTGTGTTTTTGACTCGATCCCTAAGGTGGATTTCGGGTACCAGCAGCAATGTATGAAAAAACTATTTTTTAAAAATGTGAATGTTTTATTCGAGCTAGGGGCGCGGCCGAGGTGTCCAGAGACGCGTCTCCGCGCGGGCTAGCTATATGTGGAATAAAACAGGGTAGGTGCCGAACAAAAATTTTGAGTTTTGGTCAAAAAACCAGTTTTTGAACCAAAAAATTTTGATTTTCACCCCACAGCCTGGAGACCGGGACACGGATCGCGAACCAGAATTCAGGGATGAAGGGTGAGTACTATTTATACTATAAACTGAAACTATTTTTGCAAAAAATTTGGAAAAAACACTAAATTTTGAGAATTTACTTTGAAAAAATCGAAAAATTCCTAAGTGTGGTAAGGGATGAAGTCCTGACGCGCGTGTGTGCGTGCGATATGGTCAGTACGTAGGCGGAGGCCTAGTTTAGTCTAAATCCGCTGAAAACAGCTTCAAAATCGCACGTCTAGAAGTGAAGATATCGACGTTTGTGTTTTTGACTCGATCCCTAAGGTGAATTTCGGGTACCAGCAGCAATGTATGAAAAAACTATTTTTTAAAAATGTGAATGTTTTATTCGAGCTAGGGGCGCGGCCGAGGTGTCCAGAGACGCGTCTCCGCGCGGGCTAGCTATATGTGGAATAAAACAGGGTAGGTGCCGAACAAAAATTTTGAGTTTTGGTCAAAAAACCAGTTTTTGAACCAAAAAATTTTGATTTTCACCCCACAGCCTGGAGACCGGGACACGGATCGCGAACCAGAATTCAGGGATGAAGGGTGAGTACTATTTATACTATAAACTGAAACTATTTTTGCAAAAAATTTGGAAAAAACACTAAATTTTGAGAATTTACTTTGAAAAAATCGAAAAATTCCTAAGTGTGGTAAGGGATGAAGTCCTGACGCGCGTGTGTGCGTGCGATATGGTCAGTACGTAGGCGGAGGCCTAGTTTAGTCTAAATCCGCTGAAAACAGCTTCAAAATCGCACGTCTAGAAGTGAAGATATCGACGTTTGTGTTTTTGACTCGATCCCTAAGGTGGATTTCGGGTACCAGCAGCAATGTATGAAAAAACTATTTTTTAAAAATGTGAATGTTTTATTCGAGCTAGGGGCGCGGCCGAGGTGTCCAGAGACGCGTCTCCGCGCGGGCTAGCTATATGTGGAATAAAACAGGGTAGGTGCCGAACAAAAATTTTGAGTTTTGGTCAAAAAACCAGTTTTTGAACCAAAAAATTTTGATTTTCACCCCACAGCCTGGAGACCGGGACACGGATCGCGAACCAGAATTCAGGGATGAAGGGTGAGTACTATTTATACTATAAACTGAAACTATTTTTGCAAAAAATTTGGAAAAAACACTAAATTTTGAGAATTTACTTTGAAAAAATCGAAAAATTCCTAAGTGTGGTAAGGGATGAAGTCCTGACGCGCGTGTGTGCGTGCGATATGGTCAGTACGTAGGCGGAGGCCTAGTTTAGTCTAAATCCGCTGAAAACAGCTTCAAAATCGCACGTCTAGAAGTGAAGATATCGACGTTTGTGTTTTTGACTCGATCCCTAAGGTGGATTTCGGGTACCAGCAGCAATGTATGAAAAAACTATTTTTTAAAAATGTGAATGTTTTATTCGAGCTAGGGGCGCGGCCGAGGTGTCCAGAGACGCGTCTCCGCGCGGGCTAGCTATATGTGGAATAAAACAGGGTAGGTGCCGAACAAAAATTTTGAGTTTTGGTCAAAAAACCAGTTTTTGAACCAAAAAATTTTGATTTTCACCCCACAGCCTGGAGACCGGGACACGGATCGCGAACCAGAATTCAGGGATGAAGGGTGAGTACTATTTATACTATAAACTGAAACTATTTTTGCAAAAAATTTGGAAAAAACACTAAATTTTGAGAATTTACTTTGAAAAAATCGAAAAATTCCTAAGTGTGGTAAGGGATGAAGTCCTGACGCGCGTGTGTGCGTGCGATATGGTCAGTACGTAGGCGGAGGCCTAGTTTAGTCTAAATCCGCTGAAAACAGCTTCAAAATCGCACGTCTAGAAGTGAAGATATCGACGTTTGTGTTTTTGACTCGATCCCTAAGGTGGATTTCGGGTACCAGCAGCAATGTATGAAAAAACTATTTTTTAAAAATGTGAATGTTTTATTCGAGCTAGGGGCGCGGCCGAGGTGTCCAGAGACGCGTCTCCGCGCGGGCTAGCTATATGTGGAATAAAACAGGGTAGGTGCCGAACAAAAATTTTGAGTTTTGGTCAAAAAACCAGTTTTTGAACCAAAAAATTTTGATTTTCACCCCACAGCCTGGAGACCGGGACACGGATCGCGAACCAGAATTCAGGGATGAAGGGTGAGTACTATTTATACTATAAACTGAAACTATTTTTGCAAAAAATTTGGAAAAAACACTAAATTTTGAGAATTTACTTTGAAAAAATCGAAAAATTCCTAAGTGTGGTAAGGGATGAAGTCCTGACGCGCGTGTGTGCGTGCGATATGGTCAGTACGTAGGCGGAGGCCTAGTTTAGTCTAAATCCGCTGAAAACAGCTTCAAAATCGCACGTCTAGAAGTGAAGATATCGACGTTTGTGTTTTTGACTCGATCCCTTTTTTTTTTTTTTTTTTTTTTTTTTTTCGGATGGGAAATCATCAAATGACTTCTCCCGCTCTGGGCTGAGCAGGAGGGAGTGTCAGACTTTTACTGACTAAAACCCATCCATGTTCCTTCATCGCCCTTTGTGTTCCGGGGCCACGGTATCTCTTTCGAATAGTCCCGCAGCCCCGGCAGGCTTCGGTCCTTGCGGACCCCTTCACTGTTGCTGACTCTCTTTGAGGCGCGCGTGGAACACGAACGCGCCGTCGACACGGCCTGTCGTCATGAGACGTACGGACGGCGAGCTAGCCCATAGCTCCCCGTCCACAGGCCCGCGCCTACGGTGGCCGGAAGCCACCACGTGGCCCCCGACGCCCGGGGCGTCTCCCGCGGCGGCCGGGACGTGAGGACCTCTCCCTGTCCTGTTCCGCCACCTCCTTCGCTAGCATGACTGCTTCGCAGAAGGAGGTGACGGCGTCCCATTCCGTCTCGCTCCGGACCATGGATTGAACCAAGGCCGGGAGCGAGAGGTCGCCGCCGCCAATCGCCGTTACGAGGACACGGCGGGGCTCCGCCCTTGACTCGATCCCTAAGGTGGATTTCGGGTACCAGCAGCAATGTATGAAAAAACTATTTTTTAAAAATGTGAATGTTTTATTCGAGCTAGGGGCGCGGCCGAGGTGTCCAGAGACGCGTCTCCGCGCGGGCTAGCTATATGTGGAATAAAACAGGGTAGGTGCCGAACAAAAATTTTGAGTTTTGGTCAAAAAACCAGTTTTTGAACCAAAAAATTTTGATTTTCACCCCACAGCCTGGAGACCGGGACACGGATCGCGAACCAGAATTCAGGGATGAAGGGTGAGTACTATTTATACTATAAACTGAAACTATTTTTGCAAAAAATTTGGAAAAAACACTAAATTTTGAGAATTTACTTTGAAAAAATCGAAAAATTCCTAAGTGTGGTAAGGGATGAAGTCCTGACGCGCGTGTGTGCGTGCGATATGGTCAGTACGTAGGCGGAGGCCTAGTTTAGTCTAAATCCGCTGAAAACAGCTTCAAAATCGCACGTCTAGAAGTGAAGATATCGACGTTTGTGTTTTTGACTCGATCCCTAAGGTGGATTTCGGGTACCAGCAGCAATGTATGAAAAAACTATTTTTTAAAAATGTGAATGTTTTATTCGAGCTAGGGGCGCGGCCGAGGTGTCCAGAGACGCGTCTCCGCGCGGGCTAGCTATATGTGGAATAAAACAGGGTAGGTGCCGAACAAAAATTTTGAGTTTTGGTCAAAAAACCAGTTTTTGAACCAAAAAATTTTGATTTTCACCCCACAGCCTGGAGACCGGGACACGGATCGCGAACCAGAATTCAGGGATGAAGGGTGAGTACTATTTATACTATAAACTGAAACTATTTTTGCAAAAAATTTGGAAAAAACACTAAATTTTGAGAATTTACTTTGAAAAAATCGAAAAATTCCTAAGTGTGGTAAGGGATGAAGTCCTGACGCGCGTGTGTGCGTGCGATATGGTCAGTACGTAGGCGGAGGCCTAGTTTAGTCTAAATCCGCTGAAAACAGCTTCAAAATCGCACGTCTAGAAGTGAAGATATCGACGTTTGTGTTTTTGACTCGATCCCTAAGGTGGATTTCGGGTACCAGCAGCAATGTATGAAAAAACTATTTTTTAAAAATGTGAATGTTTTATTCGAGCTAGGGGCGCGGCCGAGGTGTCCAGAGACGCGTCTCCGCGCGGGCTAGCTATATGTGGAATAAAACAGGGTAGGTGCCGAACAAAAATTTTGAGTTTTGGTCAAAAAACCAGTTTTTGAACCAAAAAATTTTGATTTTCACCCCACAGCCTGGAGACCGGGACACGGATCGCGAACCAGAATTCAGGGATGAAGGGTGAGTACTATTTATACTATAAACTGAAACTATTTTTGCAAAAAATTTGGAAAAAACACTAAATTTTGAGAATTTACTTTGAAAAAATCGAAAAATTCCTAAGTGTGGTAAGGGATGAAGTCCTGACGCGCGTGTGTGCGTGCGATATGGTCAGTACGTAGGCGGAGGCCTAGTTTAGTCTAAATCCGCTGAAAACAGCTTCAAAATCGCACGTCTAGAAGTGAAGATATCGACGTTTGTGTTTTTGACTCGATCCCTAAGGTGGATTTCGGGTACCAGCAGCAATGTATGAAAAAACTATTTTTTAAAAATGTGAATGTTTTATTCGAGCTAGGGGCGCGGCCGAGGTGTCCAGAGACGCGTCTCCGCGCGGGCTAGCTATATGTGGAATAAAACAGGGTAGGTGCCGAACAAAAATTTTGAGTTTTGGTCAAAAAACCAGTTTTTGAACCAAAAAATTTTGATTTTCACCCCACAGCCTGGAGACCGGGACACGGATCGCGAACCAGAATTCAGGGATGAAGGGTGAGTACTATTTATACTATAAACTGAAACTATTTTTGCAAAAAATTTGGAAAAAACACTAAATTTTGAGAATTTACTTTGAAAAAATCGAAAAATTCCTAAGTGTGGTAAGGGATGAAGTCCTGACGCGCGTGTGTGCGTGCGATATGGTCAGTACGTAGGCGGAGGCCTAGTTTAGTCTAAATCCGCTGAAAACAGCTTCAAAATCGCACGTCTAGAAGTGAAGATATCGACGTTTGTGTTTTTGACTCGATCCCTAAGGTGGATTTCGGGTACCAGCAGCAATGTATGAAAAAACTATTTTTTAAAAATGTGAATGTTTTATTCGAGCTAGGGGCGCGGCCGAGGTGTCCAGAGACGCGTCTCCGCGCGGGCTAGCTATATGTGGAATAAAACAGGGTAGGTGCCGAACAAAAATTTTGAGTTTTGGTCAAAAAACCAGTTTTTGAACCAAAAAATTTTGATTTTCACCCCACAGCCTGGAGACCGGGACACGGATCGCGAACCAGAATTCAGGGATGAAGGGTGAGTACTATTTATACTATAAACTGAAACTATTTTTGCAAAAAATTTGGAAAAAACACTAAATTTTGAGAATTTACTTTGAAAAAATCGAAAAATTCCTAAGTGTGGTAAGGGATGAAGTCCTGACGCGCGTGTGTGCGTGCGATATGGTCAGTACGTAGGCGGAGGCCTAGTTTAGTCTAAATCCGCTGAAAACAGCTTCAAAATCGCACGTCTAGAAGTGAAGATATCGACGTTTGTGTTTTTGACTCGATCCCTAAGGTGGATTTCGGGTACCAGCAGCAATGTATGAAAAAACTATTTTTTAAAAATGTGAATGTTTTATTCGAGCTAGGGGCGCGGCCGAGGTGTCCAGAGACGCGTCTCCGCGCGGGCTAGCTATATGTGGAATAAAACAGGGTAGGTGCCGAACAAAAATTTTGAGTTTTGGTCAAAAAACCAGTTTTTGAACCAAAAAATTTTGATTTTCACCCCACAGCCTGGAGACCGGGACACGGATCGCGAACCAGAATTCAGGGATGAAGGGTGAGTACTATTTATACTATAAACTGAAACTATTTTTGCAAAAAATTTGGAAAAAACACTTAATTTTGAGAATTTACTTTGAAAAAATCGAAAAATTCCTAAGTGTGGTAAGGGATGAAGTCCTGACGCGCGTGTGTGCGTGCGATATGGTCAGTACGTAGGCGGAGGCCTAGTTTAGTCTAAATCCGCTGAAAACAGCTTCAAAATCGCACGTCTAGAAGTGAAGATATCGACGTTTGTGTTTTTGACTCGATCCCTAAGGTGGATTTCGGGTACCAGCAGCAATGTATGAAAAAACTATTTTTTAAAAATGTGAATGTTTTATTCGAGCTAGGGGCGCGGCCGAGGTGTCCAGAGACGCGTCTCCGCGCGGGCTAGCTATATGTGGAATAAAACAGGGTAGGTGCCGAACAAAAATTTTGAGTTTTGGTCAAAAAACCAGTTTTTGAACCAAAAAATTTTGATTTTCACCCCACAGCCTGGAGACCGGGACACGGATCGCGAACCAGAATTCAGGGATGAAGGGTGAGTACTATTTATACTATAAACTGAAACTATTTTTGCAAAAAATTTGGAAAAAACACTAAATTTTGAGAATTTACTTTGAAAAAATCGAAAAATTCCTAAGTGTGGTAAGGGATGAAGTCCTGACGCGCGTGTGTGCGTGCGATATGGTCAGTACGTAGGCGGAGGCCTAGTTTAGTCTAAATCCGCTGAAAACAGCTTCAAAATCGCACGTCTAGAAGTGAAGATATCGACGTTTGTGTTTTTGACTCGATCCCTAAGGTGGATTTCGGGTACCAGCAGCAATGTATGAAAAAACTATTTTTTAAAAATGTGAATGTTTTATTCGAGCTAGGGGCGCGGCCGAGGTGTCCAGAGACGCGTCTCCGCGCGGGCTAGCTATGTGTGGAATAAAACAGGGTAGGTGCCGAACAAAAATTTTGAGTTTTGGTCAAAAAACCAGTTTTTGAACCAAAAAATTTTGATTTTCACCCCACAGCCTGGAGACCGGGACACGGATCGCGAACCAGAATTCAGGGATGAAGGGTGAGTACTATTTATACTATAAACTGAAACTATTTTTGCAAAAAATTTGGAAAAAACACTAAATTTTGAGAATTTACTTTGAAAAAATCGAAAAATTCCTAAGTGTGGTAAGGGATGAAGTCCTGACGCGCGTGTGTGCGTGCGATATGGTCAGTACGTAGGCGGAGGCCTAGTTTAGTCTAAATCCGCTGAAAACAGCTTCAAAATCGCACGTCTAGAAGTGAAGATATCGACGTTTGTGTTTTTGACTCGATCCCTAAGGTGGATTTCGGGTACCAGCAGCAATGTATGAAAAAACTATTTTTTAAAAATGTGAATGTTTTATTCGAGCTAGGGGCGCGGCCGAGGTGTCCAGAGACGCGTCTCCGCGCGGGCTAGCTATGTGTGGAATAAAACAGGGTAGGTGCCGAACAAAAATTTTGAGTTTTGGTCAAAAAACCAGTTTTTGAACCAAAAAATTTTGATTTTCACCCCACAGCCTGGAGACCGGGACACGGATCGCGAACCAGAATTCAGGGATGAAGGGTGAGTACTATTTATACTATAAACTGAAACTATTTTTGCAAAAAATTTGGAAAAAACACTAAATTTTGAGAATTTACTTTGAAAAAATCGAAAAATTCCTAAGTGTGGTAAGGGATGAAGTCCTGACGCGCGTGTGTGCGTGCGATATGGTCAGTACGTAGGCGGAGGCCTAGTTTAGTCTAAATCCGCTGAAAACAGCTTCAAAATCGCACGTCTAGAAGTGAAGATATCGACGTTTGTGTTTTTGACTCGATCCCTAAGGTGGATTTCGGGTACCAGCAGCAATGTATGAAAAAACTATTTTTTAAAAATGTGAATGTTTTATTCGAGCTAGGGGCGCGGCCGAGGTGTCCAGAGACGCGTCTCCGCGCGGGCTAGCTATGTGTGGAATAAAACAGGGTAGGTGCCGAACAAAAATTTTGAGTTTTGGTCAAAAAACCAGTTTTTGAACCAAAAAATTTTGATTTTCACCCCACAGCCTGGAGACCGGGACACGGATCGCGAACCAGAATTCAGGGATGAAGGGTGAGTACTATTTATACTATAAACTGAAACTATTTTTGCAAAAAATTTGGAAAAAACACTAAATTTTGAGAATTTACTTTGAAAAAATCGAAAAATTCCTAAGTGTGGTAAGGGATGAAGTCCTGACGCGCGTGTGTGCGTGCGATATGGTCAGTACGTAGGCGGAGGCCTAGTTTAGTCTAAATCCGCTGAAAACAGCTTCAAAATCGCACGTCTAGAAGTGAAGATATCGACGTTTGTGTTTTTGACTCGATCCCTTTTTTTTTTTTTTTTTTTTTTTTTTAGGATGGGAAATCATCAAATGACTTCTCCCGCTCTGGGCTGAGCAGGAGGGAGTGTCAGACTTTTACTGACTAAAACCCATCCATGTTCCTTCATCGCCCTTTGTGTTCCGGGGCCACGGTATCTCTTTCGAATAGTCCCGCAGCCCCGGCAGGCTTCGGCCCTTGCGGACCCCTTCCTTATTGCTGACTCTCTTTGAGGCGCGCGTGGAACACGAACGCGCCGTCGACACGGCCTGTCGTCATGAGACGTACGGACGGCGAGCTAGCCCATAGCTCCCCGTCCACAGGCCCGCGCCTACGGTGGCCGGAAGCCACCACGTGGCCCCCGACGCCCGGGGCGTCTCCCGCGGCGGCCGGGACGTGAGGATATCTCCCTCTCACGTTCCGCCACCTCCTTCGCCAGCATGACTGCTTCGCAGAAGGAGGTGACGGCGTCCCATTCCGTCTCGCTCCGGACCATGGCACGAACCAGGGCCGGAAGCGAGAGGTCGCCGCCGCCGATCGACACCTCGAGGACACGGCGGTGCTCCACCCAAGCAGGGCACACCTCCACCGTGTGCTCCACCGTGTCCTCCGGTCGATCCTCACAATGGAAACACCCGGGCGTCTCCTCCCGCCCGATTCGGTGCAGGAACTTACCGAAACATCCGTGTCCGGTAAGAACCTGCGTCAGGCGGAAGGTGAGGACGCCGTGGCGTCTCTCCAGCCACTCCTCAAAGAGGGGACTTACCGCCACTATCGTGGCGTGCCCTGCACGGGGTTGCGACAGTCGCTCTCTCCATGCCGCCATGAGATCCCGCCGGAAGTCCGTCCGCTGAGCGACAATTTGCCGCGGCAGCGGAGTTTCCCCCCGGCGTAGCGCCTCCGCGCTTGACTCGATCCCTAAGGTGGATTTCGGGTACCAGCAGCAATGTATGAAAAAACTATTTTTTAAAAATGTGAATGTTTTATTCGAGCTAGGGGCGCGGCCGAGGTGTCCAGAGACGCGTCTCCGCGCGGGCTAGCTATATGTGGAATAAAACAGGGTAGGTGCCGAACAAAAATTTTGAGTTTTGGTCAAAAAACCAGTTTTTGAACCAAAAAATTTTGATTTTCACCCCACAGCCTGGAGACCGGGACACGGATCGCGAACCAGAATTCAGGGATGAAGGGTGAGTACTATTTATACTATAAACTGAAACTATTTTTGCAAAAAATTTGGAAAAAACACTAAATTTTGAGAATTTACTTTGAAAAAATCGAAAAATTCCTAAGTGTGGTAAGGGATGAAGTCCTGACGCGCGTGTGTGCGTGCGATATGGTCAGTACGTAGGCGGAGGCCTAGTTTAGTCTAAATCCGCTGAAAACAGCTTCAAAATCGCACGTCTAGAAGTGAAGATATCGACGTTTGTGTTTTTGACTCGATCCCTAAGGTGGATTTCGGGTACCAGCAGCAATGTATGAAAAAACTATTTTTTAAAAATGTGAATGTTTTATTCGAGCTAGGGGCGCGGCCGAGGTGTCCAGAGACGCGTCTCCGCGCGGGCTAGCTATGTGTGGAATAAAACAGGGTAGGTGCCGAACAAAAATTTTGAGTTTTGGTCAAAAAACCAGTTTTTGAACCAAAAAATTTTGATTTTCACCCCACAGCCTGGAGACCGGGACACGGATCGCGAACCAGAATTCAGGGATGAAGGGTGAGTACTATTTATACTATAAACTGAAACTATTTTTGCAAAAAATTTGGAAAAAACACTAAATTTTGAGAATTTACTTTGAAAAAATCGAAAAATTCCTAAGTGTGGTAAGGGATGAAGTCCTGACGCGCGTGTGTGCGTGCGATATGGTCAGTACGTAGGCGGAGGCCTAGTTTAGTCTAAATCCGCTGAAAACAGCTTCAAAATCGCACGTCTAGAAGTGAAGATATCGACGTTTGTGTTTTTGACTCGATCCCTAAGGTGGATTTCGGGTACCAGCAGCAATGTATGAAAAAACTATTTTTTAAAAATGTGAATGTTTTATTCGAGCTAGGGGCGCGGCCGAGGTGTCCAGAGACGCGTCTCCGCGCGGGCTAGCTATGTGTGGAATAAAACAGGGTAGGTGCCGAACAAAAATTTTGAGTTTTGGTCAAAAAACCAGTTTTTGAACCAAAAAATTTTGATTTTCACCCCACAGCCTGGAGACCGGGACACGGATCGCGAACCAGAATTCAGGGATGAAGGGTGAGTACTATTTATACTATAAACTGAAACTATTTTTGCAAAAAATTTGGAAAAAACACTAAATTTTGAGAATTTACTTTGAAAAAATCGAAAAATTCCTAAGTGTGGTAAGGGATGAAGTCCTGACGCGCGTGTGTGCGTGCGATATGGTCAGTACGTAGGCGGAGGCCTAGTTTAGTCTAAATCCGCTGAAAACAGCTTCAAAATCGCACGTCTAGAAGTGAAGATATCGACGTTTGTGTTTTTGACTCGATCCCTAAGGTGGATTTCGGGTACCAGCAGCAATGTATGAAAAAACTATTTTTTAAAAATGTGAATGTTTTATTCGAGCTAGGGGCGCGGCCGAGGTGTCCAGAGACGCGTCTCCGCGCGGGCTAGCTATATGTGGAATAAAACAGGGTAGGTGCCGAACAAAAATTTTGAGTTTTGGTCAAAAAACCAGTTTTTGAACCAAAAAATTTTGATTTTCACCCCACAGCCTGGAGACCGGGACACGGATCGCGAACCAGAATTCAGGGATGAAGGGTGAGTACTATTTATACTATAAACTGAAACTATTTTTGCAAAAAATTTGGAAAAAACACTAAATTTTGAGAATTTACTTTGAAAAAATCGAAAAATTCCTAAGTGTGGTAAGGGATGAAGTCCTGACGCGCGTGTGTGCGTGCGATATGGTCAGTACGTAGGCGGAGGCCTAGTTTAGTCTAAATCCGCTGAAAACAGCTTCAAAATCGCACGTCTAGAAGTGAAGATATCGACGTTTGTGTTTTTGACTCGATCCCTTTTTTTTTTTTTTTTTTTTTTTTTTTTCGGATGGGAAATCATCAAATGACTTCTCCCGCTCTGGGCTGAGCAGGAGGGAGTGTCAGACTTTTACTGACTAAAACCCATCCATGTTCCTTCATCGCCCTTTGTGTTCCGGGGCCACGGTATCTCTTTCGAATAGTCCCGCAGCCCCGGCAGGCTTCGGTCCTTGCGGACCCCTTCCCTATTGCTGACTCTCTTTGAGGCGCGCGTGGAACACGAACGCGCCGTCGACACGGCCTGTCGTCATGAGACGTACGGACGGCGAGCTAGCCCATAGCTCCCCGTCCACAGGCCCGCGTCTACGGTGGCCGGAAGCCACCACGTGGCCCCCGACGCCCGGGGCGTCTCCCGCGGCGGCCGGGACGTGAGGATCTCTCCCTGTCCTGTTCCGCCACCTCCTTCGCTAGCATGACTGCTTCGCAGAAGGAGGTGACGGCGTCCCATTCCGTCTCGCTCCGGACCATGGATTGAACCAAGGCCGGGAGCGAGAGGTCGCCGCCGCCAATCGCCGTTACGAGGACACGGCGGTGCTCCGCCCAAGCGGGGCACACCTCCACCGTGTGCTCCACCGTGTCCTCCGGTCGATCCTCACAATGGTGACACCCGGGCGTCTCCTCCCGCCCGATTCGGTGCAGGAACTTACCGAAGCATCCGTGTCCGGTAAGAACCTGCGTCAGGCGGAAGGTGAGGACGCCGTGGCGTCTCTCCAGCCACTCCTCAAAGAGGGGACTTATCGCCACTATTGTGGCGTGCCCTGCACGGGGTTGCGATAGTCGCTCTCTCCATGTCGCCATGAGATCCCGCCGGAAGTCCGTCCGCTGAGCGACAATTTGCCGCGGCAGCGGAGTTTCCCCCCGGCGTAGCGCCTCCGCGCGCCACTCGTGTAGGCGCGCGAGGACTATTGCCTCCAGATCCCATGGCGGCGATCCGGCAAGGAGGTTCGCCGCCTCGCGGGAGATCGTGCGGTACCCCCGGATTAGCCTTACGGCCACCACCTTTTGGGGCGCGTTCAAATAGTTGGCGGCTCGCTGCCTCAATGAACGCGCCCACACCGGGGCCCCGTAAAGGGCCATGGACCGCACGACTCCCGCGTAGAGCCTCCGGCAGGAGGCGTTTGGCCCCCCCAGGTTGGGCAGGAGCCGCCTGAAGGCAGCCCCTGTCCGCTCCAGTTTGGGGGCCAAACGTCGGAAATGCTCCACGAAGTTCCACCGGCTGTCGAGGACAAGTCCCAGGTACTTCAACGTCGACTCGACGCCGATGGAAACCCCTCCTGCCATCACTGAGGATCCCGGAGGTGGCGCATTCCGAGGCCCATGAAAGCACATGGCCTCGGACTTGTGCAATGCCACCTCGAGACCCAGTTGCCGGATCCTCTCTTGACTCGATCCCTAAGGTGGATTTCGGGTACCAGCAGCAATGTATGAAAAAACTATTTTTTAAAAATGTGAATGTTTTATTCGAGCTAGGGGCGCGGCCGAGGTGTCCAGAGACGCGTCTCCGCGCGGGCTAGCTATATGTGGAATAAAACAGGGTAGGTGCCGAACAAAAATTTTGAGTTTTGGTCAAAAAACCAGTTTTTGAACCAAAAAATTTTGATTTTCACCCCACAGCCTGGAGACCGGGACACGGATCGCGAACCAGAATTCAGGGATGAAGGGTGAGTACTATTTATACTATAAACTGAAACTATTTTTGCAAAAAATTTGGAAAAAACACTAAATTTTGAGAATTTACTTTGAAAAAATCGAAAAATTCCTAAGTGTGGTAAGGGATGAAGTCCTGACGCGCGTGTGTGCGTGCGATATGGTCAGTACGTAGGCGGAGGCCTAGTTTAGTCTAAATCCGCTGAAAACAGCTTCAAAATCGCACGTCTAGAAGTGAAGATATCGACGTTTGTGTTTTTGACTCGATCCCTAAGGTGGATTTCGGGTACCAGCAGCAATGTATGAAAAAACTATTTTTTAAAAATGTGAATGTTTTATTCGAGCTAGGGGCGCGGCCGAGGTGTCCAGAGACGCGTCTCCGCGCGGGCTAGCTATGTGTGGAATAAAACAGGGTAGGTGCCGAACAAAAATTTTGAGTTTTGGTCAAAAAACCAGTTTTTGAACCAAAAAATTTTGATTTTCACCCCACAGCCTGGAGACCGGGACACGGATCGCGAACCAGAATTCAGGGATGAAGGGTGAGTACTATTTATACTATAAACTGAAACTATTTTTGCAAAAAATTTGGAAAAAACACTAAATTTTGAGAATTTACTTTGAAAAAATCGAAAAATTCCTAAGTGTGGTAAGGGATGAAGTCCTGACGCGCGTGTGTGCGTGCGATATGGTCAGTACGTAGGCGGAGGCCTAGTTTAGTCTAAATCCGCTGAAAACAGCTTCAAAATCGCACGTCTAGAAGTGAAGATATCGACGTTTGTGTTTTTGACTCGATCCCTAAGGTGGATTTCGGGTACCAGCAGCAATGTATGAAAAAACTATTTTTTAAAAATGTGAATGTTTTATTCGAGCTAGGGGCGCGGCCGAGGTGTCCAGAGACGCGTCTCCGCGCGGGCTAGCTATGTGTGGAATAAAACAGGGTAGGTGCCGAACAAAAATTTTGAGTTTTGGTCAAAAAACCAGTTTTTGAACCAAAAAATTTTGATTTTCACCCCACAGCCTGGAGACCGGGACACGGATCGCGAACCAGAATTCAGGGATGAAGGGTGAGTACTATTTATACTATAAACTGAAACTATTTTTGCAAAAAATTTGGAAAAAACACTAAATTTTGAGAATTTACTTTGAAAAAATCGAAAAATTCCTAAGTGTGGTAAGGGATGAAGTCCTGACGCGCGTGTGTGCGTGCGATATGGTCAGTACGTAGGCGGAGGCCTAGTTTAGTCTAAATCCGCTGAAAACAGCTTCAAAATCGCACGTCTAGAAGTGAAGATATCGACGTTTGTGTTTTTGACTCGATCCCTAAGGTGGATTTCGGGTACCAGCAGCAATGTATGAAAAAACTATTTTTTAAAAATGTGAATGTTTTATTCGAGCTAGGGGCGCGGCCGAGGTGTCCAGAGACGCGTCTCCGCGCGGGCTAGCTATATGTGGAATAAAACAGGGTAGGTGCCGAACAAAAATTTTGAGTTTTGGTCAAAAAACCAGTTTTTGAACCAAAAAATTTTGATTTTCACCCCACAGCCTGGAGACCGGGACACGGATCGCGAACCAGAATTCAGGGATGAAGGGTGAGTACTATTTATACTATAAACTGAAACTATTTTTGCAAAAAATTTGGAAAAAACACTAAATTTTGAGAATTTACTTTGAAAAAATCGAAAAATTCCTAAGTGTGGTAAGGGATGAAGTCCTGACGCGCGTGTGTGCGTGCGATATGGTCAGTACGTAGGCGGAGGCCTAGTTTAGTCTAAATCCGCTGAAAACAGCTTCAAAATCGCACGTCTAGAAGTGAAGATATCGACGTTTGTGTTTTTGACTCGATCCCTAAGGTGGATTTCGGGTACCAGCAGCAATGTATGAAAAAACTATTTTTTAAAAATGTGAATGTTTTATTCGAGCTAGGGGCGCGGCCGAGGTGTCCAGAGACGCGTCTCCGCGCGGGCTAGCTATATGTGGAATAAAACAGGGTAGGTGCCGAACAAAAATTTTGAGTTTTGGTCAAAAAACCAGTTTTTGAACCAAAAAATTTTGATTTTCACCCCACAGCCTGGAGACCGGGACACGGATCGCGAACCAGAATTCAGGGATGAAGGGTGAGTACTATTTATACTATAAACTGAAACTATTTTTGCAAAAAATTTGGAAAAAACACTAAATTTTGAGAATTTACTTTGAAAAAATCGAAAAATTCCTAAGTGTGGTAAGGGATGAAGTCCTGACGCGCGTGTGTGCGTGCGATATGGTCAGTACGTAGGCGGAGGCCTAGTTTAGTCTAAATCCGCTGAAAACAGCTTCAAAATCGCACGTCTAGAAGTGAAGATATCGACGTTTGTGTTTTTGACTCGATCCCTAAGGTGGATTTCGGGTACCAGCAGCAATGTATGAAAAAACTATTTTTTAAAAATGTGAATGTTTTATTCGAGCTAGGGGCGCGGCCGAGGTGTCCAGAGACGCGTCTCCGCGCGGGCTAGCTATATGTGGAATAAAACAGGGTAGGTGCCGAACAAAAATTTTGAGTTTTGGTCAAAAAACCAGTTTTTGAACCAAAAAATTTTGATTTTCACCCCACAGCCTGGAGACCGGGACACGGATCGCGAACCAGAATTCAGGGATGAAGGGTGAGTACTATTTATACTATAAACTGAAACTATTTTTGCAAAAAATTTGGAAAAAACACTAAATTTTGAGAATTTACTTTGAAAAAATCGAAAAATTCCTAAGTGTGGTAAGGGATGAAGTCCTGACGCGCGTGTGTGCGTGCGATATGGTCAGTACGTAGGCGGAGGCCTAGTTTAGTCTAAATCCGCTGAAAACAGCTTCAAAATCGCACGTCTAGAAGTGAAGATATCGACGTTTGTGTTTTTGACTCGATCCCTAAGGTGGATTTCGGGTACCAGCAGCAATGTATGAAAAAACTATTTTTTAAAAATGTGAATGTTTTATTCGAGCTAGGGGCGCGGCCGAGGTGTCCAGAGACGCGTCTCCGCGCGGGCTAGCTATATGTGGAATAAAACAGGGTAGGTGCCGAACAAAAATTTTGAGTTTTGGTCAAAAAACCAGTTTTTGAACCAAAAAATTTTGATTTTCACCCCACAGCCTGGAGACCGGGACACGGATCGCGAACCAGAATTCAGGGATGAAGGGTGAGTACTATTTATACTATAAACTGAAACTATTTTTGCAAAAAATTTGGAAAAAACACTAAATTTTGAGAATTTACTTTGAAAAAATCGAAAAATTCCTAAGTGTGGTAAGGGATGAAGTCCTGACGCGCGTGTGTGCGTGCGATATGGTCAGTACGTAGGCGGAGGCCTAGTTTAGTCTAAATCCGCTGAAAACAGCTTCAAAATCGCACGTCTAGAAGTGAAGATATCGACGTTTGTGTTTTTGACTCGATCCCTAAGGTGGATTTCGGGTACCAGCAGCAATGTATGAAAAAACTATTTTTTAAAAATGTGAATGTTTTATTCGAGCTAGGGGCGCGGCCGAGGTGTCCAGAGACGCGTCTCCGCGCGGGCTAGCTATATGTGGAATAAAACAGGGTAGGTGCCGAACAAAAATTTTGAGTTTTGGTCAAAAAACCAGTTTTTGAACCAAAAAATTTTGATTTTCACCCCACAGCCTGGAGACCGGGACACGGATCGCGAACCAGAATTCAGGGATGAAGGGTGAGTACTATTTATACTATAAACTGAAACTATTTTTGCAAAAAATTTGGAAAAAACACTAAATTTTGAGAATTTACTTTGAAAAAATCGAAAAATTCCTAAGTGTGGTAAGGGATGAAGTCCTGACGCGCGTGTGTGCGTGCGATATGGTCAGTACGTAGGCGGAGGCCTAGTTTAGTCTAAATCCGCTGAAAACAGCTTCAAAATCGCACGTCTAGAAGTGAAGATATCGACGTTTGTGTTTTTGACTCGATCCCTAAGGTGGATTTCGGGTACCAGCAGCAATGTATGAAAAAACTATTTTTTAAAAATGTGAATGTTTTATTCGAGCTAGGGGCGCGGCCGAGGTGTCCAGAGACGCGTCTCCGCGCGGGCTAGCTATATGTGGAATAAAACAGGGTAGGTGCCGAACAAAAATTTTGAGTTTTGGTCAAAAAACCAGTTTTTGAACCAAAAAATTTTGATTTTCACCCCACAGCCTGGAGACCGGGACACGGATCGCGAACCAGAATTCAGGGATGAAGGGTGAGTACTATTTATACTATAAACTGAAACTATTTTTGCAAAAAATTTGGAAAAAACACTAAATTTTGAGAATTTACTTTGAAAAAATCGAAAAATTCCTAAGTGTGGTAAGGGATGAAGTCCTGACGCGCGTGTGTGCGTGCGATATGGTCAGTACGTAGGCGGAGGCCTAGTTTAGTCTAAATCCGCTGAAAACAGCTTCAAAATCGCACGTCTAGAAGTGAAGATATCGACGTTTGTGTTTTTGACTCGATCCCTAAGGTGGATTTCGGGTACCAGCAGCAATGTATGAAAAAACTATTTTTTAAAAATGTGAATGTTTTATTCGAGCTAGGGGCGCGGCCGAGGTGTCCAGAGACGCGTCTCCGCGCGGGCTAGCTATATGTGGAATAAAACAGGGTAGGTGCCGAACAAAAATTTTGAGTTTTGGTCAAAAAACCAGTTTTTGAACCAAAAAATTTTGATTTTCACCCCACAGCCTGGAGACCGGGACACGGATCGCGAACCAGAATTCAGGGATGAAGGGTGAGTACTATTTATACTATAAACTGAAACTATTTTTGCAAAAAATTTGGAAAAAACACTAAATTTTGAGAATTTACTTTGAAAAAATCGAAAAATTCCTAAGTGTGGTAAGGGATGAAGTCCTGACGCGCGTGTGTGCGTGCGATATGGTCAGTACGTAGGCGGAGGCCTAGTTTAGTCTAAATCCGCTGAAAACAGCTTCAAAATCGCACGTCTAGAAGTGAAGATATCGACGTTTGTGTTTTTGACTCGATCCCTAAGGTGGATTTCGGGTACCAGCAGCAATGTATGAAAAAACTATTTTTTAAAAATGTGAATGTTTTATTCGAGCTAGGGGCGCGGCCGAGGTGTCCAGAGACGCGTCTCCGCGCGGGCTAGCTATATGTGGAATAAAACAGGGTAGGTGCCGAACAAAAATTTTGAGTTTTGGTCAAAAAACCAGTTTTTGAACCAAAAAATTTTGATTTTCACCCCACAGCCTGGAGACCGGGACACGGATCGCGAACCAGAATTCAGGGATGAAGGGTGAGTACTATTTATACTATAAACTGAAACTATTTTTGCAAAAAATTTGGAAAAAACACTAAATTTTGAGAATTTACTTTGAAAAAATCGAAAAATTCCTAAGTGTGGTAAGGGATGAAGTCCTGACGCGCGTGTGTGCGTGCGATATGGTCAGTACGTAGGCGGAGGCCTAGTTTAGTCTAAATCCGCTGAAAACAGCTTCAAAATCGCACGTCTAGAAGTGAAGATATCGACGTTTGTGTTTTTGACTCGATCCCTAAGGTGGATTTCGGGTACCAGCAGCAATGTATGAAAAAACTATTTTTTAAAAATGTGAATGTTTTATTCGAGCTAGGGGCGCGGCCGAGGTGTCCAGAGACGCGTCTCCGCGCGGGCTAGCTATATGTGGAATAAAACAGGGTAGGTGCCGAACAAAAATTTTGAGTTTTGGTCAAAAAACCAGTTTTTGAACCAAAAAATTTTGATTTTCACCCCACAGCCTGGAGACCGGGACACGGATCGCGAACCAGAATTCAGGGATGAAGGGTGAGTACTATTTATACTATAAACTGAAACTATTTTTGCAAAAAATTTGGAAAAAACACTAAATTTTGAGAATTTACTTTGAAAAAATCGAAAAATTCCTAAGTGTGGTAAGGGATGAAGTCCTGACGCGCGTGTGTGCGTGCGATATGGTCAGTACGTAGGCGGAGGCCTAGTTTAGTCTAAATCCGCTGAAAACAGCTTCAAAATCGCACGTCTAGAAGTGAAGATATCGACGTTTGTGTTTTTGACTCGATCCCTAAGGTGGATTTCGGGTACCAGCAGCAATGTATGAAAAAACTATTTTTTAAAAATGTGAATGTTTTATTCGAGCTAGGGGCGCGGCCGAGGTGTCCAGAGACGCGTCTCCGCGCGGGCTAGCTATATGTGGAATAAAACAGGGTAGGAGCCGAACAAAAATTTTGAGTTTTGGTCAAAAAACCAGTTTTTGAACCAAAAAATTTTGATTTTCACCCCACAGCCTGGAGACCGGGACACGGATCGCGAACCAGAATTCAGGGATGAAGGGTGAGTACTATTTATACTATAAACTGAAACTATTTTTGCAAAAAATTTGGAAAAAACACTAAATTTTGAGAATTTACTTTGAAAAAATCGAAAAATTCCTAAGTGTGGTAAGGGATGAAGTCCTGACGCGCGTGTGTGCGTGCGATATGGTCAGTACGTAGGCGGAGGCCTAGTTTAGTCTAAATCCGCTGAAAACAGCTTCAAAATCGCACGTCTAGAAGTGAAGATATCGACGTTTGTGTTTTTGACTCGATCCCTAAGGTGGATTTCGGGTACCAGCAGCAATGTATGAAAAAACTATTTTTTAAAAATGTGAATGTTTTATTCGAGCTAGGGGCGCGGCCGAGGTGTCCAGAGACGCGTCTCCGCGCGGGCTAGCTATATGTGGAATAAAACAGGGTAGGTGCCGAACAAAAATTTTGAGTTTTGGTCAAAAAACCAGTTTTTGAACCAAAAAATTTTGATTTTCACCCCACAGCCTGGAGACCGGGACACGGATCGCGAACCAGAATTCAGGGATGAAGGGTGAGTACTATTTATACTATAAACTGAAACTATTTTTGCAAAAAATTTGGAAAAAACACTAAATTTTGAGAATTTACTTTGAAAAAATCGAAAAATTCCTAAGTGTGGTAAGGGATGAAGTCCTGACGCGCGTGTGTGCGTGCGATATGGTCAGTACGTAGGCGGAGGCCTAGTTTAGTCTAAATCCGCTGAAAACAGCTTCAAAATCGCACGTCTAGAAGTGAAGATATCGACGTTTGTGTTTTTGACTCGATCCCTTTTTTTTTTTTTTTTTTTTTTTTTTTTCGGATGGGAAATCATCAAATGACTTCTCCCGCTCTGGGCTGAGCAGGAGGGAGTGTCAGACTTTTACTGACTAAAACCCATCCATGTTCCTTCATCGCCCTTTGTGTTCCGGGGCCACGGTATCTCTTTCGAATAGTCCCGCAGCCCCGGCAGGCTTCGGTCCTTGCGGACCCCTTCACTGTTGCTGACTCTCTTTGAGGCGCGCGTGGAACACGAACGCGCCGTCGACACGGCCTGTCGTCATGAGACGTACGGACGGCGAGCTAGCCCATAGCTCCCCGTCCACAGGCCCGCGCCTACGGTGGCCGGAAGCCACCACGTGGCCCCCGACGCCCGGGGCGTCTCCCGCGGCGGCCGGGACGTGAGGACCTCTCCCTGTCCTGTTCCGCCACCTCCTTCGCTAGCATGACTGCTTCGCAGAAGGAGGTGACGGCGTCCCATTCCGTCTCGCTCCGGACCATGGATTGAACCAAGGCCGGGAGCGAGAGGTCGCCGCCGCCAATCGCCGTTACGAGGACACGGCGGGGCTCCGCCCTTGACTCGATCCCTAAGGTGGATTTCGGGTACCAGCAGCAATGTATGAAAAAACTATTTTTTAAAAATGTGAATGTTTTATTCGAGCTAGGGGCGCGGCCGAGGTGTCCAGAGACGCGTCTCCGCGCGGGCTAGCTATATGTGGAATAAAACAGGGTAGGTGCCGAACAAAAATTTTGAGTTTTGGTCAAAAAACCAGTTTTTGAACCAAAAAATTTTGATTTTCACCCCACAGCCTGGAGACCGGGACACGGATCGCGAACCAGAATTCAGGGATGAAGGGTGAGTACTATTTATACTATAAACTGAAACTATTTTTGCAAAAAATTTGGAAAAAACACTAAATTTTGAGAATTTACTTTGAAAAAATCGAAAAATTCCTAAGTGTGGTAAGGGATGAAGTCCTGACGCGCGTGTGTGCGTGCGATATGGTCAGTACGTAGGCGGAGGCCTAGTTTAGTCTAAATCCGCTGAAAACAGCTTCAAAATCGCACGTCTAGAAGTGAAGATATCGACGTTTGTGTTTTTGACTCGATCCCTAAGGTGGATTTCGGGTACCAGCAGCAATGTATGAAAAAACTATTTTTTAAAAATGTGAATGTTTTATTCGAGCTAGGGGCGCGGCCGAGGTGTCCAGAGACGCGTCTCCGCGCGGGCTAGCTATATGTGGAATAAAACAGGGTAGGTGCCGAACAAAAATTTTGAGTTTTGGTCAAAAAACCAGTTTTTGAACCAAAAAATTTTGATTTTCACCCCACAGCCTGGAGACCGGGACACGGATCGCGAACCAGAATTCAGGGATGAAGGGTGAGTACTATTTATACTATAAACTGAAACTATTTTTGCAAAAAATTTGGAAAAAACACTAAATTTTGAGAATTTACTTTGAAAAAATCGAAAAATTCCTAAGTGTGGTAAGGGATGAAGTCCTGACGCGCGTGTGTGCGTGCGATATGGTCAGTACGTAGGCGGAGGCCTAGTTTAGTCTAAATCCGCTGAAAACAGCTTCAAAATCGCACGTCTAGAAGTGAAGATATCGACGTTTGTGTTTTTGACTCGATCCCTAAGGTGGATTTCGGGTACCAGCAGCAATGTATGAAAAAACTATTTTTTAAAAATGTGAATGTTTTATTCGAGCTAGGGGCGCGGCCGAGGTGTCCAGAGACGCGTCTCCGCGCGGGCTAGCTATATGTGGAATAAAACAGGGTAGGTGCCGAACAAAAATTTTGAGTTTTGGTCAAAAAACCAGTTTTTGAACCAAAAAATTTTGATTTTCACCCCACAGCCTGGAGACCGGGACACGGATCGCGAACCAGAATTCAGGGATGAAGGGTGAGTACTATTTATACTATAAACTGAAACTATTTTTGCAAAAAATTTGGAAAAAACACTAAATTTTGAGAATTTACTTTGAAAAAATCGAAAAATTCCTAAGTGTGGTAAGGGATGAAGTCCTGACGCGCGTGTGTGCGTGCGATATGGTCAGTACGTAGGCGGAGGCCTAGTTTAGTCTAAATCCGCTGAAAACAGCTTCAAAATCGCACGTCTAGAAGTGAAGATATCGACGTTTGTGTTTTTGACTCGATCCCTAAGGTGGATTTCGGGTACCAGCAGCAATGTATGAAAAAACTATTTTTTAAAAATGTGAATGTTTTATTCGAGCTAGGGGCGCGGCCGAGGTGTCCAGAGACGCGTCTCCGCGCGGGCTAGCTATATGTGGAATAAAACAGGGTAGGAGCCGAACAAAAATTTTGAGTTTTGGTCAAAAAACCAGTTTTTGAACCAAAAAATTTTGATTTTCACCCCACAGCCTGGAGACCGGGACACGGATCGCGAACCAGAATTCAGGGATGAAGGGTGAGTACTATTTATACTATAAACTGAAACTATTTTTGCAAAAAATTTGGAAAAAACACTAAATTTTGAGAATTTACTTTGAAAAAATCGAAAAATTCCTAAGTGTGGTAAGGGATGAAGTCCTGACGCGCGTGTGTGCGTGCGATATGGTCAGTACGTAGGCGGAGGCCTAGTTTAGTCTAAATCCGCTGAAAACAGCTTCAAAATCGCACGTCTAGAAGTGAAGATATCGACGTTTGTGTTTTTGACTCGATCCCTAAGGTGGATTTCGGGTACCAGCAGCAATGTATGAAAAAACTATTTTTTAAAAATGTGAATGTTTTATTCGAGCTAGGGGCGCGGCCGAGGTGTCCAGAGACGCGTCTCCGCGCGGGCTAGCTATATGTGGAATAAAACAGGGTAGGTGCCGAACAAAAATTTTGAGTTTTGGTCAAAAAACCAGTTTTTGAACCAAAAAATTTTGATTTTCACCCCACAGCCTGGAGACCGGGACACGGATCGCGAACCAGAATTCAGGGATGAAGGGTGAGTACTATTTATACTATAAACTGAAACTATTTTTGCAAAAAATTTGGAAAAAACACTAAATTTTGAGAATTTACTTTGAAAAAATCGAAAAATTCCTAAGTGTGGTAAGGGATGAAGTCCTGACGCGCGTGTGTGCGTGCGATATGGTCAGTACGTAGGCGGAGGCCTAGTTTAGTCTAAATCCGCTGAAAACAGCTTCAAAATCGCACGTCTAGAAGTGAAGATATCGACGTTTGTGTTTTTGACTCGATCCCTTTTTTTTTTTTTTTTTTTTTTTTTTTTCGGATGGGAAATCATCAAATGACTTCTCCCGCTCTGGGCTGAGCAGGAGGGAGTGTCAGACTTTTACTGACTAAAACCCATCCATGTTCCTTCATCGCCCTTTGTGTTCCGGGGCCACGGTATCTCTTTCGAATAGTCCCGCAGCCCCGGCAGGCTTCGGTCCTTGCGGACCCCTTCACTGTTGCTGACTCTCTTTGAGGCGCGCGTGGAACACGAACGCGCCGTCGACACGGCCTGTCGTCATGAGACGTACGGACGGCGAGCTAGCCCATAGCTCCCCGTCCACAGGCCCGCGCCTACGGTGGCCGGAAGCCACCACGTGGCCCCCGACGCCCGGGGCGTCTCCCGCGGCGGCCGGGACGTGAGGACCTCTCCCTGTCCTGTTCCGCCACCTCCTTCGCTAGCATGACTGCTTCGCAGAAGGAGGTGACGGCGTCCCATTCCGTCTCGCTCCGGACCATGGATTGAACCAAGGCCGGGAGCGAGAGGTCGCCGCCGCCAATCGCCGTTACGAGGACACGGCGGGGCTCCGCCCTTGACTCGATCCCTAAGGTGGATTTCGGGTACCAGCAGCAATGTATGAAAAAACTATTTTTTAAAAATGTGAATGTTTTATTCGAGCTAGGGGCGCGGCCGAGGTGTCCAGAGACGCGTCTCCGCGCGGGCTAGCTATATGTGGAATAAAACAGGGTAGGTGCCGAACAAAAATTTTGAGTTTTGGTCAAAAAACCAGTTTTTGAACCAAAAAATTTTGATTTTCACCCCACAGCCTGGAGACCGGGACACGGATCGCGAACCAGAATTCAGGGATGAAGGGTGAGTACTATTTATACTATAAACTGAAACTATTTTTGCAAAAAATTTGGAAAAAACACTAAATTTTGAGAATTTACTTTGAAAAAATCGAAAAATTCCTAAGTGTGGTAAGGGATGAAGTCCTGACGCGCGTGTGTGCGTGCGATATGGTCAGTACGTAGGCGGAGGCCTAGTTTAGTCTAAATCCGCTGAAAACAGCTTCAAAATCGCACGTCTAGAAGTGAAGATATCGACGTTTGTGTTTTTGACTCGATCCCTAAGGTGGATTTCGGGTACCAGCAGCAATGTATGAAAAAACTATTTTTTAAAAATGTGAATGTTTTATTCGAGCTAGGGGCGCGGCCGAGGTGTCCAGAGACGCGTCTCCGCGCGGGCTAGCTATATGTGGAATAAAACAGGGTAGGTGCCGAACAAAAATTTTGAGTTTTGGTCAAAAAACCAGTTTTTGAACCAAAAAATTTTGATTTTCACCCCACAGCCTGGAGACCGGGACACGGATCGCGAACCAGAATTCAGGGATGAAGGGTGAGTACTATTTATACTATAAACTGAAACTATTTTTGCAAAAAATTTGGAAAAAACACTAAATTTTGAGAATTTACTTTGAAAAAATCGAAAAATTCCTAAGTGTGGTAAGGGATGAAGTCCTGACGCGCGTGTGTGCGTGCGATATGGTCAGTACGTAGGCGGAGGCCTAGTTTAGTCTAAATCCGCTGAAAACAGCTTCAAAATCGCACGTCTAGAAGTGAAGATATCGACGTTTGTGTTTTTGACTCGATCCCTAAGGTGGATTTCGGGTACCAGCAGCAATGTATGAAAAAACTATTTTTTAAAAATGTGAATGTTTTATTCGAGCTAGGGGCGCGGCCGAGGTGTCCAGAGACGCGTCTCCGCGCGGGCTAGCTATATGTGGAATAAAACAGGGTAGGTGCCGAACAAAAATTTTGAGTTTTGGTCAAAAAACCAGTTTTTGAACCAAAAAATTTTGATTTTCACCCCACAGCCTGGAGACCGGGACACGGATCGCGAACCAGAATTCAGGGATGAAGGGTGAGTACTATTTATACTATAAACTGAAACTATTTTTGCAAAAAATTTGGAAAAAACACTAAATTTTGAGAATTTACTTTGAAAAAATCGAAAAATTCCTAAGTGTGGTAAGGGATGAAGTCCTGACGCGCGTGTGTGCGTGCGATATGGTCAGTACGTAGGCGGAGGCCTAGTTTAGTCTAAATCCGCTGAAAACAGCTTCAAAATCGCACGTCTAGAAGTGAAGATATCGACGTTTGTGTTTTTGACTCGATCCCTAAGGTGGATTTCGGGTACCAGCAGCAATGTATGAAAAAACTATTTTTTAAAAATGTGAATGTTTTATTCGAGCTAGGGGCGCGGCCGAGGTGTCCAGAGACGCGTCTCCGCGCGGGCTAGCTATATGTGGAATAAAACAGGGTAGGTGCCGAACAAAAATTTTGAGTTTTGGTCAAAAAACCAGTTTTTGAACCAAAAAATTTTGATTTTCACCCCACAGCCTGGAGACCGGGACACGGATCGCGAACCAGAATTCAGGGATGAAGGGTGAGTACTATTTATACTATAAACTGAAACTATTTTTGCAAAAAATTTGGAAAAAACACTAAATTTTGAGAATTTACTTTGAAAAAATCGAAAAATTCCTAAGTGTGGTAAGGGATGAAGTCCTGACGCGCGTGTGTGCGTGCGATATGGTCAGTACGTAGGCGGAGGCCTAGTTTAGTCTAAATCCGCTGAAAACAGCTTCAAAATCGCACGTCTAGAAGTGAAGATATCGACGTTTGTGTTTTTGACTCGATCCCTAAGGTGGATTTCGGGTACCAGCAGCAATGTATGAAAAAACTATTTTTTAAAAATGTGAATGTTTTATTCGAGCTAGGGGCGCGGCCGAGGTGTCCAGAGACGCGTCTCCGCGCGGGCTAGCTATATGTGGAATAAAACAGGGTAGGTGCCGAACAAAAATTTTGAGTTTTGGTCAAAAAACCAGTTTTTGAACCAAAAAATTTTGATTTTCACCCCACAGCCTGGAGACCGGGACACGGATCGCGAACCAGAATTCAGGGATGAAGGGTGAGTACTATTTATACTATAAACTGAAACTATTTTTGCAAAAAATTTGGAAAAAACACTAAATTTTGAGAATTTACTTTGAAAAAATCGAAAAATTCCTAAGTGTGGTAAGGGATGAAGTCCTGACGCGCGTGTGTGCGTGCGATATGGTCAGTACGTAGGCGGAGGCCTAGTTTAGTCTAAATCCGCTGAAAACAGCTTCAAAATCGCACGTCTAGAAGTGAAGATATCGACGTTTGTGTTTTTGACTCGATCCCTAAGGTGGATTTCGGGTACCAGCAGCAATGTATGAAAAAACTATTTTTTAAAAATGTGAATGTTTTATTCGAGCTAGGGGCGCGGCAGAGGTGTCCAGAGACGCGTCTCCGCGCGGGCTAGCTATATGTGGAATAAAACAGGGTAGGTGCCGAACAAAAATTTTGAGTTTTGGTCAAAAAACCAGTTTTTGAACCAAAAAATTTTGATTTTCACCCCACAGCCTGGAGACCGGGACACGGATCGCGAACCAGAATTCAGGGATGAAGGGTGAGTACTATTTATACTATAAACTGAAACTATTTTTGCAAAAAATTTGGAAAAAACACTAAATTTTGAGAATTTACTTTGAAAAAATCGAAAAATTCCTAAGTGTGGTAAGGGATGAAGTCCTGACGCGCGTGTGTGCGTGCGATATGGTCAGTACGTAGGCGGAGGCCTAGTTTAGTCTAAATCCGCTGAAAACAGCTTCAAAATCGCACGTCTAGAAGTGAAGATATCGACGTTTGTGTTTTTGACTCGATCCCTAAGGTGGATTTCGGGTACCAGCAGCAATGTATGAAAAAACTATTTTTTAAAAATGTGAATGTTTTATTCGAGCTAGGGGCGCGGCCGAGGTGTCCAGAGACGCGTCTCCGCGCGGGCTAGCTATATGTGGAATAAAACAGGGTAGGTGCCGAACAAAAATTTTGAGTTTTGGTCAAAAAACCAGTTTTTGAACCAAAAAATTTTGATTTTCACCCCACAGCCTGGAGACCGGGACACGGATCGCGAACCAGAATTCAGGGATGAAGGGTGAGTACTATTTATACTATAAACTGAAACTATTTTTGCAAAAAATTTGGAAAAAACACTAAATTTTGAGAATTTACTTTGAAAAAATCGAAAAATTCCTAAGTGTGGTAAGGGATGAAGTCCTGACGCGCGTGTGTGCGTGCGATATGGTCAGTACGTAGGCGGAGGCCTAGTTTAGTCTAAATCCGCTGAAAACAGCTTCAAAATCGCACGTCTAGAAGTGAAGATATCGACGTTTGTGTTTTTGACTCGATCCCTTTTTTTTTTTTTTTTTTTTTTTTTTCGGATGGGAAATCATCAAATGACTTCTCCCGCTCTGGGCTGAGCAGGAGGGAGTGTCAGACTTTTACTGACTAAAACCCATCCATGTTCCTTCATCGCCCTTTGTGTTCCGGGGCCACGGTATCTCTTTCGAATAGTCCCGCAGCCCCGGCAGGCTTCGGTCCTTGCGGACCCCTTCCCTATTGCTGACTCTCTTTGAGGCGCGCGTGGAACACGAACGCGCCGTCGACACGGCCTGTCGTCATGAGACGTACGGACGGCGAGCTAGCCCATAGCTCCCCGTCCACAGGCCCGCGCCTACGGTGGCCGGAAGCCACCACGTGGCCCCCGACGCCCGGGGCGTCTCCCGCGGCGGCCGGGACGTGAGGATCTCTCCCTGTCCTGTTCCGCCACCTCCTTCGCTAGCATGACTGCTTCGCAGAAGGAGGTGACGGCGTCCCATTCCGTCTCGCCCCGGACCATGGCACGAACCAGGGCCGGGAGCGAGAGGTCGCCGCCGCCGATCGCCACCTCGAGGACACGGCGGTGCTCCACCCAAGCGGGGCACACCTCCACAGTGTGCTCCACCGTGTCCTCCGGTCGATCCTCACAATGGTGACACCCGGACGTTTCCTCCCGCCCGATTCGGTGCAGGAACTTACCGAAACAACCGTGTCCGGTAAGAACCTGCGTCAGGCGGAAGGTGAGGACGCCGTGGCGTCTCTCCAGCCACTCCTCAAAGAGGGGACTTATCGCCACTATTGTGGCGTGCCCTGCACGGGGTTGCGATAGTCGCTCTCTCCATGTCGCCATGAGATCCCGCCGGAAGTCCGTCCGCTGAGCGACAATTTGCCGCGGCAGCGGAGTTTCCCCCCGGCGTAGCGCCTCCGCGCGCCACTCATGTAGGCGCGCGAGGACTATTGCCTCCAGATCCCATGGCGGCAATCCGGCAAGGAGGTTCGCCGCCTCGCGGGAGATCGTGCGGTACCCCCGGACCAGCCTTACGGCTACCACCTTCTGGGGCACGTTCAAGTGGTGGGCGGCACGCCGCCTCAATGAACGTGCCCACACCGGGGCCCCGTAAAGGGCCATGGACCGCACGACTCCCGCGTAGAGCCTCCGGCAGGAGGCGTTCGGCCCCCCCAGGTTGGGCAGGAGCCGCCTGAAGGCAGCCCCTGTCCGCTCCAGTCTGGGGGCCAAACGTCGGAAGTGCTCCACGAAGTTCCACCGGCTGTCGAGGACAAGTCCCAGGTACTTCAGCGTCGACTCGACGCCGATGGAAACCCCTCCTGCCATCACTGAGGATCCCGGAGGTGGCGCATTCCGAGGCCCATGAAAGCACATGGCCTCGGACTTGTGCAATGCCACCTCGAGACCCAGTTGCCGGATTCTCTCAACGACTATCGCAACCCCGCGTGTCATAACTTCGGCCGCCGCCTCGTGCGACCCCCCCTGTGCGAGCACCAGCGTGTCGTCCGCATAGCAGACCACGCTGACGCCGCTAGGGAGGTCGGCGCGCAGCACCCAGTCGTAACCGATGTTCCACAAGGATGGGCCTAGAACCGATCCCTGCGGAACACCGCACGACATCTCTCGCCGGTTCCAGTCTCCACTGCGACCGGGGTAGATGACGTACCTGTCCGCCAGGTAGTCCCCGACCACACGACGGAGGTAGGTCGGCACCCGGTGATACCGGAGTGCCTCCCTTATGCAGCTCCAGGGCATGGAGTTGAAGGCATTGGCGATGTCGAGAGACACCGCCAAGACAACCCCACCCCGGGACACCGCATCCCCCGTCGTGAGGGCCCTCACGCGCATGATGGCGTCCACCGTAGAGCGCCCCTTGCGGAAACCATACTGGTGTTCCGCAAGGTCCGGCCCCATCCCCGCAAGGTGCTCGGCGAGGCGGTTTGCAATCACTCTTTCAAAGAGCTTGCCCACCTCGTCGAGCAACACCACGGGCCGGTAGGCGGACGGAGAGTCCGCCGGGCGCCCCGGCTTCCGGATGAGGACCAGCTTCCCCGTCTTCCAACGAAGCGGGAACTGGCCTCTCTCCAAACATGCGCTAAAGAGCCCTTCCAGTCGGGGCCCGAGAGCCTCCGAGGCCAGGACCCAGGCTTTGCCAGGCAAGCCGTCGGGTCCCGGGGCGGTATTTTTGGCACCTAGCCTTCGTACCGCCACTCTCAGGTCTACCCCGGTCACTTCAGGAGCGTCGTCGTCGTCACTTTGGTGGTCCGCTTCCGGCACCGCAGCCGGCGGAGCCATAGGCGGGGGCGGGTGTTCCCCTCGCGAGGGGAACAGAGCGCTCACCACGTCCTCCACGAGCTGAGGCCGGAGACTCTGCGTCAGCGGGGGGGCCCAGGTGCGGAGTTTATCCCGCACCATCTTGTAAGGGCGCCCCCACGGATCTCTGTCGAGAGCCCCCAGCATCTCCTCGCGGGCCAGATCTCTGGCCCGCAGGACAGCCTCGCGGAGGGCGGTCTTCGCCGCTCTGTAGCCCTCATAGAGCTCCGCCTCAATGGCTGCCGCATTCGGTGGGCGAATGCGGAGCCTGCGGTGCCTGGCGTACCGGTGTCGCGCAGCCACACACGCCTCCCGTAGGGACGTCAGCTCTCGCGACCACCAGTACACCTGACGCCGGGCGCTTCCTGGCCGGACTCGGGGCATTGCCACGTCACATATGTCGGACATGGCCTCCTGGAACCACCCTGCCTCATCATTGACGTCGGCAGGCCTGTCCGGTGATGTCACCCAGGCCTGCACGATCGAGGCTTCCAGGAGGAGCTCCCGGTCCAGCTGCTTCAGCGCCCAACGCGGACCACTCGGGGCCTGTTGGACCGGCGCGCTTGAGGTCTGGGTGGAGACGTCGAACCGGATGTACCGGTGGTCGGAATAGGTCTCCACCCCCTCCATGACGCGCCAGTCAACGACACGCGGTGACAGGGCGGGGCTAGCGAACGAAATGTCCACCACCGACTCGCCCCGCATCCTCACGCACGTGGCGACAGAACCCCGATTTAGGACGACCAGGCCCTTCTCCAGGGCCCAGTCCTCCACCATCCTTCCCCGCACGTCTGTGCAACGGGAACCCCAAGCCAAGTTCTTGGCATTGAAGTCCCCGAGGACAAGCACGGGGAGGGAATGGTTTCCGACGACGACACTCAACTCTGCGAGAGAGTTGTGGAACTCGGCGAGAGTTCGGCTCGGGGAGAAGTAGACACCCACTACGACGATCTCCCCGAACCGGGCTGCTACGCACCCCCGACCCCTCCTGACACTTTCAAGGGTCGGGGTGCCGGCGGCGGCCGACGACACTATGGTCACTGAGCCGCTTAGGTCCGCCACCCAGTCTTCCCTGGGCCAGACGAAATACGGCTCAGCGACCACAGCGATGTTAATCAACCACTGCGCCATGCTCTGGAGCAATAGATCCTGAGCGCAGGCGCAGTGGTTGATGTTCGCTTGGAGGAAGCGTAATGGGGCCGTTATTGGCACTCCATTACCGCTTCCTCCAACCTGGCCCCCTGTGAGGGCCCCTCTGTGGCGGCGACAGAGGGAGCGGCAGCGGCGGCAGTTGCGGCTGCGGCGGTGGCGACGGTGGCGGTGGCGGCGGAGGGCCTACCCTTTCCTCGGGTGGCCTTGGTGGGTGGAGCGCAGGCCTTGCTTCCAGCCCGGTGTTCGGCCGGCTTGCCAGCCGCCGCACATGCATCGCAGTGCGGCGTGGCACAGCAAGCCGCGGACACATGACCGGGCTGACTGCAGCGGAAGCATAGCCCGCTGCGGTCCACCTCCGAGGCGCACCGGACTGACACGTGGTGTCCCACGTGGCAGCGGTAGCACCTCAGAGGCCTGGGCTCCAGCAGCTTAACCTGCGCTGAAACCCAGCCCACCAATAGCCTTCGGCCCTCCACAATTGTTTTCGCCGCCGTCACAGGGCAGCATACCGTAACGGTATGCATACCCGTGGGGTCCGGACGTAGGGTGCCTGCCCTGACCTGCTCAGCAGGGCACCCTCCGGACCTGGCGACGGCGGCCACCACCTCCTCCTTGGTCACCGAGTCGTCCAGACCCAAGATGCGCAGGTCTGCGCATCTGACGGGCCTGGACACTCGGGCCTCGTCCGCGTTTAGGGACGCTCTGAGCTTCTCAGCTAGAGCGTCAGCGGACGGGCCACTGGCCTCCCCGGGGACCTCGAGCATACGAGCCCCCGTCGCTGTGACCTTCAGCCGGAGGCCCCCGGTGATCCCGAGCTCCTTGAGGTCCACCGCCTCCTTTGCCTTTGCCAGCAGGTCGCGGTAGGACACGCCCCTCTGTTCCGCTTCCGGCTGTAGTGTGATCACTACAGCCGCGGTCTTAGGGGCGCGGAGCCTAGCCGCGATCTTGCGCTCCCTGAACTGGCGCTGCCGCTCCTTGTTTCGGGCCTTTTTGGCCGCCTTCCGCCCCTTCCTCTTCTCCCCGACCACCTGCCATCCGGCTTCAGCCGCGGCAGGTGTAGGGGGCTGCTGGGAGGGCGGTGGCGGCGGCGGCGGCTGACGTGCCACCGGCGCCGGCCCACCCGCTGCTGGTACCGGCGCCGGCACAGTCTTCTGTGCAGCCGCCTTGCCCTTCTTCGCTTTGGCCCCCTTTGCCGGCGCCGGTTTCGCCGGAGCCGGCTTTCCAGGGGGCGCCGCCGCAGCCCTACCAGAGGGCTGGCTGGACGGCCCCGGTCCGGGTGCGGCAGCCGTGGCAGCCGCGTACGAGGCCGCCTTCGGACCCGTGGACGCCTTGCTTGCCGCCAGGGGGGGGCGCAGGACAATTCCCTCCAGGACGGAGAACCGCGCCTGGAAGGAAGCCAGCTCCTTCCGAACCAGGTTCAGCACCTGGTTCTCCACCGGCTCGGGCTGGCTGGGTCGCTGCGTCTGGCCCCCCTTTGGAGGCGCCACGCAGGAGCCAGACTCCCGCAGACTGGCCAGGTCTGCTAGGAGCCTGGCGTTCTCCTTTTGGAGAGCCTCCGTGGCTGCCGACAGGCGGGCCACCTCCGCCCTCAGTTTGGCCAACTCCGCCCCATCCACCGTAGGAGGAGGAGGAGGAGGAGGAGGAGGTCCGCCAAAGTTGGCCTCCGCTGCCGCCATGATGGAGGCAGAAGCCGCCGGTATGGCCCTGAGCTTCGATGAAGTCTTCATCTTCAGGGCCACGCCTCTAATCGCGGCCTCCACCTCCTTTGTGAACCTGGCCTTACGCTCCTCCTCGGAGCCGCCAGGTGCACCTGCCTCGTCGCCAGATCCGGGAGCAGTATTGCTGCCCGGGTGGCGCCCCTCCTCGGCAAGCCTAGCCGATTTTTCGGCCCT
Organism: Xestia rhomboidea; assembly: GCA_963853795.1. NCBI lineage: Eukaryota > Metazoa > Arthropoda > Insecta > Lepidoptera > Noctuidae > Xestia > Xestia rhomboidea. The sequence goes on from OY970786.1 coordinate 10,871,378, forward strand.
CACGGAGGCAGAGAGCCCCCTCCCCTTGCCCCGGATCCCACCACGCTTGTTGGTGGGGATCTTTCGGGCCGAGGCCTCCTCCTCTCCGGATGACGACCCCCGGTCGCCATCCCGCCTGGGCCGCTTGCGGAAGAACTTGCCGTTCTCCGCAGCGGCTCCATCACTCGCGCGGCGGGAGCTCCCTGAGCCTCCCGCACTCGCATCGCTGGATGCGAGATCGGACTCCGACCCCGCATCCCTCCTCTCCTCTTTCTTGCCGTTGCCGGCGGTTGGTTTTTGGTTGTTAGACTTTTCCATATTTGAACCCACGAGTATGGGGGAAATAAACTCCTAACTAGGCAGAGACCCCTGTACCTAGTAGGGCAGATTCTAAGTATTTATTACTCGCCAGGGGGTCTGCAGGTACCCTGGCGAGGAGCGCACTAGCGACTGATTCGTTCTCTGGAACACCCGTCAGCCATACATCCCCTCGCGGTGCGTCGCCGCTTGGGATTCGGGGTGACTTTTTATAGAGGTTGTCTACCTCGCGGTCCGGGCGGTTAAGCCAAGACCCTCGGTCCCTGTCGAAGCCGCGAGACCTGATCCACGACACTTCGACGTTGGGATTACGAGACCGGCGGTGACAGAGGAGGACGATCCTTCTCTGTCTGCTCGGAGGCAGGGTAAGTGCACACCGAGCCCGCCCTCACTCCTCTGCTGTGCCCTCTGCTAAACAGAGGGCACGCAAAGGAACGCACCTTTGGTCCAGGTCGGACCCCACCCATGTCAGAATAATTGGCCGCGGCAGTACCACTCCCCGAGGGATAAGAGGAAATTCTCATTTCCCCTCATTCCCCGGAGAAGGATACTGCCGCGCCCGGGGTGCACCGGCCCAGCAGCTGCTCTTCCCTCCAGACGTATCGAGAGGGACGAGCAGCCGCCGGACACACGTGGAGGACTTCTGACTTCGCACCCCTTGACTCGATCCCTAAGGTGGATTTCGGGTACCAGCAGCAATGTATGAAAAAACTATTTTTTAAAAATGTGAATGTTTTATTCGAGCTAGGGGCGCGGCCGAGGTGTCCAGAGACGCGTCTCCGCGCGGGCTAGCTATATGTGGAATAAAACAGGGTAGGTGCCGAACAAAAATTTTGAGTTTTGGTCAAAAAACCAGTTTTTGAACCAAAAAATTTTGATTTTCACCCCACAGCCTGGAGACCGGGACACGGATCGCGAACCAGAATTCAGGGATGAAGGGTGAGTACTATTTATACTATAAACTGAAACTATTTTTGCAAAAAATTTGGAAAAAACACTAAATTTTGAGAATTTACTTTGAAAAAATCGAAAAATTCCTAAGTGTGGTAAGGGATGAAGTCCTGACGCGCGTGTGTGCGTGCGATATGGTCAGTACGTAGGCGGAGGCCTAGTTTAGTCTAAATCCGCTGAAAACAGCTTCAAAATCGCACGTCTAGAAGTGAAGATATCGACGTTTGTGTTTTTGACTCGATCCCTAAGGTGGATTTCGGGTACCAGCAGCAATGTATGAAAAAACTATTTTTTAAAAATGTGAATGTTTTATTCGAGCTAGGGGCGCGGCCGAGGTGTCCAGAGACGCGTCTCCGCGCGGGCTAGCTATATGTGGAATAAAACAGGGTAGGTGCCGAACAAAAATTTTGAGTTTTGGTCAAAAAACCAGTTTTTGAACCAAAAAATTTTGATTTTCACCCCACAGCCTGGAGACCGGGACACGGATCGCGAACCAGAATTCAGGGATGAAGGGTGAGTACTATTTATACTATAAACTGAAACTATTTTTGCAAAAAATTTGGAAAAAACACTAAATTTTGAGAATTTACTTTGAAAAAATCGAAAAATTCCTAAGTGTGGTAAGGGATGAAGTCCTGACGCGCGTGTGTGCGTGCGATATGGTCAGTACGTAGGCGGAGGCCTAGTTTAGTCTAAATCCGCTGAAAACAGCTTCAAAATCGCACGTCTAGAAGTGAAGATATCGACGTTTGTGTTTTTGACTCGATCCCTAAGGTGGATTTCGGGTACCAGCAGCAATGTATGAAAAAACTATTTTTTAAAAATGTGAATGTTTTATTCGAGCTAGGGGCGCGGCCGAGGTGTCCAGAGACGCGTCTCCGCGCGGGCTAGCTATATGTGGAATAAAACAGGGTAGGTGCCGAACAAAAATTTTGAGTTTTGGTCAAAAAACCAGTTTTTGAACCAAAAAATTTTGATTTTCACCCCACAGCCTGGAGACCGGGACACGGATCGCGAACCAGAATTCAGGGATGAAGGGTGAGTACTATTTATACTATAAACTGAAACTATTTTTGCAAAAAATTTGGAAAAAACACTAAATTTTGAGAATTTACTTTGAAAAAATCGAAAAATTCCTAAGTGTGGTAAGGGATGAAGTCCTGACGCGCGTGTGTGCGTGCGATATGGTCAGTACGTAGGCGGAGGCCTAGTTTAGTCTAAATCCGCTGAAAACAGCTTCAAAATCGCACGTCTAGAAGTGAAGATATCGACGTTTGTGTTTTTGACTCGATCCCTAAGGTGGATTTCGGGTACCAGCAGCAATGTATGAAAAAACTATTTTTTAAAAATGTGAATGTTTTATTCGAGCTAGGGGCGCGGCCGAGGTGTCCAGAGACGCGTCTCCGCGCGGGCTAGCTATATGTGGAATAAAACAGGGTAGGTGCCGAACAAAAATTTTGAGTTTTGGTCAAAAAACCAGTTTTTGAACCAAAAAATTTTGATTTTCACCCCACAGCCTGGAGACCGGGACACGGATCGCGAACCAGAATTCAGGGATGAAGGGTGAGTACTATTTATACTATAAACTGAAACTATTTTTGCAAAAAATTTGGAAAAAACACTAAATTTTGAGAATTTACTTTGAAAAAATCGAAAAATTCCTAAGTGTGGTAAGGGATGAAGTCCTGACGCGCGTGTGTGCGTGCGATATGGTCAGTACGTAGGCGGAGGCCTAGTTTAGTCTAAATCCGCTGAAAACAGCTTCAAAATCGCACGTCTAGAAGTGAAGATATCGACGTTTGTGTTTTTGACTCGATCCCTAAGGTGGATTTCGGGTACCAGCAGCAATGTATGAAAAAACTATTTTTTAAAAATGTGAATGTTTTATTCGAGCTAGGGGCGCGGCCGAGGTGTCCAGAGACGCGTCTCCGCGCGGGCTAGCTATATGTGGAATAAAACAGGGTAGGTGCCGAACAAAAATTTTGAGTTTTGGTCAAAAAACCAGTTTTTGAACCAAAAAATTTTGATTTTCACCCCACAGCCTGGAGACCGGGACACGGATCGCGAACCAGAATTCAGGGATGAAGGGTGAGTACTATTTATACTATAAACTGAAACTATTTTTGCAAAAAATTTGGAAAAAACACTAAATTTTGAGAATTTACTTTGAAAAAATCGAAAAATTCCTAAGTGTGGTAAGGGATGAAGTCCTGACGCGCGTGTGTGCGTGCGATATGGTCAGTACGTAGGCGGAGGCCTAGTTTAGTCTAAATCCGCTGAAAACAGCTTCAAAATCGCACGTCTAGAAGTGAAGATATCGACGTTTGTGTTTTTGACTCGATCCCTTTTTTTTTTTTTTTTTTTTTTTTTTTTCGGATGGGAAATCATCAAATGACTTCTCCCGCTCTGGGCTGAGCAGGAGGGAGTGTCAGACTTTTACTGACTAAAACCCATCCATGTTCCTTCATCGCCCTTTGTGTTCCGGGGCCACGGTATCTCTTTCGAATAGTCCCGCAGCCCCGGCAGGCTTCGGTCCTTGCGGACCCCTTCACTGTTGCTGACTCTCTTTGAGGCGCGCGTGGAACACGAACGCGCCGTCGACACGGCCTGTCGTCATGAGACGTACGGACGGCGAGCTAGCCCATAGCTCCCCGTCCACAGGCCCGCGCCTACGGTGGCCGGAAGCCACCACGTGGCCCCCGACGCCCGGGGCGTCTCCCGCGGCGGCCGGGACGTGAGGACCTCTCCCTGTCCTGTTCCGCCACCTCCTTCGCTAGCATGACTGCTTCGCAGAAGGAGGTGACGGCGTCCCATTCCGTCTCGCTCCGGACCATGGATTGAACCAAGGCCGGGAGCGAGAGGTCGCCGCCGCCAATCGCCGTTACGAGGACACGGCGGGGCTCCGCCCTTGACTCGATCCCTAAGGTGGATTTCGGGTACCAGCAGCAATGTATGAAAAAACTATTTTTTAAAAATGTGAATGTTTTATTCGAGCTAGGGGCGCGGCCGAGGTGTCCAGAGACGCGTCTCCGCGCGGGCTAGCTATATGTGGAATAAAACAGGGTAGGTGCCGAACAAAAATTTTGAGTTTTGGTCAAAAAACCAGTTTTTGAACCAAAAAATTTTGATTTTCACCCCACAGCCTGGAGACCGGGACACGGATCGCGAACCAGAATTCAGGGATGAAGGGTGAGTACTATTTATACTATAAACTGAAACTATTTTTGCAAAAAATTTGGAAAAAACACTAAATTTTGAGAATTTACTTTGAAAAAATCGAAAAATTCCTAAGTGTGGTAAGGGATGAAGTCCTGACGCGCGTGTGTGCGTGCGATATGGTCAGTACGTAGGCGGAGGCCTAGTTTAGTCTAAATCCGCTGAAAACAGCTTCAAAATCGCACGTCTAGAAGTGAAGATATCGACGTTTGTGTTTTTGACTCGATCCCTAAGGTGGATTTCGGGTACCAGCAGCAATGTATGAAAAAACTATTTTTTAAAAATGTGAATGTTTTATTCGAGCTAGGGGCGCGGCCGAGGTGTCCAGAGACGCGTCTCCGCGCGGGCTAGCTATATGTGGAATAAAACAGGGTAGGTGCCGAACAAAAATTTTGAGTTTTGGTCAAAAAACCAGTTTTTGAACCAAAAAATTTTGATTTTCACCCCACAGCCTGGAGACCGGGACACGGATCGCGAACCAGAATTCAGGGATGAAGGGTGAGTACTATTTATACTATAAACTGAAACTATTTTTGCAAAAAATTTGGAAAAAACACTAAATTTTGAGAATTTACTTTGAAAAAATCGAAAAATTCCTAAGTGTGGTAAGGGATGAAGTCCTGACGCGCGTGTGTGCGTGCGATATGGTCAGTACGTAGGCGGAGGCCTAGTTTAGTCTAAATCCGCTGAAAACAGCTTCAAAATCGCACGTCTAGAAGTGAAGATATCGACGTTTGTGTTTTTGACTCGATCCCTAAGGTGGATTTCGGGTACCAGCAGCAATGTATGAAAAAACTATTTTTTAAAAATGTGAATGTTTTATTCGAGCTAGGGGCGCGGCCGAGGTGTCCAGAGACGCGTCTCCGCGCGGGCTAGCTATATGTGGAATAAAACAGGGTAGGTGCCGAACAAAAATTTTGAGTTTTGGTCAAAAAACCAGTTTTTGAACCAAAAAATTTTGATTTTCACCCCACAGCCTGGAGACCGGGACACGGATCGCGAACCAGAATTCAGGGATGAAGGGTGAGTACTATTTATACTATAAACTGAAACTATTTTTGCAAAAAATTTGGAAAAAACACTAAATTTTGAGAATTTACTTTGAAAAAATCGAAAAATTCCTAAGTGTGGTAAGGGATGAAGTCCTGACGCGCGTGTGTGCGTGCGATATGGTCAGTACGTAGGCGGAGGCCTAGTTTAGTCTAAATCCGCTGAAAACAGCTTCAAAATCGCACGTCTAGAAGTGAAGATATCGACGTTTGTGTTTTTGACTCGATCCCTTTTTTTTTTTTTTTTTTTTTTTTTCGGATGGGAAATCATCAAATGACTTCTCCCGCTCTGGGCTGAGCAGGAGGGAGTGTCAGACTTTTACTGACTAAAACCCATCCATGTTCCTTCATCGCCCTTTGTGTTCCGGGGCCACGGTATCTCTTTCGAATAGTCCCGCAGCCCCGGCAGGCTTCGGTCCTTGCGGACCCCTTCACTGTTGCTGACTCTCTTTGAGGCGCGCGTGGAACACGAACGCGCCGTCGACACGGCCTGTCGTCATGAGACGAACGGACGGAGAGCTAGCCCATAGCTCCCCGTCCACAGGCCCGCGCCTACGGTGGCCGGAAGCCACCACGTGGCCCCCGACGCCCGGGGCGTCTCCCGCGGCGGCCGGGACGTGAGGATCTCTCCCTGTCCTGTTCCGCCACCTCCTTCGCTAGCATGACTGCTTCGCAGAAGGAGGTGACGGCGTCCCATTCCGTCTCGCCCCGGACCATGGATTGAACCAAGGCCGGGAGCGAGAGGTCGCCGCCGCCAATCGCCGTTACGAGGACACGGCGGTGCTCCGCCCAAGCGGGGCACACCTCCACCGTGTGCTCCACCGTGTCCTCCGGTCGATCCTCACAATGGTGACACCCGGGCGTCTCCTCCCGCCCGATTCGGTGCAGGAACTTACCGAAGCATCCGTGCCCGGTAAGAACCTGCGTCAGGCGGAAGGTGAGGACGCCGTGGCGTCTCTCCAGCCACTCCTCAAAGAGGGGACTTATCGCCACTATTGTGGCGTGCCCTGCACGGGGTTGCGATAGTCGCTCTCTCCATGTCGCCATGAGATCCCGCCGGAAGTCCGTCCGCTGAGCGACAATTTGCCGCGGCAGCGGAGTTTCCCCCCGGCGTAGCGCCTCCGCGCGCCACTCATGTAGGCGCGCGAGGACTATTGCCTCCAGATCCCATGGCGGCAATCCGGCAAGGAGGTTCGCCGCCTCGCGGGAGATCGTGCGGTACCCCCGGACCAGCCTTACGGCTACCACCTTCTGGGGCACGTTCAAGTGGTGGGCGGCACGCCGCCTCAATGAACGTGCCCACACCGGGGCCCCGTAAAGGGCCATGGACCGCACGACTCCCGCGTAGAGCCTCCGGCAGGAGGCGTTCGGCCCCCCCAGGTTGGGCAGGAGCCGCCTGAAGGCAGCCCCTGTCCGCTCCAGTCTGGGGGCCAAACGTCGGAAATGCTCCACGAAGTTCCACCGGCTGTCGAGGACAAGTCCCAGGTACTTCAGCGTCGACTCGACGCCGATGGAAACCCCTCCTGCCATCACTGAGGATCCCGGAGGTGGCGCATTCCGAGGCCCATGAAAGCACATGGCCTCGGACTTGTGCAATGCCACCTCGAGACCCAGTTGCCGGATCCTCTCAACGACTATCGCAACCCCGCGTGTCATAGTGTCGGCCGCCGCCTCGTGCGACCTCCCCTGTGCCAGCACCAGCGTGTCGTCAGCGTAGCAAACTACGCTGACACCGCTAGGGAGGTCGGCGCGCAGCACCCAGTCGTACCCGATGTTCCACAAGGACGGCCCCAGAACCGATCCCTGTGGAACACCGCACGACATCTCTCGCCGGTTCCAGTCTCCGCTGCGACCGGGGTAGATGACGGCCCTATCCGTCAGGTAGTCCCCGACCACACGACGAAGGTAGGTCGGCACCCGGTGATACCGGAGTGCCTCCCTTATGCAGCTCCAGGGCATGGAGTTGAAGGCGTTGGCGATGTCGAGAGACACCGCCAAGACCACCCCACCCCTGGACACCGCATCCCTCGTCGTGAGGGCTCTCACGCGCATAATGGCGTCCACCGTAGAGCGCCCCTTGCGGAAACCATATTGGTGTTCCGCAAGGTCCGGCCCCGTCCCCGCAAGGTGCTCGACGAGGCGGTTTGCAATGACTCTTTCAAAGAGCTTGCCCACCTCGTCGAGCAACACCACGGGCCGGTAGGCGGACGGAGAGTCCGCCGGGCGCCCCGGCTTCCGGATGAGGACCAGCTTCCCCGTCTTCCAGCGAAGCGGGAACTGGCCCCTCTCCAAGCATGCGCTTAAGAACCCCTCCAGTCGGGGACCGAGAGCCTCCGAGGCCAGGACCCAGGCTTTGCCAGGCAAGCCGTCGGGTCCCGGGGCGGTATTTTTGGCACTGAGCCTGCGTACCGCCACTCTCAGTTCTACCCCGGTCACTTCCGGAGCGTCGTCGTCGTCGCTTCCGTGGTCCGCTTCCGGCACCGCAGCCGGCGGAGCCATAGGCGGGGGCGGGTGTTCCCCTCGCGAGGGGAACAGAGCGCTCACCACGTCCTCCACGAGCTGAGGCCGGAGACTCTGCGTCAGGGGGGGGGCCCAGGTGCGGAGTTTATCCCGCACCATCTTGTAAGGGCGCCCCCACGGATCTCTGTCGAGAGCCCCCAGCATCTCCTCGCGGGCCAGATCCCTGGCCCGCAGGACAGCCCCGCGGAGGGCGGTCTTCGCCGCTCTGTAGCCCTCATATAGCTCCGCCTCAATGGCTGCCGCATTCGGTGGGCGAATGCGGAGCCTGCGGTGCCTGGCGTACAGGTGTCGCGCAGCCACGCACGCCTCCCGTAAAGACGTCAGCTCACGCGACCACCAGTACACCTGACGTCGGGCGCTTCCTGGCCGGACTCGGGGCATTGCCACGTCACAGATATCGGACATGGCCTCCTGGAACCACCCTGCCTCATCGTTAACGTCGGCAGGCCTGTCCGGTGATGTCACCCAGGCCTGCACGATCGAGGCTTCCAGGAGGAGCTCCCGGTCCAGCTGCTTCAGCGCCCAACGCGGACCACTCGGGGCCTGTTGGACCGGCGCGCTTGAGGTCTGGGTGGAGACGTCGAACCGGATGTACCGGTGGTCGGAATAGGTCTCCACCCCCTCCATGACGCGCCAGTCAACGACACGCGGTGACAGGGCGGGGCTGGCGAACGAAATGTCCACCACCGACTCGCCCCGCATCCTCACGCACGTGGCGACAGAACCCCGATTTAGGACGACCAGGCCCTTCTCCAGGGCCCAGTCCTCCACCATCCTTCCCCGCACGTCTGTGCAACGGGAACCCCAAGCCAAGTTCTTGGCATTGAAGTCCCCGAGGACAAGCACGGGGAGGGAATGGTTTCCGACGACGACACTCAACTCTGCGAGAGAGTTGTGGAACTCGGCGAGAGTTCGGTTCGGGGAGAAGTAGACACCCACTACGACGATCTCCCCGAACCGGGCTGCTACGCACCCCCGACCCCTCCTGACACTTTCAAGGGTCGGGGTGCCGGCGGCGGCCGACGACACTATGGTCACTGAGCCGCTTAGGTCCGCCACCCAGTCTTCCCTGGGCCAGACGAAGTACGGCTCAGCGACCACAGCGATGTTAATCAACCACTGCGCCATGCTCTGGAGCAAGAGATCCTGAGCGCAGGCGCAGTGGTTGATGTTCGCCTGGAGGAAGCGTAATGGGGCCGTTATTGGCACTCCATTACCGCTTCCTCCAACCTGGCACCCTGTGAGGGCCCCTCTGTGGCGGCGACAGAGGGAGCGGCAGCGGCGGCAGTTGCGGCTGCGGCGGTGGCAACGGTGGCGGTGGCAGCGGAGGGCCTGCCCTTGCCTCGGGTGGCCTTGGTGGGCGGAGCGCAGGCCTTGCTCCCAGCCCGGTGATCGGCCGGCTTGCCAGCCGCCGCACATGCGTCGCAGTGCGGCGTGGCACAGCACCCTGCGGACTGATGACCGGGCTGACCGCAGCGGAAACATAGCCCGCTGCGGTCAACCTCCGAGGCGCACCGGACTGACACGTGGTGTCCCACGTGGCACCGGTAGCACCTCAGAGGTCTGGGCTCCAGCAGCTTAACCTGCGCTGAAACCCAGCCCACCAATAGCCTTCGGCCCTCCACAATTGTTTTCGCCGCCGTCACAGGGCAGCATACCGTAACGGTATGCATACCCGTGGGGTCCGGACGTAGGGTGCCTGCCCTGACCTGCTCAGCAGGGCACCCTCCGGACCTGGCGACGGCGGCCACCACCTCCTCCTTGGTCACCGAGTCGTCCAGACCCAAGATGCGCAGGTCTGCGCATCTGACGGGCCTGGACACTCGGGCCTCGTCCGCGTTTAGGGACGCTCTGAGCTTCTCAGCTAGAGCGTCAGCGGACGGGCCACTGGCCTCCCCGGGGACCTCGAGCATACGAGCCCCCGTCGCTGTGACCTTCAGCCGGAGGCCCCCGGTGATCCCGAGCTCCCCGAGGTCCACCGCCTCCTTTGCCTTTGCCAGCAGGTCGCGGTAGGACACGCCCCTCTGTTCCGCTTCCGGCTGTAGTGTGATCACTACAGCCGCGGTCTTAGGGGCGCGGAGCCTAGCCGCGATCTTGCGCTCCCTGAACTGGCGCTGCCGCTCCTTGTTTCGGGCCTTTTTGGCCGCCTTCCGCCCCTTTTTCTTCTCCCCGACCACCTGCCATCCGGCTTCAGCCGTGGGAGGTGTAGGGGGCTGCTGGGGGGGCGGTGGCGGCGGCGGCGGCTGACGTGCCGCCGGCGCTGGCCCACTCGCTGCTGGGGCTGGCGCCGGCACAGTCTTCTGTGCAGCCGCCTTGCCCTTCCTCGCTTTCGCCGCCTTGTTTGCCGGCGCCGGTTTCGCCGGAGCCGGCTTTCCAGGGGGCGCCACCGCAGCCCTGCCAGAGGGCTGGCTGGACGGCCCCGGTCCGGGTGTGGCAGCCGTAGCGGCCGCATACGAGGCCGCCTTCGGACCCGTGGCCGCCTTGCTTGCCGCCAGGGGGGGACGCAGGACAATTCCCTCCAGGACGGAAAACCGCGCCTGGAAGGATGCCAACTCCTGCCGAACCAGGTTCAAGACCTGGTTCTCAACCGGCACCGGCTGGCTTTTCCGCTGCTGCTCCTTTTCCGGCACCACGCGGGAGCTAGACTCGCGCAGTCTTGCCAGGTCTGCCTGGAGCTTTGCATTCTCCTTCTGGAGAAGCTCCGTGGCAGCCGTCAGGCGGGCTACCTCCTCCCGCAGTTTGGCCACTTCGCCTCCTTCCAGCAAAGGAGGAGGAGGAGGTCCCCCGAAGTTGGCCTCCGCTGCCGCCATGATAGAGGCGGAAGCCCCGGGTATGGCCTTGAGTTTTGAAGAGGTCTTCTGCTTCAAGGCCACTCCCCTTATAGCGGCTTCCACCTCCTTTGCAAACCTGGCCTTACGCTCCGCCTCGGAGCTGCCAGGTTCACCCGCCTCTTCGCCAGACCCAAGAGCAATGCCCGGGTGGCGCCCCTCCTCGGCCAGTCTGGCCGACCTCTCGGAGGCAGAGAGGCCCGCCCTCTTGCCGCGGATCCCCCCGCGCCTGCTAGTGGGGATCTTCCGGGCCGAGGCCAACTCTCCCTCCGATGACGACGCTTGGTCGTCGTCCTTCCTGGACCGCTTGCGGAAGAACTTGCTGTTCTCCCCTGCGGTCCCGGCCCTCTCGCGGCGGGAGCTCACTGAGCCTCCCCCGCTCACCTCACTGGATGCTACGTCGGACTCCGACCCCACATCCCTCCTCTCCTCTTCGTTGCCGTTGCCGGCGGTGTTGGTTTTTTGGTTTACTGTTTCCATATTTGAACCCACGAGTATGGGGGAAATAAACTCCTAACTAGGCAGAGACCCCTGTACCTAGTAGGGCAGATTCTAAGTATTTATTACTCGCCAGGGGGTCTGCAGGTACCCTGGCGAGGAGCGCACTAGCGACTGATTCGTTCTATGGAACACCCGTCAGCCATACATCCCCTCGCGGTGCGTCGCCGCTTGGGATTCGGGGTAACTTTTTATAGAGGTTGTCTACCTCGCGGTCCGGGCGGTTAAGCCAAGACCCTCGGTCCCTGTCGAAGCCGCGAGACTTGATCCACGACACTTCGACGGTGGGATTACGAGACCGGCGGTGACAGAGGAGGACGATCCTTCTCTGTCTGCTCGGAGGCAGGGTAAGTGCACACCGAGCCCGCCCTCACTCCTCTGCTATGCCCTCTGCTAATCAGAGGGCACGCAAAGGAACGCACCTTTGGTCCGGGTCGGACCCCACCCATGTCAGAATAATTGGCCGCGGCAGTACCACTCCCCGAGGGATAAGAGGAAATTCTCATTTCCCCTCATTCCCCGGAGAAGGATACTGCCGCGCCCGGGGTGCACCGGCCCAGCAGCTGCTCTTCCCTCCAGACGTATCGAGAGGGACGAGCAGCCGCCGGACACACGTGGAGGACTTCTGACTTCGCACCCCTTTGACTCGATCCCTAAGGTGGATTTCGGGTACCAGCAGCAATGTATGAAAAAACTATTTTTTAAAAATGTGAATGTTTTATTCGAGCTAGGGGCGCGGCCGAGGTGTCCAGAGACGCGTCTCCGCGCGGGCTAGCTATATGTGGAATAAAACAGGGTAGGTGCCGAACAAAAATTTTGAGTTTTGGTCAAAAAACCAGTTTTTGAACCAAAAAATTTTGATTTTCACCCCACAGCCTGGAGACCGGGACACGGATCGCGAACCAGAATTCAGGGATGAAGGGTGAGTACTATTTATACTATAAACTGAAACTATTTTTGCAAAAAATTTGGAAAAAACACTAAATTTTGAGAATTTACTTTGAAAAAATCGAAAAATTCCTAAGTGTGGTAAGGGATGAAGTCCTGACGCGCGTGTGTGCGTGCGATATGGTCAGTACGTAGGCGGAGGCCTAGTTTAGTCTAAATCCGCTGAAAACAGCTTCAAAATCGCACGTCTAGAAGTGAAGATATCGACGTTTGTGTTTTTGACTCGATCCCTAAGGTGGATTTCGGGTACCAGCAGCAATGTATGAAAAAACTATTTTTTAAAAATGTGAATGTTTTATTCGAGCTAGGGGCGCGGCCGAGGTGTCCAGAGACGCGTCTCCGCGCGGGCTAGCTATATGTGGAATAAAACAGGGTAGGTGCCGAACAAAAATTTTGAGTTTTGGTCAAAAAACCAGTTTTTGAACCAAAAAATTTTGATTTTCACCCCACAGCCTGGAGACCGGGACACGGATCGCGAACCAGAATTCAGGGATGAAGGGTGAGTACTATTTATACTATAAACTGAAACTATTTTTGCAAAAAATTTGGAAAAAACACTAAATTTTGAGAATTTACTTTGAAAAAATCGAAAAATTCCTAAGTGTGGTAAGGGATGAAGTCCTGACGCGCGTGTGTGCGTGCGATATGGTCAGTACGTAGGCGGAGGCCTAGTTTAGTCTAAATCCGCTGAAAACAGCTTCAAAATCGCACGTCTAGAAGTGAAGATATCGACGTTTGTGTTTTTGACTCGATCCCTAAGGTGGATTTCGGGTACCAGCAGCAATGTATGAAAAAACTATTTTTTAAAAATGTGAATGTTTTATTCGAGCTAGGGGCGCGGCCGAGGTGTCCAGAGACGCGTCTCCGCGCGGGCTAGCTATATGTGGAATAAAACAGGGTAGGTGCCGAACAAAAATTTTGAGTTTTGGTCAAAAAACCAGTTTTTGAACCAAAAAATTTTGATTTTCACCCCACAGCCTGGAGACCGGGACACGGATCGCGAACCAGAATTCAGGGATGAAGGGTGAGTACTATTTATACTATAAACTGAAACTATTTTTGCAAAAAATTTGGAAAAAACACTAAATTTTGAGAATTTACTTTGAAAAAATCGAAAAATTCCTAAGTGTGGTAAGGGATGAAGTCCTGACGCGCGTGTGTGCGTGCGATATGGTCAGTACGTAGGCGGAGGCCTAGTTTAGTCTAAATCCGCTGAAAACAGCTTCAAAATCGCACGTCTAGAAGTGAAGATATCGACGTTTGTGTTTTTGACTCGATCCCTAAGGTGGATTTCGGGTACCAGCAGCAATGTATGAAAAAACTATTTTTTAAAAATGTGAATGTTTTATTCGAGCTAGGGGCGCGGCCGAGGTGTCCAGAGACGCGTCTCCGCGCGGGCTAGCTATATGTGGAATAAAACAGGGTAGGTGCCGAACAAAAATTTTGAGTTTTGGTCAAAAAACCAGTTTTTGAACCAAAAAATTTTGATTTTCACCCCACAGCCTGGAGACCGGGACACGGATCGCGAACCAGAATTCAGGGATGAAGGGTGAGTACTATTTATACTATAAACTGAAACTATTTTTGCAAAAAATTTGGAAAAAACACTAAATTTTGAGAATTTACTTTGAAAAAATCGAAAAATTCCTAAGTGTGGTAAGGGATGAAGTCCTGACGCGCGTGTGTGCGTGCGATATGGTCAGTACGTAGGCGGAGGCCTAGTTTAGTCTAAATCCGCTGAAAACAGCTTCAAAATCGCACGTCTAGAAGTGAAGATATCGACGTTTGTGTTTTTGACTCGATCCCTAAGGTGGATTTCGGGTACCAGCAGCAATGTATGAAAAAACTATTTTTTAAAAATGTGAATGTTTTATTCGAGCTAGGGGCGCGGCCGAGGTGTCCAGAGACGCGTCTCCGCGCGGGCTAGCTATATGTGGAATAAAACAGGGTAGGTGCCGAACAAAAATTTTGAGTTTTGGTCAAAAAACCAGTTTTTGAACCAAAAAATTTTGATTTTCACCCCACAGCCTGGAGACCGGGACACGGATCGCGAACCAGAATTCAGGGATGAAGGGTGAGTACTATTTATACTATAAACTGAAACTATTTTTGCAAAAAATTTGGAAAAAACACTAAATTTTGAGAATTTACTTTGAAAAAATCGAAAAATTCCTAAGTGTGGTAAGGGATGAAGTCCTGACGCGCGTGTGTGCGTGCGATATGGTCAGTACGTAGGCGGAGGCCTAGTTTAGTCTAAATCCGCTGAAAACAGCTTCAAAATCGCACGTCTAGAAGTGAAGATATCGACGTTTGTGTTTTTGACTCGATCCCTAAGGTGGATTTCGGGTACCAGCAGCAATGTATGAAAAAACTATTTTTTAAAAATGTGAATGTTTTATTCGAGCTAGGGGCGCGGCCGAGGTGTCCAGAGACGCGTCTCCGCGCGGGCTAGCTATATGTGGAATAAAACAGGGTAGGTGCCGAACAAAAATTTTGAGTTTTGGTCAAAAAACCAGTTTTTGAACCAAAAAATTTTGATTTTCACCCCACAGCCTGGAGACCGGGACACGGATCGCGAACCAGAATTCAGGGATGAAGGGTGAGTACTATTTATACTATAAACTGAAACTATTTTTGCAAAAAATTTGGAAAAAACACTAAATTTTGAGAATTTACTTTGAAAAAATCGAAAAATTCCTAAGTGTGGTAAGGGATGAAGTCCTGACGCGCGTGTGTGCGTGCGATATGGTCAGTACGTAGGCGGAGGCCTAGTTTAGTCTAAATCCGCTGAAAACAGCTTCAAAATCGCACGTCTAGAAGTGAAGATATCGACGTTTGTGTTTTTGACTCGATCCCTAAGGTGGATTTCGGGTACCAGCAGCAATGTATGAAAAAACTATTTTTTAAAAATGTGAATGTTTTATTCGAGCTAGGGGCGCGGCCGAGGTGTCCAGAGACGCGTCTCCGCGCGGGCTAGCTATATGTGGAATAAAACAGGGTAGGTGCCGAACAAAAATTTTGAGTTTTGGTCAAAAAACCAGTTTTTGAACCAAAAAATTTTGATTTTCACCCCACAGCCTGGAGACCGGGACACGGATCGCGAACCAGAATTCAGGGATGAAGGGTGAGTACTATTTATACTATAAACTGAAACTATTTTTGCAAAAAATTTGGAAAAAACACTAAATTTTGAGAATTTACTTTGAAAAAATCGAAAAATTCCTAAGTGTGGTAAGGGATGAAGTCCTGACGCGCGTGTGTGCGTGCGATATGGTCAGTACGTAGGCGGAGGCCTAGTTTAGTCTAAATCCGCTGAAAACAGCTTCAAAATCGCACGTCTAGAAGTGAAGATATCGACGTTTGTGTTTTTGACTCGATCCCTAAGGTGGATTTCGGGTACCAGCAGCAATGTATGAAAAAACTATTTTTTAAAAATGTGAATGTTTTATTCGAGCTAGGGGCGCGGCCGAGGTGTCCAGAGACGCGTCTCCGCGCGGGCTAGCTATATGTGGAATAAAACAGGGTAGGTGCCGAACAAAAATTTTGAGTTTTGGTCAAAAAACCAGTTTTTGAACCAAAAAATTTTGATTTTCACCCCACAGCCTGGAGACCGGGACACGGATCGCGAACCAGAATTCAGGGATGAAGGGTGAGTACTATTTATACTATAAACTGAAACTATTTTTGCAAAAAATTTGGAAAAAACACTAAATTTTGAGATTTACTTTGAAAAAATCGAAAAATTCCTAAGTGTGGTAAGGGATGAAGTCCTGACGCGCGTGTGTGCGTGCGATATGGTCAGTACGTAGGCGGAGGCCTAGTTTAGTCTAAATCCGCTGAAAACAGCTTCAAAATCGCACGTCTAGAAGTGAAGATATCGACGTTTGTGTTTTTGACTCGATCCCTAAGGTGGATTTCGGGTACCAGCAGCAATGTATGAAAAAACTATTTTTTAAAAATGTGAATGTTTTATTCGAGCTAGGGGCGCGGCCGAGGTGTCCAGAGACGCGTCTCCGCGCGGGCTAGCTATATGTGGAATAAAACAGGGTAGGTGCCGAACAAAAATTTTGAGTTTTGGTCAAAAAACCAGTTTTTGAACCAAAAAATTTTGATTTTCACCCCACAGCCTGGAGACCGGGACACGGATCGCGAACCAGAATTCAGGGATGAAGGGTGAGTACTATTTATACTATAAACTGAAACTATTTTTGCAAAAAATTTGGAAAAAACACTAAATTTTGAGAATTTACTTTGAAAAAATCGAAAAATTCCTAAGTGTGGTAAGGGATGAAGTCCTGACGCGCGTGTGTGCGTGCGATATGGTCAGTACGTAGGCGGAGGCCTAGTTTAGTCTAAATCCGCTGAAAACAGCTTCAAAATCGCACGTCTAGAAGTGAAGATATCGACGTTTGTGTTTTTGACTCGATCCCTAAGGTGGATTTCGGGTACCAGCAGCAATGTATGAAAAAACTATTTTTTAAAAATGTGAATGTTTTATTCGAGCTAGGGGCGCGGCCGAGGTGTCCAGAGACGCGTCTCCGCGCGGGCTAGCTATATGTGGAATAAAACAGGGTAGGTGCCGAACAAAAATTTTGAGTTTTGGTCAAAAAACCAGTTTTTGAACCAAAAAATTTTGATTTTCACCCCACAGCCTGGAGACCGGGACACGGATCGCGAACCAGAATTCAGGGATGAAGGGTGAGTACTATTTATACTATAAACTGAAACTATTTTTGCAAAAAATTTGGAAAAAACACTAAATTTTGAGAATTTACTTTGAAAAAATCGAAAAATTCCTAAGTGTGGTAAGGGATGAAGTCCTGACGCGCGTGTGTGCGTGCGATATGGTCAGTACGTAGGCGGAGGCCTAGTTTAGTCTAAATCCGCTGAAAACAGCTTCAAAATCGCACGTCTAGAAGTGAAGATATCGACGTTTGTGTTTTTGACTCGATCCCTAAGGTGGATTTCGGGTACCAGCAGCAATGTATGAAAAAACTATTTTTTAAAAATGTGAATGTTTTATTCGAGCTAGGGGCGCGGCCGAGGTGTCCAGAGACGCGTCTCCGCGCGGGCTAGCTATATGTGGAATAAAACAGGGTAGGTGCCGAACAAAAATTTTGAGTTTTGGTCAAAAAACCAGTTTTTGAACCAAAAAATTTTGATTTTCACCCCACAGCCTGGAGACCGGGACACGGATCGCGAACCAGAATTCAGGGATGAAGGGTGAGTACTATTTATACTATAAACTGAAACTATTTTTGCAAAAAATTTGGAAAAAACACTAAATTTTGAGAATTTACTTTGAAAAAATCGAAAAATTCCTAAGTGTGGTAAGGGATGAAGTCCTGACGCGCGTGTGTGCGTGCGATATGGTCAGTACGTAGGCGGAGGCCTAGTTTAGTCTAAATCCGCTGAAAACAGCTTCAAAATCGCACGTCTAGAAGTGAAGATATCGACGTTTGTGTTTTTGACTCGATCCCTTTTTTTTTTTTTTTTTTTTTTTTTTCGGATGGGAAATCATCAAATGACTTCTCCCGCTCTGGGCTGAGCAGGAGGGAGTGTCAGACTTTTACTGACTAAAACCCATCCATGTTCCTTCATCGCCCTTTGTGTTCCGGGGCCACGGTATCTCTTTCGAATAGTCCCGCAGCCCCGGCAGGCTTCGGCCCTTGCGGACCCCTTCACTGATGCTGACTCTCTTTGAGGCGCGCGTGGAACACGAACGCGCCGTCGACACGGCCTGTCGTCATGAGACGTACGGACGGCGAGCTAGCCCATAGCTCCCCGTCCACAGGCCCGCGTCTACGGTGGCCGGAAGCCACCACGTGGCCCCCGACGCCCGGGGCGTCTCCCGCGGCGGCCGGGACGTGAGGATCTCTCCCTGTCCTGTTCCGCCACCTCCTTCGCTAGCATGACTGCTTCGCAGAAGGAGGTGACGGCGTCCCATTCCGTCTCGCTCCGGACCATGGCACGAACCAGGGCCGGGAGCGAGAGGTCGCCGCCGCCGATCGCCACCTCGAGGACACGGCGGTGCTCCACCCAAGCGGGGCACACCTCCACAGTGTGCTCCACCGTGTCCTCCGGCCTATCCTCGCAATGATAGCACCCGGGCGTTTCCTCCCGCCCGATTCGGTGCAGGAACTTACCGAAACATCCGTGTCCGGTAAGAACCTGCGTCAGGCGGAAGGTGAGGACGCCGTGGCGTCTCTCCAGCCACTCCTCAAAGAGGGGACTTATCGCCACTATTGTGGCGTGCCCTGCACGGGGTTGCGATAGTCGCTCTCTCCATGTCGCCATGAGATCCCGCCGGAAGTCCGTCCGCTGAGCGACAATTTGCCGCGGCAGCGGAGTTTCCCCCCGGCGTAGCGCCTCCGCGCGCCACTCATGTAGGCGCGCGAGGACTATTGCCTCCAGATCCCATGGCGGCAATCCGGCAAGGAGGTTCGCCGCCTCGCGGGAGATCGTGCGGTAGCCCCGGACCAGCCTTACGGCTACCACCTTCTGGGGCACGTTCAAGTGGTGGGCGGCACGCCGCTTCAATGAACGTGCCCACACCGGGGCCCCGTAAAGGGCCATGGACCGCACGACTCCCGCGTAGAGCCTCCGGCAGGAGGCGTTCGGCCCCCCCAGGTTGGGCAGGAGCCGCCTGAAGGCAGCCCCTGTCCGCTCCAGTTTGGGGGCCAAACGTCGGAAGTGCTCCACGAAGTTCCACCGGCTGTCGAGGACAAGTCCCAGGTACTTCAGCGTCGACTCGACGCCGATGGAAACCCCTCCCGCCATCACTGCGGATCCCGGAGGTGGCGCGTTCCGAGGCCCATGAAAGCACATGGCCTCGGACTTGTGCAATGCCACCTCGAGACCCAGTTGCCGGATCCTCTCAACGACTATCGCAACCCCGCGTGTCATTACTTCGGCCGCCGCCTCGTGCGACCCCCCCTGTGCGAGCACCAGCGTGTCGTCTGCATAGCAAACCACGCTGACGCCGCTAGGGAGGTCGGCGCGCAGCACCCAGTCGTACCCGATGTTCCACAAGGACGGCCCCAGAACCGATCCCTGCGGAACACCGCACGACATCTCTCGCCGGTTCCAGTCTCCGCTGCGACCGGGGTAGATGACGGCCCTATCCGTCAGGTAGTCCCCGACCACACGACGAAGGTAGGTCGGCACCCGGTGATACCGGAGTGCCTCCCTTATGCAGCTCCAGGGCATGGAGTTGAAGGCGTTGGCGATGTCGAGAGACACCGCCAAGACCACCCCACCCCTGGACACCGCATCCCTCGTCGTGAGGGCTCTCACGCGCATGATGGCGTCCACCGTAGAGCGCCCCTTGCGGAAACCAAATTGGTGGTCCGCAAGGTCCGGCCCCGTCTCCGCAAGGTGCTCGGCGAGGCGGTTTGCAACTACTCTTTCAAAGAGCTTGCCCACCTCGTCGAGCAGCACCACGGGCCGGTAGGCGGACGGAGAGTCCGCCGGGCGCCCCGGCTTCCGAATGAGGACCAGCTTCCCCGTCTTCCAACGAAGCGGGAACTGGCCTCTCTCCAAACATGCGCTAAAGAGCCCTTCTAGTCGGGGCCCGAGAGCCTCCGAGGCCAGGACCCAGGCTTTGCCAGGCAAGCCGTCGGGTCCCGGGGCGGTATTTTTGGCACCCAACCTTCGTACCGCCACTCTCAGGTCTACCCCAGTCACTTCAGGAGCGTCGTCGTCGTCGCTTTGGTGGTCCGCTTCCGGCACCGCAGCCGGCGGAGCCATAGGCGGGGGCGGGTGTTCCCCTCGCGAGGGGAACAGAGCGCTCACCACGTCCTCCACGAGCTGAGGCCGGAGACTCTGCGTCAGCGGGGGGGCCCAGGTGCGGAGTTTATCCCGCACCATCTTGTAAGGGCGCCCCCACGGATCTCTGTCAAGAGTCCCCAGCATCTCCTCGCGGGCCAGATCCCTGGCCCGCAGGACAGCCGCGCGGAGGGCGGTCTTCGCCGCTCTGTAGCCCTCATAAAGCTCCGCCTCAATGGCTTCCGCATTCGGTGGGCGAATGCGGAGCCTGCGGTGCCTGGCGTACAGGTGTCGCGCAGCCACGCACGCCTCCCGTAAAGACGTCAGCTCACGCGACCACCAGTACACCTGACGCCGGGCGCTTCCTGGCCGGACTCGGGGCATTGCCACGTCACAGATGTCGGACATGGCCTCCTGGAACCACCCTGCCTCATCGTTAACGTCGGCAGGCCTGTCCGGTGATGTCACCCAGGCCTGCACGATCGAGGCTTCCAGGAGGAGCTCCCGGTCCAGCTGCTTCAGCGCCCAACGCGGACCACTCGGGGCCTGTTGGACCGGCGCGCTTGAGGTCTGGGTGGAGACGTCGAACCGGATGTACCGGTGGTCGGAATAGGTCTCCACCCCCTCCATGACGCGCCAGTCAACGACACGCGGTGACAGGGCGGGGCTGACGAACGAAATGTCCACCACCGACTCGCCCCGCATCCTCACGCACGTGGCGACAGAACCCCTATTTAGGATGACCAGGCCCTTCTCCAGGGCCCAGTCCTCCACCATCCTTCCCCGCACGTCTGTGCAACGGGAACCCCAAGCCAAGTTCTTGGCATTGAAGTCCCCGAGGACAAGCACGGGGAGGGAATGGTTTCCGACGACGACACTCAACTCTGCGAGAGAGTTGTGGAACTCGGCGAGAGTTCGGTTCGGGGAGAAGTAGACTCCCACTACGACGATCTCCCCGAACCGGGCTGCTACGCACCCCCGACCCCTCCTGACACTTTCAAGGGTCGGGGTGCCGGCGGCGGCCAACGACACTATGGTCACTGAGCCGCTCAGGTCCGCCACCCAGTCTTCCCTGGGCAGGACGAAATACGGCTCAGCGACCACAGCGATGTTGATCAACCACTGCGCCATGCTCTGGAGCAACAGATCCTGAGCACAGGCGCAGTGGTTGATGTTCGCTTGGAGGAAGCGAAGTGGAGCCGTTATTGGCATTCCATCGACGCTTCCTCCCTGGCCCCCTGCGAGGGCCCCTCTGTGGCAACGGCAGAGGGAGCGGCAGCAGCGGCAGTTGCGGCTGCGGCGGTGGCGACGGTGGCGGTGGCAGCGGAGGGCCTACCCTTGCCTCGGGTGGCCTTGGTGGGCGGAGCGCAGGCCTTGCTCCCAGCCCGGTGATCGGCCGGCTTGCCAGCCGCCGCACATGCGTCGCAGTGCGGTGTGGCACAGCACCCTGCGGACTGATGACCGGGCTGACTGCAGCGGAAACATAGCCCGCTGCGGTCAACCTCCGAGGCGCACCGGACTGACACGTGGTGTCCCACGTGGCATCGGTAGCACCTCAGAGGTCTGGGCTCCAGCAGCTTAACCTGCGCTGAAACCCAGCCCACCAGTAGCCTTCGGCCCTCCACGATAGTTTTCGCCGCCGTCACAGGGCAGCATACCGTGACGGTATGCATACCCGTGGGGTCCGGCCGTAGGGTGCCTGCCCTGACCTGATCCGCAGGACACCCACCGGACCTGGCGACGGCGGCCACCACCTCCTCCTTGGTCACTGAGTCGTCCAGGCCCAAGATGCGCAGGTCGGCGCATCTGACGGGCCTGGACACTCGGGCCTCGTCCGCGTTTAGGGACGCTCTGAGCTTTTCAGCTAGAGCGTCAGCGGACGGGCCGCTGGCTTCCCCGGGGATCTCGAGCATACGAGCCCCCGTCGCCGTGACCTTAAGCCGGAGGCCCCCGGTGATCCCGAGCTCCCCGAGGTCCACCGCCTCCTTTGCCTTCGCCAGCAGGTCGCGATAGGACACGCCCCTCTTTTCCGCGTCCGGCTGTAGTGTAATCACTACAGCCGCGGTCTTCGGGGCGCGGAGCCTAGCCGCGCTCTTTCGCGCCCTGAACTGGCGCTGCCGCTCCTGGTCCCGGGCCTTTTTGGCCGCCTTCCGCCCCTTTTTCTTCTCCCCGACCACCTGCCATCCGGCTTCAGCCGTGGGAGGTGTAGGGGGCTGCTGGGGGGGCGGTGGCGGCGGCGGCGGCTGACGTGCCGCCGGCGCTGGCCCACTCGCTGCTGGGGCTGGCGCCGGCACAGTCTTCTGTGCAGCCGCCTTGCCCTTCCTCGCTTTCGCCGCCTTGTTTGCCGGCGCCGGTTTCGCCGGAGCCGGCTTTCCAGGGGGCGCCACCGCAGCCCTGCCAGAGGGCTGGCTGGACGGCCCCGGTCCGGGTGTGGCAGCCGTAGCGGCCGCATACGAGGCCGCCTTCGGACCCGTGGCCGCCTTGCTTGCCGCCAGGGGGGGACGCAGGACAATTCCCTCCAGGACGGAAAACCGCGCCTGGAAGGATGCCAACTCCTGCCGAACCAGGTTCAAGACCTGGTTCTCAACCGGCACCGGCTGGCTTTTCCGCTGCTGCTCCTTTTCCGGCACCACGCGGGAGCTAGACTCGCGCAGTCTTGCCAGGTCTGCCTGGAGCTTTGCATTCTCCTTCTGGAGAAGCTCCGTGGCAGCCGTCAGGCGGGCTACCTCCTCCCGCAGTTTGGCCACTTCGCCTCCTTCCAGCAAAGGAGGAGGAGGAGGTCCCCCGAAGTTGGCCTCCGCTGCCGCCATGATAGAGGCGGAAGCCCCGGGTATGGCCTTGAGTTTTGAAGAGGTCTTCTGCTTCAAGGCCACTCCCCTTATAGCGGCTTCCACCTCTTTTGCAAACCTGGCCTTACGCTCCGCCTCGGAGCTGCCAGGTTCACCCGCCTCTTCGCCAGACCCAAGAGCAATGCCCGGGTGGCGCCCCTCCTCGGCCAGTCTGGCCGACCTTTCGGAGGCAGAGAGGCCCGCCCTCTTGCCGCGGATCCCCCCGCGCCTGCTAGTGGGGATCTTCCGGGCCGAGGCCAGCTCTCCCTCCGATGACGACGCTTGGTCGTCGTCCTTCCTGGACCGCTTGCGGAAGAACTTGCTGTTCTCCCCTGCGGTCCCGGCCCTCTCGCGGCGGGAGCTCACTGAGCCTCCCCCGCTCACCTCACTGGATGCTACGTCGGACTCCGACCCCACATCCCTCCTCTCCTCTTCGTTGCCGTTGCCGGCGGTGTTGGTTTTTTGGTTTATTACTGTCTCCATATTTGAACCCACGAGTATGGGGGAAATAAACTCCTAACTAGGCAGAGACCCCTGTACCTAGTAGGGCAGATTCTAAGTATTTATTACTCGCCAGGGGGTCTGCAGGTACCCTGGCGAGGAGCGCACTAGCGACTGATTCGTTCTCTGGAACACCCGTCAGCCATACATCCCCTCGCGGTGCGTCGCCGCTTGGGATTCGGGGTGACTTTTTATAGAGGTTGTCTACCTCGCGGTCCGGGCGGTTAAGCCAAGACCCTCGGTCCCTGTCGAAGCCGCGAGACCTGATCCACGACACTTCGACGTTGGGATTACGAGACCGGCGGTGACAGAGGAGGACGATCCTTCTCTGTCTGCTCGGAGGCAGGGTAAGTGCACACCGAGCCCGCCCTCACTCCTCTGCTGTGCCCTCTGCTAAACAGAGGGCACGCAAAGGAACGCACCTTTGGTCCAGGTCGGACCCCACCCATGTCAGAATAATTGGCCGCGGCAGTACCACTCCCCGAGGGATAAGAGGAAATTCTCATTTCCCCTCATTCCCCGGAGAAGGATACTGCCGCGCCCGGGGTGCACCGGCCCAGCAGCTGCTCTTCCCTCCAGACGTATCGAGAGGGACGAGCAGCCGCCGGACACACGTGGAGGACTTCTGACTTCGCACCCCTGACTCGATCCCTAAGGTGGATTTCGGGTACCAGCAGCAATGTATGAAAAAACTATTTTTTAAAAATGTGAATGTTTTATTCGAGCTAGGGGCGCGGCCGAGGTGTCCAGAGACGCGTCTCCGCGCGGGCTAGCTATATGTGGAATAAAACAGGGTAGGTGCCGAACAAAAATTTTGAGTTTTGGTCAAAAAACCAGTTTTTGAACCAAAAAATTTTGATTTTCACCCCACAGCCTGGAGACCGGGACACGGATCGCGAACCAGAATTCAGGGATGAAGGGTGAGTACTATTTATACTATAAACTGAAACTATTTTTGCAAAAAATTTGGAAAAAACACTAAATTTTGAGAATTTACTTTGAAAAAATCGAAAAATTCCTAAGTGTGGTAAGGGATGAAGTCCTGACGCGCGTGTGTGCGTGCGATATGGTCAGTACGTAGGCGGAGGCCTAGTTTAGTCTAAATCCGCTGAAAACAGCTTCAAAATCGCACGTCTAGAAGTGAAGATATCGACGTTTGTGTTTTTGACTCGATCCCTAAGGTGGATTTCGGGTACCAGCAGCAATGTATGAAAAAACTATTTTTTAAAAATGTGAATGTTTTATTCGAGCTAGGGGCGCGGCCGAGGTGTCCAGAGACGCGTCTCCGCGCGGGCTAGCTATATGTGGAATAAAACAGGGTAGGTGCCGAACAAAAATTTTGAGTTTTGGTCAAAAAACCAGTTTTTGAACCAAAAAATTTTGATTTTCACCCCACAGCCTGGAGACCGGGACACGGATCGCGAACCAGAATTCAGGGATGAAGGGTGAGTACTATTTATACTATAAACTGAAACTATTTTTGCAAAAAATTTGGAAAAAACACTAAATTTTGAGAATTTACTTTGAAAAAATCGAAAAATTCCTAAGTGTGGTAAGGGATGAAGTCCTGACGCGCGTGTGTGCGTGCGATATGGTCAGTACGTAGGCGGAGGCCTAGTTTAGTCTAAATCCGCTGAAAACAGCTTCAAAATCGCACGTCTAGAAGTGAAGATATCGACGTTTGTGTTTTTGACTCGATCCCTAAGGTGGATTTCGGGTACCAGCAGCAATGTATGAAAAAACTATTTTTTAAAAATGTGAATGTTTTATTCGAGCTAGGGGCGCGGCCGAGGTGTCCAGAGACGCGTCTCCGCGCGGGCTAGCTATATGTGGAATAAAACAGGGTAGGTGCCGAACAAAAATTTTGAGTTTTGGTCAAAAAACCAGTTTTTGAACCAAAAAATTTTGATTTTCACCCCACAGCCTGGAGACCGGGACACGGATCGCGAACCAGAATTCAGGGATGAAGGGTGAGTACTATTTATACTATAAACTGAAACTATTTTTGCAAAAAATTTGGAAAAAACACTAAATTTTGAGAATTTACTTTGAAAAAATCGAAAAATTCCTAAGTGTGGTAAGGGATGAAGTCCTGACGCGCGTGTGTGCGTGCGATATGGTCAGTACGTAGGCGGAGGCCTAGTTTAGTCTAAATCCGCTGAAAACAGCTTCAAAATCGCACGTCTAGAAGTGAAGATATCGACGTTTGTGTTTTTGACTCGATCCCTAAGGTGGATTTCGGGTACCAGCAGCAATGTATGAAAAAACTATTTTTTAAAAATGTGAATGTTTTATTCGAGCTAGGGGCGCGGCCGAGGTGTCCAGAGACGCGTCTCCGCGCGGGCTAGCTATATGTGGAATAAAACAGGGTAGGTGCCGAACAAAAATTTTGAGTTTTGGTCAAAAAACCAGTTTTTGAACCAAAAAATTTTGATTTTCACCCCACAGCCTGGAGACCGGGACACGGATCGCGAACCAGAATTCAGGGATGAAGGGTGAGTACTATTTATACTATAAACTGAAACTATTTTTGCAAAAAATTTGGAAAAAACACTAAATTTTGAGAATTTACTTTGAAAAAATCGAAAAATTCCTAAGTGTGGTAAGGGATGAAGTCCTGACGCGCGTGTGTGCGTGCGATATGGTCAGTACGTAGGCGGAGGCCTAGTTTAGTCTAAATCCGCTGAAAACAGCTTCAAAATCGCACGTCTAGAAGTGAAGATATCGACGTTTGTGTTTTTGACTCGATCCCTAAGGTGGATTTCGGGTACCAGCAGCAATGTATGAAAAAACTATTTTTTTAAAATGTGAATGTTTTATTCGAGCTAGGGGCGCGGCCGAGGTGTCCAGAGACGCGTCTCCGCGCGGGCTAGCTATATGTGGAATAAAACAGGGTAGGTGCCGAACAAAAATTTTGAGTTTTGGTCAAAAAACCAGTTTTTGAACCAAAAAATTTTGATTTTCACCCCACAGCCTGGAGACCGGGACACGGATCGCGAACCAGAATTCAGGGATGAAGGGTGAGTACTATTTATACTATAAACTGAAACTATTTTTGCAAAAAATTTGGAAAAAACACTAAATTTTGAGAATTTACTTTGAAAAAATCGAAAAATTCCTAAGTGTGGTAAGGGATGAAGTCCTGACGCGCGTGTGTGCGTGCGATATGGTCAGTACGTAGGCGGAGGCCTAGTTTAGTCTAAATCCGCTGAAAACAGCTTCAAAATCGCACGTCTAGAAGTGAAGATATCGACGTTTGTGTTTTTGACTCGATCCCTAAGGTGGATTTCGGGTACCAGCAGCAATGTATGAAAAAACTATTTTTTAAAAATGTGAATGTTTTATTCGAGCTAGGGGCGCGGCCGAGGTGTCCAGAGACGCGTCTCCGCGCGGGCTAGCTATATGTGGAATAAAACAGGGTAGGTGCCGAACAAAAATTTTGAGTTTTGGTCAAAAAACCAGTTTTTGAACCAAAAAATTTTGATTTTCACCCCACAGCCTGGAGACCGGGACACGGATCGCGAACCAGAATTCAGGGATGAAGGGTGAGTACTATTTATACTATAAACTGAAACTATTTTTGCAAAAAATTTGGAAAAAACACTAAATTTTGAGAATTTACTTTGAAAAAATCGAAAAATTCCTAAGTGTGGTAAGGGATGAAGTCCTGACGCGCGTGTGTGCGTGCGATATGGTCAGTACGTAGGCGGAGGCCTAGTTTAGTCTAAATCCGCTGAAAACAGCTTCAAAATCGCACGTCTAGAAGTGAAGATATCGACGTTTGTGTTTTTGACTCGATCCCTAAGGTGGATTTCGGGTACCAGCAGCAATGTATGAAAAAACTATTTTTTAAAAATGTGAATGTTTTATTCGAGCTAGGGGCGCGGCCGAGGTGTCCAGAGACGCGTCTCCGCGCGGGCTAGCTATATGTGGAATAAAACAGGGTAGGTGCCGAACAAAAATTTTGAGTTTTGGTCAAAAAACCAGTTTTTGAACCAAAAAATTTTGATTTTCACCCCACAGCCTGGAGACCGGGACACGGATCGCGAACCAGAATTCAGGGATGAAGGGTGAGTACTATTTATACTATAAACTGAAACTATTTTTGCAAAAAATTTGGAAAAAACACTAAATTTTGAGAATTTACTTTGAAAAAATCGAAAAATTCCTAAGTGTGGTAAGGGATGAAGTCCTGACGCGCGTGTGTGCGTGCGATATGGTCAGTACGTAGGCGGAGGCCTAGTTTAGTCTAAATCCGCTGAAAACAGCTTCAAAATCGCACGTCTAGAAGTGAAGATATCGACGTTTGTGTTTTTGACTCGATCCCTAAGGTGGATTTCGGGTACCAGCAGCAATGTATGAAAAAACTATTTTTTAAAAATGTGAATGTTTTATTCGAGCTAGGGGCGCGGCCGAGGTGTCCAGAGACGCGTCTCCGCGCGGGCTAGCTATATGTGGAATAAAACAGGGTAGGTGCCGAACAAAAATTTTGAGTTTTGGTCAAAAAACCAGTTTTTGAACCAAAAAATTTTGATTTTCACCCCACAGCCTGGAGACCGGGACACGGATCGCGAACCAGAATTCAGGGATGAAGGGTGAGTACTATTTATACTATAAACTGAAACTATTTTTGCAAAAAATTTGGAAAAAACACTAAATTTTGAGAATTTACTTTGAAAAAATCGAAAAATTCCTAAGTGTGGTAAGGGATGAAGTCCTGACGCGCGTGTGTGCGTGCGATATGGTCAGTACGTAGGCGGAGGCCTAGTTTAGTCTAAATCCGCTGAAAACAGCTTCAAAATCGCACGTCTAGAAGTGAAGATATCGACGTTTGTGTTTTTGACTCGATCCCTTTTTTTTTTTTTTTTTTTTTTTCGGATGGGAAATCATCAAATGACTTCTCCCGCTCTGGGCTGAGCAGGAGGGAGTGTCAGACTTTTACTGACTAAAACCCATCCATGTTCCTTCATCGCCCTTTGTGTTCCGGGGCCACGGTATCTCTTTCGAATAGTCCCGCAGCCCCGGCAGGCTTCGGTCCTTGCGGACCCCTTCACTATTGCTGACTCTCTTTGAGGCGCGCGTGGAACACGAACGCGCCGTCGACACGGCCTGTCGTCATGAGACGAACGGACGGCGAGCTAGCCCATAGCTCCCCGTCCACAGGCCCGCGTCTACGGTGGCCGGAAGCCACCACGTGGCCCCCGACGCCCGGGGCGTCTCCCGCGGCGGCCGGGACGTGAGGATCTCTCCCTGTCCTGTTCCGCCACCTCCTTCGCTAGCATGACTGCTTCGCAGAAGGAGGTGACGGCGTCCCATTCCGTCTCGCTCCGAACCATGGATTGAACCAAGGCCGGGAGCGAGAGGTCGCCGCCGCCAATCGCCGTTACGAGGACACGGCGGTGCTCCGCCCAAGCGGGGCACACCTCCACCGTGTGCTCCACCGTGTCCTCCGGTCGATCCTCACAATGGTGACACCCGGGCGTCTCCTCCCGCCCGATTCGGTGCAGGAACTTACCGAAGCATCCGTGTCCGGTAAGAACCTGCGTCAGGCGGAAGGTGAGGACGCCGTGGCGTCTCTCCAGCCACTCCTCAAAGAGGGGACTTATCGCCACTATTGTGGCGTGCCCTGCACGGGGTTGCGATAGTCGCTCTCTCCATGTCGCCATGAGATCCCGCCGGAAGTCCGTCCGCTGAGCGACAATTTGCCGCGGCAGCGGAGTTTCCCCCCGGCGTAGCGCCTCCGCGCGCCACTCATGTAGGCGCGCGAGGACTATTGCCTCCAGATCCCATGGCGGCAATCCGGCAAGGAGGTTCGCCGCCTCGCGGGAGATCGTGCGGTACCCCCGGACCAGCCTTACGGCTACCACCTTCTGGGGCACGTTCAAGTGGTGGGCGGCACGCCGCCTCAATGAACGTGCCCACACCGGGGCCCCGTAAAGGGCCATGGACCGCACGACTCCCGCGTAGAGCCTCCGGCAGGAGGCGTTCGGCCCCCCCAGGTTGGGCAGGAGCCGCCTGAAGGCAGCCCCTGTCCGCTCCAGTCTGGGGGCCAAACGTCGGAAATGCTCCACGAAGTTCCACCGGCTGTCGAGGACAAGTCCCAGGTACTTCAGCGTCGACTCGACGCCGATGGAAACCCCTCCTGCCATCACTGAGGATCCCGGAGGTGGCGCATTCCGAGGCCCATGAAAGCACATGGCCTCGGACTTGTGCAGTGCCACCTCGAGACCCAGTTGCCGGATCCTCTCCACGACTATCGCAACCCCGCGTGTCATGTTTTCGGCCGCCGCCTCGTGCGACCTCCCCTGTGCCAGCACCAGCGTGTCGTCCGCATAGCAGACAACGCTGACGCCGCTAGGGAGGTCGGCGCGCAGCACCCAGTCGTACCCGATGTTCCACAAGGACGGCCCCAGAACCGATCCCTGTGGAACACCGCACGACATCTCTCGCCGGTTCCAGTCTCCGCTGCGACCGGGGTAGATGACGGCCCTATCCGTCAGGTAGTCCCCGACCACACGACGAAGGTAGGTCGGCACCCGGTGATACCGGAGTGCCTCCCTTATGCAGCTCCAGGGCATGGAGTTGAAGGCGTTGGCGATGTCGAGAGACACCGCCAAGACCACCCCACCCCTGGACACCGCATCCCTCGTCGTGAGGGCTCTCACGCGCATGATGGCGTCCACCGTAGAGCGCCCCTTGCGGAAACCATATTGGTGTTCCGCAAGGTCCGGCCCCGTCCCCGCAAGGTGCTCGGCGAGGCGGTTTGCAATGACTCTTTCAAAGAGCTTGCCCACCTCGTCGAGCAACACCACGGGCCGGTAGGCGGACGGAGAGTCCGCCGGGCGCCCCGGCTTCCGGATGAGGACCAGCTTCCCCGTCTTCCAGCGAAGCGGGAACTGGCCCCTCTCCAAGCATGCGCTTAAGAACCCCTCCAGTCGGGGACCGAGAGCCTCCGAGGCCAGGACCCAGGCTTTGCCAGGCAAGCCGTCGGGTCCCGGGGCGGTATTTTTGGCACTGAGCCTGCGTACCGCCACTCTCAGTTCTACCCCGGTCACTTCCGGAGCGTCGTCGTCGTCGCTTCCGTGGTCCGCTTCCGGCACCGCAGCCGGCGGAGCCATAGGCGGGGGCGGGTGTTCCCCTCGCGAGGGGAACAGAGCGCTCACCACGTCCTCCACGAGCTGAGGCCGGAGACTCTGCGTCAGCGGGGGGGCCCAGGTGCGGAGTTTATCCCGCACCATCTTGTAAGGGCGCCCCCACGGATCTCTGTCCAGAGTCCCCAGCATCTCCTCGCGGGCCAGATCCCTGGCCCGCAGGACAGCCGCGCGGAGGGCGGTCTTCGCCGCTCTGTAGCCCTCATAAAGCTCCGCCTCAATGGCTTCCGCATTCGGTGGGCGAATGCGGAGCCTGCGGTGCCTGGCGTACAGGTGTCGCGCAGCCACGCACGCCTCCCGTAAAGACGTCAGCTCACGCGACCACCAGTACACCTGACGCCGGGCGCTTCCTGGCCGGACTCGGGGCATTGCCACGTCACAGATGTCGGACATGGCCTCCTGGAACCACCCTGCCTCATCGTTAACGTCGGCAGGCCTGTCCGGTGATGTCACCCAGGCCTGCACGATCGAGGCTTCCAGGAGGAGCTCCCGGTCCAGCTGCTTCAGCGCCCAACGCGGACCACTCGGGGCCTGTTGGACCGGCGCGCTTGAGGTCTGGGTGGAGACGTCGAACCGGATGTACCGGTGGTCGGAATAGGTCTCCACCCCCTCCATGACGCGCCAGTCAACGACACGCGGTGACAGGGCGGGGCTGGCGAACGAAATGTCCACCACCGACTCGCCCCGCATCCTCACGCACGTGGCGACAGAACCCCTATTTAGGACGACCAGGCCCTTCTCCAGGGCCCAGTCCTCCACCATCCTTCCCCGCACGTCTGTGCAACGGGAACCCCAAGCCAAGTTCTTGGCATTGAAGTCCCCGAGGACAAGCACGGGGAGGGAATGGTTTCCGACGACGACACTCAACTCTGCGAGAGAGTTGTGTGACTCGATCCCTAAGGTGGATTTCGGGTACCAGCAGCAATGTATGAAAAAACTATTTTTTAAAAATGTGAATGTTTTATTCGAGCTAGGGGCGCGGCCGAGGTGTCCAGAGACGCGTCTCCGCGCGGGCTAGCTATATGTGGAATAAAACAGGGTAGGTGCCGAACAAAAATTTTGAGTTTTGGTCAAAAAACCAGTTTTTGAACCAAAAAATTTTGATTTTCACCCCACAGCCTGGAGACCGGGACACGGATCGCGAACCAGAATTCAGGGATGAAGGGTGAGTACTATTTATACTATAAACTGAAACTATTTTTGCAAAAAATTTGGAAAAAACACTAAATTTTGAGAATTTACTTTGAAAAAATCGAAAAATTCCTAAGTGTGGTAAGGGATGAAGTCCTGACGCGCGTGTGTGCGTGCGATATGGTCAGTACGTAGGCGGAGGCCTAGTTTAGTCTAAATCCGCTGAAAACAGCTTCAAAATCGCACGTCTAGAAGTGAAGATATCGACGTTTGTGTTTTTGACTCGATCCCTAAGGTGGATTTCGGGTACCAGCAGCAATGTATGAAAAAACTATTTTTTAAAAATGTGAATGTTTTATTCGAGCTAGGGGCGCGGCCGAGGTGTCCAGAGACGCGTCTCCGCGCGGGCTAGCTATATGTGGAATAAAACAGGGTAGGTGCCGAACAAAAATTTTGAGTTTTGGTCAAAAAACCAGTTTTTGAACCAAAAAATTTTGATTTTCACCCCACAGCCTGGAGACCGGGACACGGATCGCGAACCAGAATTCAGGGATGAAGGGTGAGTACTATTTATACTATAAACTGAAACTATTTTTGCAAAAAATTTGGAAAAAACACTAAATTTTGAGAATTTACTTTGAAAAAATCGAAAAATTCCTAAGTGTGGTAAGGGATGAAGTCCTGACGCGCGTGTGTGCGTGCGATATGGTCAGTACGTAGGCGGAGGCCTAGTTTAGTCTAAATCCGCTGAAAACAGCTTCAAAATCGCACGTCTAGAAGTGAAGATATCGACGTTTGTGTTTTTGACTCGATCCCTAAGGTGGATTTCGGGTACCAGCAGCAATGTATGAAAAAACTATTTTTTAAAAATGTGAATGTTTTATTCGAGCTAGGGGCGCGGCCGAGGTGTCCAGAGACGCGTCTCCGCGCGGGCTAGCTATATGTGGAATAAAACAGGGTAGGTGCCGAACAAAAATTTTGAGTTTTGGTCAAAAAACCAGTTTTTGAACCAAAAAATTTTGATTTTCACCCCACAGCCTGGAGACCGGGACACGGATCGCGAACCAGAATTCAGGGATGAAGGGTGAGTACTATTTATACTATAAACTGAAACTATTTTTGCAAAAAATTTGGAAAAAACACTAAATTTTGAGAATTTACTTTGAAAAAATCGAAAAATTCCTAAGTGTGGTAAGGGATGAAGTCCTGACGCGCGTGTGTGCGTGCGATATGGTCAGTACGTAGGCGGAGGCCTAGTTTAGTCTAAATCCGCTGAAAACAGCTTCAAAATCGCACGTCTAGAAGTGAAGATATCGACGTTTGTGTTTTTGACTCGATCCCTAAGGTGGATTTCGGGTACCAGCAGCAATGTATGAAAAAACTATTTTTTAAAAATGTGAATGTTTTATTCGAGCTAGGGGCGCGGCCGAGGTGTCCAGAGACGCGTCTCCGCGCGGGCTAGCTATATGTGGAATAAAACAGGGTAGGTGCCGAACAAAAATTTTGAGTTTTGGTCAAAAAACCAGTTTTTGAACCAAAAAATTTTGATTTTCACCCCACAGCCTGGAGACCGGGACACGGATCGCGAACCAGAATTCAGGGATGAAGGGTGAGTACTATTTATACTATAAACTGAAACTATTTTTGCAAAAAATTTGGAAAAAACACTAAATTTTGAGAATTTACTTTGAAAAAATCGAAAAATTCCTAAGTGTGGTAAGGGATGAAGTCCTGACGCGCGTGTGTGCGTGCGATATGGTCAGTACGTAGGCGGAGGCCTAGTTTAGTCTAAATCCGCTGAAAACAGCTTCAAAATCGCACGTCTAGAAGTGAAGATATCGACGTTTGTGTTTTTGACTCGATCCCTAAGGTGGATTTCGGGTACCAGCAGCAATGTATGAAAAAACTATTTTTTAAAAATGTGAATGTTTTATTCGAGCTAGGGGCGCGGCCGAGGTGTCCAGAGACGCGTCTCCGCGCGGGCTAGCTATATGTGGAATAAAACAGGGTAGGTGCCGAACAAAAATTTTGAGTTTTGGTCAAAAAACCAGTTTTTGAACCAAAAAATTTTGATTTTCACCCCACAGCCTGGAGACCGGGACACGGATCGCGAACCAGAATTCAGGGATGAAGGGTGAGTACTATTTATACTATAAACTGAAACTATTTTTGCAAAAAATTTGGAAAAAACATTAAATTTTGAGAATTTACTTTGAAAAAATCGAAAAATTCCTAAGTGTGGTAAGGGATGAAGTCCTGACGCGCGTGTGTGCGTGCGATATGGTCAGTACGTAGGCGGAGGCCTAGTTTAGTCTAAATCCGCTGAAAACAGCTTCAAAATCGCACGTCTAGAAGTGAAGATATCGACGTTTGTGTTTTTGACTCGATCCCTAAGGTGGATTTCGGGTACCAGCAGCAATGTATGAAAAAACTATTTTTTAAAAATGTGAATGTTTTATTCGAGCTAGGGGCGCGGCCGAGGTGTCCAGAGACGCGTCTCCGCGCGGGCTAGCTATATGTGGAATAAAACAGGGTAGGTGCCGAACAAAAATTTTGAGTTTTGGTCAAAAAACCAGTTTTTGAACCAAAAAATTTTGATTTTCACCCCACAGCCTGGAGACCGGGACACGGATCGCGAACCAGAATTCAGGGATGAAGGGTGAGTACTATTTATACTATAAACTGAAACTATTTTTGCAAAAAATTTGGAAAAAACACTAAATTTTGAGAATTTACTTTGAAAAAATCGAAAAATTCCTAAGTGTGGTAAGGGATGAAGTCCTGACGCGCGTGTGTGCGTGCGATATGGTCAGTACGTAGGCGGAGGCCTAGTTTAGTCTAAATCCGCTGAAAACAGCTTCAAAATCGCACGTCTAGAAGTGAAGATATCGACGTTTGTGTTTTTGACTCGATCCCTAAGGTGGATTTCGGGTACCAGCAGCAATGTATGAAAAAACTATTTTTTAAAAATGTGAATGTTTTATTCGAGCTAGGGGCGCGGCCGAGGTGTCCAGAGACGCGTCTCCGCGCGGGCTAGCTATATGTGGAATAAAACAGGGTAGGTGCCGAACAAAAATTTTGAGTTTTGGTCAAAAAACCAGTTTTTGAACCAAAAAATTTTGATTTTCACCCCACAGCCTGGAGACCGGGACACGGATCGCGAACCAGAATTCAGGGATGAAGGGTGAGTACTATTTATACTATAAACTGAAACTATTTTTGCAAAAAATTTGGAAAAAACACTAAATTTTGAGAATTTACTTTGAAAAAATCGAAAAATTCCTAAGTGTGGTAAGGGATGAAGTCCTGACGCGCGTGTGTGCGTGCGATATGGTCAGTACGTAGGCGGAGGCCTAGTTTAGTCTAAATCCGCTGAAAACAGCTTCAAAATCGCACGTCTAGAAGTGAAGATATCGACGTTTGTGTTTTTGACTCGATCCCTAAGGTGGATTTCGGGTACCAGCAGCAATGTATGAAAAAACTATTTTTTAAAAATGTGAATGTTTTATTCGAGCTAGGGGCGCGGCCGAGGTGTCCAGAGACGCGTCTCCGCGCGGGCTAGCTATATGTGGAATAAAACAGGGTAGGTGCCGAACAAAAATTTTGAGTTTTGGTCAAAAAACCAGTTTTTGAACCAAAAAATTTTGATTTTCACCCCACAGCCTGGAGACCGGGACACGGATCGCGAACCAGAATTCAGGGATGAAGGGTGAGTACTATTTATACTATAAACTGAAACTATTTTTGCAAAAAATTTGGAAAAAACACTAAATTTTGAGAATTTACTTTGAAAAAATCGAAAAATTCCTAAGTGTGGTAAGGGATGAAGTCCTGACGCGCGTGTGTGCGTGCGATATGGTCAGTACGTAGGCGGAGGCCTAGTTTAGTCTAAATCCGCTGAAAACAGCTTCAAAATCGCACGTCTAGAAGTGAAGATATCGACGTTTGTGTTTTTGACTCGATCCCTTTTTTTTTTTTTTTTTTTTTTTTTCGGATGGGAAATCATCAAATGACTTCTCCCGCTCTGGGCTGAGCAGGAGGGAGTGTCAGACTTTTACTGACTAAAACCCATCCATGTTCCTTCATCGCCCTTTGTGTTCCGGGGCCACGGTATCTCTTTCGAATAGTCCCGCAGCCCCGGCAGGCTTCGGTCCTTGCGGACCCCTTCACTATTGCTGACTCTCTTTGAGGCGCGCGTGGAACACGAACGCGCCGTCGACACGGCCTGTCGTCATGAGACGTACGGACGGCGAGCTAGCCCATAGCTCCCCGTCCACAGGCCCGCGCCTACGGTGGCCGGAAGCCACCACGTGGCCCCCGACGCCCGGGGCGTCTCCCGCGGCGGCCGGGACGTGAGGATCTCTCCCTGTCCTGTTCCGCCACCTCCTTCGCTAGCATGACTGCTTCGCAGAAGGAGGTGACGGCGTCCCATTCCGTCTCGCTCCGGACCATGGCACGAACCAAGGCCGGGAGCGAGAGGTCGCCGCCGCCGATCGCCACCTCGAGGACACGGCGGTGCTCCACCCAAGCAGGGCACACCTCCACAGTGTGCTCCACCGTGTCCTCCGGCCTATCCTCACAATGATAGCACCCGGGCGTTTCCTCCCGCCCGATTCGGTGCAGGAACTTACCGAAACATCCGTGTCCGGTAAGAACCTGCGTCAGGCGGAAGGTGAGGACGCCGTGGCGTCTCTCCAGCCACTCCTCAAAGAGGGGACTTACCGCCACTATCGTGGCGTGCCCTGCACGGGGTTGCGACAGTCGCTCTCTCCATGCCGCCATGAGATCCCGCCGGAAGTCCGTCCGCTGAGCGACAATTTGCCGCGGCAGCGGAGTTTCCCCCCGGCGTAGCGCCTCCGCGCGCCACTCGTGTAGGCGCGCGAGGACTATCGCCTCCAGATCCCATGGCGGCAATCCGGCAAGGAGGCTCGCCGCCTCGCGGGATATCGTGCGGTACCCCCGGATCAGCCTTACGGCCACCACCTTTTGGGGCGCGTTCAAATGGTTGGCAGCTCGCTGCCTCAATGAACGCGCCCACACCGGGGCCCCGTAGAGGGCCATGGACCGCACGACTCCCGCGTAGAGCCTCCGGCAGGAGGCGTTCGGCCCCCCCAGGTTGGGCAGGAGCCGCCTGAAGGCAGCCCCTGTCCGCTCCAGTTTGGGGGCCAAACGTCGGAAATGCTCCACGAAGTTCCACCGGCTGTCGAGGACAAGTCCCAGGTACTTCAACGTCGACTCGACGCCGATGGAAACCCCTCCTGCCATCACTGAGGATCCCGGAGGTGGCGCATTCCGAGGCCCATGAAAGCACATGGCCTCGGACTTGTGCAATGCCACCTCGAGACCCAGTTGCCGGATCCTCTCAACGACTATCGCAACCCCGCGTGTCATAGTGTCGGCCGCCGCCTCGTGCGACCTCCCCTGTGCCAGCACCAGCGTGTCGTCAGCGTAGCAAACTACGCTGACACCGCTAGGGAGGTCGGCGCGCAGCACCCAGTCGTACCCGATGTTCCACAAGGACGGCCCCAGAACCGATCCCTGTGGAACACCGCACGACATCTCTCGCCGGTTCCAGTCTCCACTGCGACCGGGGTAAATGACGGCCCTAGCCGTCAGGTAGTCCCCGACCACACGACGAAGGTAGGTCGGCACCCGGTGATACCGGAGTGCCTCCCTTATGCAGCTCCAGGGCATGGAGTTGAAGGCGTTGGCGATGTCGAGAGACACCGCCAAGACCACCCCACCCCTGGACACCGCATCCCTCGTCGTGAGGGCTCTCACGCGCATGATGGCGTCCACCGTAGAGCGCCCCTTGCGGAAACCATATTGGTGTTCCGCAAGGTCCGGCCCCGTCTCCGCAAGGTGCTCGGCGAGGCGGTTTGCAATGACTCTTTCAAAGAGCTTGCCCACCTCGTCGAGCAACACCACGGGCCGGTAGGCGGACGGAGAGTCCGCCGGGCGCCCCGGCTTCCGGATGAGGACCAGCTTCCCCGTCTTCCAGCGAAGCGGGAACTGGCCCCTCTCCAAGCATGCGCTTAAGAACCCCTCTAGTCGGGGACCGAGAGCCTCCGAGGCCAGGACCCAGGCTTTGCCAGGCAAGCCGTCGGGTCCCGGGGCGGTATTTTTGGCACTGAGCCTGCGTACCGCCACTCTCAGTTCTACCCCGGTCACTTCCGGAGCGTCGTCGTCGTCGCTTTCGTGGTCCGCTTCCGGCACCGCAGCCGGCAGAGCCATAGGCGGGGGCGGGTGTTCCCCTCGCGAGGGGAACAGAGCGCTCACCACGTCCTCCACGAGCTGAGGCCGGAGACTCTGCGTCAGCGGGGGGGCCCAGGTGCGGAGTTTATCCCGCACCATCTTGTAAGGGCGCCCCCACGGATCTCTGTCGAGAGCCCCCAGCATCTCCTCGCGGGCCAGATCCCTGGCCCGCAGGACAGCCCCGCGGAGGGCGGTCTTCGCCGCTCTGTAGCCCTCATATAGCTCCGCCTCAATGGCTGCCGCATTCGGTGGGCGAATGCGGAGCCTGCGGTGCCTGGCGTACAGGTGTCGCGCAGCCACGCACGCCTCCCGTAAAGACGTCAGCTCACGCGACCACCAGTACACCTGACGCCGGGCGCTTCCTGGCCGGACTCGGGGCATTGCCACGTCACAGATATCGGACATGGCCTCCTGGAACCACCCTGCCTCATCGTTAACGTCGGCAGGCCTGTCCGGTGATGTCACCCAGGCCTGCACGATCGAGGCTTCCAGGAGGAGCTCCCGGTCCAGCTGCTTCAGCGCCCAGCGCGGACCACTCGGGGCCTGTTGGACCGGCGCGCTTGAGGTCCGGGTGGAGACGTCGAACCGGATGTACCGGTGGTCGGAATAGGTCTCCACCCCCTCCATGACGCGCCAGTCAACGACACGCGGTGACAGGGCGGGGCTAGCGAACGAAATGTCCACCACCGACTCGCCCCGCATCCTCACACACGTGGCGACAGAACCCCGATTTAGGACGACCAGGCCCTTCTCCAGGGCCCAGTCCTCCACCATCCTTCCCCGCACGTCTGTGCAACGGGAACCCCAAGCCAAGTTCTTGGCATTGAAGTCCCCGAGCACAAGCACGGGGAGGGAATGGTTTCCGACGACGACACTCAACTCTGCGAGAGAGTTGTGGAACTCGGCGAGAGTTCGGCTCGGGGAGAAGTAGACACCCACTACGACGATCTCCCCGAACCGGGCTGCTACGCACCCCCGACCCCTCCTGACACTTTCAGGGGTCGGGGTGCCGGCGGCGGCCGACGACACTATGGTCACTGAGCCGCTTAGGTCCGCCACCCAGTCTTCCCTGGGCCAGACGAAATACGGCTCAGCGACCACAGCGATGTTGATCAACCACTGCGCCATGCTCTGGAGCAACAGATCCTGAGCACAGGCGCAGTGGTTGATGTTCGCTTGGAGGAAGCGAAGTGGAGCCGTTATTGGCATTCCATCAACGCTTCCTCCCTAGCCCCCTGTGAGGGCCCCCCTGTGGCGACGACAGCGGGAGCGGCAGCGGCGGCGGTTGTGGCTGCGGCGGTGGCGACGGTGGCGGTGGCAGTGGAGGGCCTTCCCTTCCCCCTAGTGGCCTTGGTGGGCGGAGCGCAGGCCTTGCTCCCAGCCCGGTGGTCGGCCGGCTTGCCAGCCGCCGCACATGCGTCACAGTGCGGCGTGGCGCAGCAACCTGCGGACACATGCCCGGGCTGGCTGCAGCGGAAGCACAGACCGCTGCGGTCAACCTCCGAGGCGCACCGGACTGACACGTGGTGTCCCACGTGGCAGCGGTAGCACCTCAGAGGCCTGGGCTCCAGCAGCTTTACTTGCGCTGACACCCATCCCACCAAGAGCCTTCGGCCCTCCACAATAGTTTTCGCCGCCGTCACAGGGCAGCATACCGTAACGGTATGCATGCCCGTGGGGTCCGGACGTAGGGTGCCTGCCCTGACCTGCTCAGCAGGGCACCCTCCGGACCTGGCGACGGCGGCCACCACCTCCTCCTTGGTCACCGAGTCGTCCAGACCCAAGATGCGCAGGTCTGCGCATCTGACGGGCCTGGACACTCGGGCCTCGTCCGCGTTTAGGGACGCTCTGAGCTTCTCAGCTAGAGCGTCAGCGGACGGGCCACTGGCCTCCCCGGGGACCTCGAGCATACGAGCCCCCGTCGCTGTGACCTTCAGCCGGAGGCCCCCGGTGATCCCGAGCTCCCCGAGGTCCACCGCCTCCTTTGCCTTTGCCAGCAGGTCGCGGTAGGACACGCCCCTCTGTTCCGCTTCCGGCTGTAGTGTGATCACTACAGCCGCGGTCTTAGGGGCGCGGAGCCTAGCCGCGATCTTGCGCTCCCTGAACTGGCGCTGCCGCTCCTTGTTTCGGGCCTTTTTGGCCGCCTTCCGCCCCTTCCTCTTCTCCCCGACCACCTGCCATCCGGCTTCAGCCGCGGCAGGTGTAGGGGGCTGCTGGGAGGGCGGTGGCGGCGGCGGCGGCTGACGTGCCGCCGGCGCTGGCCCGCTCGTCACTGGCATCGGCGGCTGCACAGTCACCGCCTGTGCAGCCGCCTTGCTCTTCCTCCCCTTGGGCGCCTTCTTAGTCGGCGCCGGCTTCGCCGGAGCCGGCTTTGGGGGAGGGGCCACCACTGCTGTGCCGGAGGGCCGGCTGGACGGCCCCGGTCTGGGTGCGGCAGCCGTAGCCGCCGCGTACGAGACCGCCTTCGGGCCCGTGGCCGCCTTGCTTGCCGCCAGGGGGGGGCGCAAAACGATTCCCTCCAGGACGGAAAACCGTGCCTGGAAGGAGGCCAGCTCCTGGCGAACCAGGTTCAAGACCTGGTTCTCCACCGGCTCAGGCTGGCTCTGCCGCTGCTGCGGACCCCCCTTCTGAGGCGCCACGCGGGAGCTAGGCTCACGCAGACTGGCCAAGTCTGCTTGGAGCCTAGCGTTCTCCTTTCGGAGAGCCTCCGTGGCGGCCGTCAGGCGGGCCACCTCCACCCGCAATTTGGCCACCTCCTCTCCGTCTATCGGAGGAGGAGGAGGAGGAGGAAGAGGTCCCCCGAAGTTTGCCTCCGCTGCCGCCATAATGGAGGCGGAAGCCCCGGGTATGGCCTTGAGTTTAGACGAGGTCTTCTGCTTCAAGGCCACTCCCCTTATAGCGGCTTCCACCTCCTTTGCAAACCTGGCCTTACGCTCCGCCTCGGAGCTGCCAGGTTCACCCGCCTCTTCGCCAGACCCAAGAGCAATGCCCGGGTGGCGCCCCTCCTCGGCCAGTCTGGCCGACCTTTCGGAGGCAGAGAGGCCCGCCCTCTTGCCGCGGATCCCCCCGCGCCTGCTAGTGGGGATCTTCCGGGCCGAGGCCAACTCTCCCTCCGATGACGACGCTTGGTCGTCGTCCTTCCTGGACCGCTTGCGGAAGAACTTGCTGTTCTCCCCTGCGGTCCCGGCCCTCTCGCGGCGGGAGCTCACTGAGCCTCCCCCGCTCACCTCGCTGGATGCTACGTCGGACTCCGACCCCACATCCCTCCTCTCCTCTTCGTTGCCGTTGCCGGCGGTGTTGGTTTTGGTTTTTGAACTTTCCATATTTGAACCCACGAGTATGGGGGAAATAAACTCCTAACTAGGCAGAGACCCCTGTACCTAGTAGGGCAGATTCTGAGTATTTATTACTCGCCAGGGGGTCTGCAGGTACCCTGGCGAGGAGCGCACTAGCGACTGATTCGTTCTGTGGAACACCCGTCAGCCATACATCCCCTCGCGGTGCGTCGCCGCTTGGGATTCGGGGTAACTTTTTATAGAGGTTGTCTACCTCGCGGTCCGGGCGGTTAAGCCAAGACCCTCGGTCCCTGTCGAAGCCGCGAGACTTGATCCACGACACTTCGACGGTGGGATTACGAGACCGGCGGTGACAGAGGAGGACGATCCTTCTCTGTCTGCTCGGAGGCAGGGTAAGTGCACACCGAGCCCGCCCTCACTCCTCTGCTATGCCCTCTGCTAATCAGAGGGCACGCAAAGGAACGCACCTTTGGTCCGGGTCGGACCCCACCCATGTCAGAATAATTGGCCGCGGCAGTACCACTCCCCGAGGGATAAGAGGAAATTCTCATTTCCTCTCATTCCCCGGAGAAGGATACTGCCGCGCCCGGGGTGCACCGGCCCAGCAGCTGCTCTTCCCTCCAGACGTATCGAGAGGGACGAGCAGCCGCCGGACACACGTGGAGGACTTCTGACTTCGCACCCCTTGACTCGATCCCTAAGGTGGATTTCGGGTACCAGCAGCAATGTATGAAAAAACTATTTTTTAAAAATGTGAATGTTTTATTCGAGCTAGGGGCGCGGCCGAGGTGTCCAGAGACGCGTCTCCGCGCGGGCTAGCTATATGTGGAATAAAACAGGGTAGGTGCCGAACAAAAATTTTGAGTTTTGGTCAAAAAACCAGTTTTTGAACCAAAAAATTTTGATTTTCACCCCACAGCCTGGAGACCGGGACACGGATCGCGAACCAGAATTCAGGGATGAAGGGTGAGTACTATTTATACTATAAACTGAAACTATTTTTGCAAAAAATTTGGAAAAAACACTAAATTTTGAGAATTTACTTTGAAAAAATCGAAAAATTCCTAAGTGTGGTAAGGGATGAAGTCCTGACGCGCGTGTGTGCGTGCGATATGGTCAGTACGTAGGCGGAGGCCTAGTTTAGTCTAAATCCGCTGAAAACAGCTTCAAAATCGCACGTCTAGAAGTGAAGATATCGACGTTTGTGTTTTTGACTCGATCCCTAAGGTGGATTTCGGGTACCAGCAGCAATGTATGAAAAAACTATTTTTTAAAAATGTGAATGTTTTATTCGAGCTAGGGGCGCGGCCGAGGTGTCCAGAGACGCGTCTCCGCGCGGGCTAGCTATATGTGGAATAAAACAGGGTAGGTGCCGAACAAAAATTTTGAGTTTTGGTCAAAAAACCAGTTTTTGAACCAAAAAATTTTGATTTTCACCCCACAGCCTGGAGACCGGGACACGGATCGCGAACCAGAATTCAGGGATGAAGGGTGAGTACTATTTATACTATAAACTGAAACTATTTTTGCAAAAAATTTGGAAAAAACACTAAATTTTGAGAATTTACTTTGAAAAAATCGAAAAATTCCTAAGTGTGGTAAGGGATGAAGTCCTGACGCGCGTGTGTGCGTGCGATATGGTCAGTACGTAGGCGGAGGCCTAGTTTAGTCTAAATCCGCTGAAAACAGCTTCAAAATCGCACGTCTAGAAGTGAAGATATCGACGTTTGTGTTTTTGACTCGATCCCTAAGGTGGATTTCGGGTACCAGCAGCAATGTATGAAAAAACTATTTTTTAAAAATGTGAATGTTTTATTCGAGCTAGGGGCGCGGCCGAGGTGTCCAGAGACGCGTCTCCGCGCGGGCTAGCTATATGTGGAATAAAACAGGGTAGGTGCCGAACAAAAATTTTGAGTTTTGGTCAAAAAACCAGTTTTTGAACCAAAAAATTTTGATTTTCACCCCACAGCCTGGAGACCGGGACACGGATCGCGAACCAGAATTCAGGGATGAAGGGTGAGTACTATTTATACTATAAACTGAAACTATTTTTGCAAAAAATTTGGAAAAAACACTAAATTTTGAGAATTTACTTTGAAAAAATCGAAAAATTCCTAAGTGTGGTAAGGGATGAAGTCCTGACGCGCGTGTGTGCGTGCGATATGGTCAGTACGTAGGCGGAGGCCTAGTTTAGTCTAAATCCGCTGAAAACAGCTTCAAAATCGCACGTCTAGAAGTGAAGATATCGACGTTTGTGTTTTTGACTCGATCCCTAAGGTGGATTTCGGGTACCAGCAGCAATGTATGAAAAAACTATTTTTTAAAAATGTGAATGTTTTATTCGAGCTAGGGGCGCGGCCGAGGTGTCCAGAGACGCGTCTCCGCGCGGGCTAGCTATATGTGGAATAAAACAGGGTAGGTGCCGAACAAAAATTTTGAGTTTTGGTCAAAAAACCAGTTTTTGAACCAAAAAATTTTGATTTTCACCCCACAGCCTGGAGACCGGGACACGGATCGCGAACCAGAATTCAGGGATGAAGGGTGAGTACTATTTATACTATAAACTGAAACTATTTTTGCAAAAAATTTGGAAAAAACACTAAATTTTGAGAATTTACTTTGAAAAAATCGAAAAATTCCTAAGTGTGGTAAGGGATGAAGTCCTGACGCGCGTGTGTGCGTGCGATATGGTCAGTACGTAGGCGGAGGCCTAGTTTAGTCTAAATCCGCTGAAAACAGCTTCAAA
The DNA here is from genome assembly GCA_963853795.1 of Xestia rhomboidea. Classification (NCBI taxonomy): domain Eukaryota; kingdom Metazoa; phylum Arthropoda; class Insecta; order Lepidoptera; family Noctuidae; genus Xestia; species Xestia rhomboidea. The sequence goes on from OY970786.1 coordinate 10,915,360, forward strand.
ATCGCACGTCTAGAAGTGAAGATATCGACGTTTGTGTTTTTGACTCGATCCCTAAGGTGGATTTCGGGTACCAGCAGCAATGTATGAAAAAACTATTTTTTAAAAATGTGAATGTTTTATTCGAGCTAGGGGCGCGGCCGAGGTGTCCAGAGACGCGTCTCCGCGCGGGCTAGCTATATGTGGAATAAAACAGGGTAGGTGCCGAACAAAAATTTTGAGTTTTGGTCAAAAAACCAGTTTTTGAACCAAAAAATTTTGATTTTCACCCCACAGCCTGGAGACCGGGACACGGATCGCGAACCAGAATTCAGGGATGAAGGGTGAGTACTATTTATACTATAAACTGAAACTATTTTTGCAAAAAATTTGGAAAAAACACTAAATTTTGAGAATTTACTTTGAAAAAATCGAAAAATTCCTAAGTGTGGTAAGGGATGAAGTCCTGACGCGCGTGTGTGCGTGCGATATGGTCAGTACGTAGGCGGAGGCCTAGTTTAGTCTAAATCCGCTGAAAACAGCTTCAAAATCGCACGTCTAGAAGTGAAGATATCGACGTTTGTGTTTTTGACTCGATCCCTAAGGTGGATTTCGGGTACCAGCAGCAATGTATGAAAAAACTATTTTTTAAAAATGTGAATGTTTTATTCGAGCTAGGGGCGCGGCCGAGGTGTCCAGAGACGCGTCTCCGCGCGGGCTAGCTATATGTGGAATAAAACAGGGTAGGTGCCGAACAAAAATTTTGAGTTTTGGTCAAAAAACCAGTTTTTGAACCAAAAAATTTTGATTTTCACCCCACAGCCTGGAGACCGGGACACGGATCGCGAACCAGAATTCAGGGATGAAGGGTGAGTACTATTTATACTATAAACTGAAACTATTTTTGCAAAAAATTTGGAAAAAACACTAAATTTTGAGAATTTACTTTGAAAAAATCGAAAAATTCCTAAGTGTGGTAAGGGATGAAGTCCTGACGCGCGTGTGTGCGTGCGATATGGTCAGTACGTAGGCGGAGGCCTAGTTTAGTCTAAATCCGCTGAAAACAGCTTCAAAATCGCACGTCTAGAAGTGAAGATATCGACGTTTGTGTTTTTGACTCGATCCCTTTTTTTTTTTTTTTTTTTTTTTTTTTTTTCGGATGGGAAATCATCAAATGACTTCTCCCGCTCTGGGCTGAGCAGGAGGGAGTGTCAGACTTTTACTGACTAAAACCCATCCATGTTCCTTCATCGCCCTTTGTGTTCCGGGGCCACGGTATCTCTTTCGAATAGTCCCGCAGCCCCGGCAGGCTTCGGTCCTTGCGGACCCCTTCACTGTTGCTGACTCTCTTTGAGGCGCGCGTGGAACACGAACGCGCCGTCGACACGGCCTGTCGTCATGAGACGTACGGACGGCGAGCTAGCCCATAGCTCCCCGTCCACAGGCCCGCGCCTACGGTGGCCGGAAGCCACCACGTGGCCCCCGACGCCCGGGGCGTCTCCCGCGGCGGCCGGGACGTGAGGATCTCTCCCTGTCCTGTTCCGCCACCTCCTTCGCTAGCATGACTGCTTCGCAGAAGGAGGTGACGGCGTCCCATTCCGTCTCGCTCCGGACCATGGATTGAACCAAGGCCGGGAGCGAGAGGTCGCCGCCGCCAATCGCCGTTACGAGGACACGGCGGTGCTCCGCCCAAGCGGGGCACACCTCCACCGTGTGCTCCACCGTGTCCTCCGGTCGATCCTCACAATGGTGACACCCGGGCGTCTCCTCCCGCCCGATTCGGTGCAGGAACTTACCGAAGCATCCGTGTCCGGTAAGAACCTGCGTCAGGCGGAAGGTGAGGACGCCGTGGCGTCTCTCCAGCCACTCCTCAAAGAGGGGACTTACCGCCACTATTGTGGCGTGCCCTGCACGGGGTTGCGATAGTCGCTCTCTCCATGTCGCCATGAGATCCCGCCGGAAGTCCGTCCGCTGAGCGACAATTTGCCGCGGCAGCGGAGTTTCCCCCCGGCGTAGCGCCTCCGCGCGCCACTCGTGTAGGCGCGCGAGGACTACTGCCTCCAGATCCCATGGCGGCAATCCGGCAAGGAGGTTCGCCGCCTCGCGGGATTGACTCGATCCCTAAGGTGGATTTCGGGTACCAGCAGCAATGTATGAAAAAACTATTTTTTAAAAATGTGAATGTTTTATTCGAGCTAGGGGCGCGGCCGAGGTGTCCAGAGACGCGTCTCCGCGCGGGCTAGCTATATGTGGAATAAAACAGGGTAGGTGCCGAACAAAAATTTTGAGTTTTGGTCAAAAAACCAGTTTTTGAACCAAAAAATTTTGATTTTCACCCCACAGCCTGGAGACCGGGACACGGATCGCGAACCAGAATTCAGGGATGAAGGGTGAGTACTATTTATACTATAAACTGAAACTATTTTTGCAAAAAATTTGGAAAAAACACTAAATTTTGAGAATTTACTTTGAAAAAATCGAAAAATTCCTAAGTGTGGTAAGGGATGAAGTCCTGACGCGCGTGTGTGCGTGCGATATGGTCAGTACGTAGGCGGAGGCCTAGTTTAGTCTAAATCCGCTGAAAACAGCTTCAAAATCGCACGTCTAGAAGTGAAGATATCGACGTTTGTGTTTTTGACTCGATCCCTAAGGTGGATTTCGGGTACCAGCAGCAATGTATGAAAAAACTATTTTTTAAAAATGTGAATGTTTTATTCGAGCTAGGGGCGCGGCCGAGGTGTCCAGAGACGCGTCTCCGCGCGGGCTAGCTATATGTGGAATAAAACAGGGTAGGTGCCGAACAAAAATTTTGAGTTTTGGTCAAAAAACCAGTTTTTGAACCAAAAAATTTTGATTTTCACCCCACAGCCTGGAGACCGGGACACGGATCGCGAACCAGAATTCAGGGATGAAGGGTGAGTACTATTTATACTATAAACTGAAACTATTTTTGCAAAAAATTTGGAAAAAACACTAAATTTTGAGAATTTACTTTGAAAAAATCGAAAAATTCCTAAGTGTGGTAAGGGATGAAGTCCTGACGCGCGTGTGTGCGTGCGATATGGTCAGTACGTAGGCGGAGGCCTAGTTTAGTCTAAATCCGCTGAAAACAGCTTCAAAATCGCACGTCTAGAAGTGAAGATATCGACGTTTGTGTTTTTGACTCGATCCCTAAGGTGGATTTCGGGTACCAGCAGCAATGTATGAAAAAACTATTTTTTAAAAATGTGAATGTTTTATTCGAGCTAGGGGCGCGGCCGAGGTGTCCAGAGACGCGTCTCCGCGCGGGCTAGCTATATGTGGAATAAAACAGGGTAGGTGCCGAACAAAAATTTTGAGTTTTGGTCAAAAAACCAGTTTTTGAACCAAAAAATTTTGATTTTCACCCCACAGCCTGGAGACCGGGACACGGATCGCGAACCAGAATTCAGGGATGAAGGGTGAGTACTATTTATACTATAAACTGAAACTATTTTTGCAAAAAATTTGGAAAAAACACTAAATTTTGAGAATTTACTTTGAAAAAATCGAAAAATTCCTAAGTGTGGTAAGGGATGAAGTCCTGACGCGCGTGTGTGCGTGCGATATGGTCAGTACGTAGGCGGAGGCCTAGTTTAGTCTAAATCCGCTGAAAACAGCTTCAAAATCGCACGTCTAGAAGTGAAGATATCGACGTTTGTGTTTTTGACTCGATCCCTAAGGTGGATTTCGGGTACCAGCAGCAATGTATGAAAAAACTATTTTTTAAAAATGTGAATGTTTTATTCGAGCTAGGGGCGCGGCCGAGGTGTCCAGAGACGCGTCTCCGCGCGGGCTAGCTATATGTGGAATAAAACAGGGTAGGTGCCGAACAAAAATTTTGAGTTTTGGTCAAAAAACCAGTTTTTGAACCAAAAAATTTTGATTTTCACCCCACAGCCTGGAGACCGGGACACGGATCGCGAACCAGAATTCAGGGATGAAGGGTGAGTACTATTTATACTATAAACTGAAACTATTTTTGCAAAAAATTTGGAAAAAACACTAAATTTTGAGAATTTACTTTGAAAAAATCGAAAAATTCCTAAGTGTGGTAAGGGATGAAGTCCTGACGCGCGTGTGTGCGTGCGATATGGTCAGTACGTAGGCGGAGGCCTAGTTTAGTCTAAATCCGCTGAAAACAGCTTCAAAATCGCACGTCTAGAAGTGAAGATATCGACGTTTGTGTTTTTGACTCGATCCCTAAGGTGGATTTCGGGTACCAGCAGCAATGTATGAAAAAACTATTTTTTAAAAATGTGAATGTTTTATTCGAGCTAGGGGCGCGGCCGAGGTGTCCAGAGACGCGTCTCCGCGCGGGCTAGCTATATGTGGAATAAAACAGGGTAGGTGCCGAACAAAAATTTTGAGTTTTGGTCAAAAAACCAGTTTTTGAACCAAAAAATTTTGATTTTCACCCCACAGCCTGGAGACCGGGACACGGATCGCGAACCAGAATTCAGGGATGAAGGGTGAGTACTATTTATACTATAAACTGAAACTATTTTTGCAAAAAATTTGGAAAAAACACTAAATTTTGAGAATTTACTTTGAAAAAATCGAAAAATTCCTAAGTGTGGTAAGGGATGAAGTCCTGACGCGCGTGTGTGCGTGCGATATGGTCAGTACGTAGGCGGAGGCCTAGTTTAGTCTAAATCCGCTGAAAACAGCTTCAAAATCGCACGTCTAGAAGTGAAGATATCGACGTTTGTGTTTTTGACTCGATCCCTAAGGTGGATTTCGGGTACCAGCAGCAATGTATGAAAAAACTATTTTTTAAAAATGTGAATGTTTTATTCGAGCTAGGGGCGCGGCCGAGGTGTCCAGAGACGCGTCTCCGCGCGGGCTAGCTATATGTGGAATAAAACAGGGTAGGTGCCGAACAAAAATTTTGAGTTTTGGTCAAAAAACCAGTTTTTGAACCAAAAAATTTTGATTTTCACCCCACAGCCTGGAGACCGGGACACGGATCGCGAACCAGAATTCAGGGATGAAGGGTGAGTACTATTTATACTATAAACTGAAACTATTTTTGCAAAAAATTTGGAAAAAACACTAAATTTTGAGAATTTACTTTGAAAAAATCGAAAAATTCCTAAGTGTGGTAAGGGATGAAGTCCTGACGCGCGTGTGTGCGTGCGATATGGTCAGTACGTAGGCGGAGGCCTAGTTTAGTCTAAATCCGCTGAAAACAGCTTCAAAATCGCACGTCTAGAAGTGAAGATATCGACGTTTGTGTTTTTGACTCGATCCCTAAGGTGGATTTCGGGTACCAGCAGCAATGTATGAAAAAACTATTTTTTAAAAATGTGAATGTTTTATTCGAGCTAGGGGCGCGGCCGAGGTGTCCAGAGACGCGTCTCCGCGCGGGCTAGCTATATGTGGAATAAAACAGGGTAGGTGCCGAACAAAAATTTTGAGTTTTGGTCAAAAAACCAGTTTTTGAACCAAAAAATTTTGATTTTCACCCCACAGCCTGGAGACCGGGACACGGATCGCGAACCAGAATTCAGGGATGAAGGGTGAGTACTATTTATACTATAAACTGAAACTATTTTTGCAAAAAATTTGGAAAAAACACTAAATTTTGAGAATTTACTTTGAAAAAATCGAAAAATTCCTAAGTGTGGTAAGGGATGAAGTCCTGACGCGCGTGTGTGCGTGCGATATGGTCAGTACGTAGGCGGAGGCCTAGTTTAGTCTAAATCCGCTGAAAACAGCTTCAAAATCGCACGTCTAGAAGTGAAGATATCGACGTTTGTGTTTTTGACTCGATCCCTAAGGTGGATTTCGGGTACCAGCAGCAATGTATGAAAAAACTATTTTTTAAAAATGTGAATGTTTTATTCGAGCTAGGGGCGCGGCCGAGGTGTCCAGAGACGCGTCTCCGCGCGGGCTAGCTATATGTGGAATAAAACAGGGTAGGTGCCGAACAAAAATTTTGAGTTTTGGTCAAAAAACCAGTTTTTGAACCAAAAAATTTTGATTTTCACCCCACAGCCTGGAGACCGGGACACGGATCGCGAACCAGAATTCAGGGATGAAGGGTGAGTACTATTTATACTATAAACTGAAACTATTTTTGCAAAAAATTTGGAAAAAACACTAAATTTTGAGAATTTACTTTGAAAAAATCGAAAAATTCCTAAGTGTGGTAAGGGATGAAGTCCTGACGCGCGTGTGTGCGTGCGATATGGTCAGTACGTAGGCGGAGGCCTAGTTTAGTCTAAATCCGCTGAAAACAGCTTCAAAATCGCACGTCTAGAAGTGAAGATATCGACGTTTGTGTTTTTGACTCGATCCCTAAGGTGGATTTCGGGTACCAGCAGCAATGTATGAAAAAACTATTTTTTAAAAATGTGAATGTTTTATTCGAGCTAGGGGCGCGGCCGAGGTGTCCAGAGACGCGTCTCCGCGCGGGCTAGCTATATGTGGAATAAAACAGGGTAGGTGCCGAACAAAAATTTTGAGTTTTGGTCAAAAAACCAGTTTTTGAACCAAAAAATTTTGATTTTCACCCCACAGCCTGGAGACCGGGACACGGATCGCGAACCAGAATTCAGGGATGAAGGGTGAGTACTATTTATACTATAAACTGAAACTATTTTTGCAAAAAATTTGGAAAAAACACTAAATTTTGAGAATTTACTTTGAAAAAATCGAAAAATTCCTAAGTGTGGTAAGGGATGAAGTCCTGACGCGCGTGTGTGCGTGCGATATGGTCAGTACGTAGGCGGAGGCCTAGTTTAGTCTAAATCCGCTGAAAACAGCTTCAAAATCGCACGTCTAGAAGTGAAGATATCGACGTTTGTGTTTTTGACTCGATCCCTAAGGTGGATTTCGGGTACCAGCAGCAATGTATGAAAAAACTATTTTTTAAAAATGTGAATGTTTTATTCGAGCTAGGGGCGCGGCCGAGGTGTCCAGAGACGCGTCTCCGCGCGGGCTAGCTATATGTGGAATAAAACAGGGTAGGTGCCGAACAAAAATTTTGAGTTTTGGTCAAAAAACCAGTTTTTGAACCAAAAAATTTTGATTTTCACCCCACAGCCTGGAGACCGGGACACGGATCGCGAACCAGAATTCAGGGATGAAGGGTGAGTACTATTTATACTATAAACTGAAACTATTTTTGCAAAAAATTTGGAAAAAACACTAAATTTTGAGAATTTACTTTGAAAAAATCGAAAAATTCCTAAGTGTGGTAAGGGATGAAGTCCTGACGCGCGTGTGTGCGTGCGATATGGTCAGTACGTAGGCGGAGGCCTAGTTTAGTCTAAATCCGCTGAAAACAGCTTCAAAATCGCACGTCTAGAAGTGAAGATATCGACGTTTGTGTTTTTGACTCGATCCCTAAGGTGGATTTCGGGTACCAGCAGCAATGTATGAAAAAACTATTTTTTAAAAATGTGAATGTTTTATTCGAGCTAGGGGCGCGGCCGAGGTGTCCAGAGACGCGTCTCCGCGCGGGCTAGCTATATGTGGAATAAAACAGGGTAGGTGCCGAACAAAAATTTTGAGTTTTGGTCAAAAAACCAGTTTTTGAACCAAAAAATTTTGATTTTCACCCCACAGCCTGGAGACCGGGACACGGATCGCGAACCAGAATTCAGGGATGAAGGGTGAGTACTATTTATACTATAAACTGAAACTATTTTTGCAAAAAATTTGGAAAAAACACTAAATTTTGAGAATTTACTTTGAAAAAATCGAAAAATTCCTAAGTGTGGTAAGGGATGAAGTCCTGACGCGCGTGTGTGCGTGCGATATGGTCAGTACGTAGGCGGAGGCCTAGTTTAGTCTAAATCCGCTGAAAACAGCTTCAAAATCGCACGTCTAGAAGTGAAGATATCGACGTTTGTGTTTTTGACTCGATCCCTAAGGTGGATTTCGGGTACCAGCAGCAATGTATGAAAAAACTATTTTTTAAAAATGTGAATGTTTTATTCGAGCTAGGGGCGCGGCCGAGGTGTCCAGAGACGCGTCTCCGCGCGGGCTAGCTATATGTGGAATAAAACAGGGTAGGTGCCGAACAAAAATTTTGAGTTTTGGTCAAAAAACCAGTTTTTGAACCAAAAAATTTTGATTTTCACCCCACAGCCTGGAGACCGGGACACGGATCGCGAACCAGAATTCAGGGATGAAGGGTGAGTACTATTTATACTATAAACTGAAACTATTTTTGCAAAAAATTTGGAAAAAACACTAAATTTTGAGAATTTACTTTGAAAAAATCGAAAAATTCCTAAGTGTGGTAAGGGATGAAGTCCTGACGCGCGTGTGTGCGTGCGATATGGTCAGTACGTAGGCGGAGGCCTAGTTTAGTCTAAATCCGCTGAAAACAGCTTCAAAATCGCACGTCTAGAAGTGAAGATATCGACGTTTGTGTTTTTGACTCGATCCCTAAGGTGGATTTCGGGTACCAGCAGCAATGTATGAAAAAACTATTTTTTAAAAATGTGAATGTTTTATTCGAGCTAGGGGCGCGGCCGAGGTGTCCAGAGACGCGTCTCCGCGCGGGCTAGCTATATGTGGAATAAAACAGGGTAGGTGCCGAACAAAAATTTTGAGTTTTGGTCAAAAAACCAGTTTTTGAACCAAAAAATTTTGATTTTCACCCCACAGCCTGGAGACCGGGACACGGATCGCGAACCAGAATTCAGGGATGAAGGGTGAGTACTATTTATACTATAAACTAAAACTATTTTTGCAAAAAATTTGGAAAAAACACTAAATTTTGAGAATTTACTTTGAAAAAATCGAAAAATTCCTAAGTGTGGTAAGGGATGAAGTCCTGACGCGCGTGTGTGCGTGCGATATGGTCAGTACGTAGGCGGAGGCCTAGTTTAGTCTAAATCCGCTGAAAACAGCTTCAAAATCGCACGTCTAGAAGTGAAGATATCGACGTTTGTGTTTTTGACTCGATCCCTAAGGTGGATTTCGGGTACCAGCAGCAATGTATGAAAAAACTATTTTTTAAAAATGTGAATGTTTTATTCGAGCTAGGGGCGCGGCCGAGGTGTCCAGAGACGCGTCTCCGCGCGGGCTAGCTATATGTGGAATAAAACAGGGTAGGTGCCGAACAAAAATTTTGAGTTTTGGTCAAAAAACCAGTTTTTGAACCAAAAAATTTTGATTTTCACCCCACAGCCTGGAGACCGGGACACGGATCGCGAACCAGAATTCAGGGATGAAGGGTGAGTACTATTTATACTATAAACTGAAACTATTTTTGCAAAAAATTTGGAAAAAACACTAAATTTTGAGAATTTACTTTGAAAAAATCGAAAAATTCCTAAGTGTGGTAAGGGATGAAGTCCTGACGCGCGTGTGTGCGTGCGATATGGTCAGTACGTAGGCGGAGGCCTAGTTTAGTCTAAATCCGCTGAAAACAGCTTCAAAATCGCACGTCTAGAAGTGAAGATATCGACGTTTGTGTTTTTGACTCGATCCCTTTTTTTTTTTTTTTTTTTTTTTTTTTTTTTTTTTCGGATGGGAAATCATCAAATGACTTCTCCCGCTCTGGGCTGAGCAGGAGGGAGTGTCAGACTTTTACTGACTAAAACCCATCCATGTTCCTTCATCGCCCTTTGTGTTCCGGGGCCACGGTATCTCTTTCGAATAGTCCCGCAGCCCCGGCAGGCTTCGGCCCTTGCGGACCCCTTCACTGATGCTGACTCTCTTTGAGGCGCGCGTGGAACACGAACGCGCCGTCGACACGGCCTGTCGTCATGAGACGTACGGACGGCGAGCTAGCCCATAGCTCCCCGTCCACAGGCCCGCGCCTACGGTGGCCGGAAGCCACCACGTGGCCCCCGACGCCCGGGGCGTCTCCCGCGGCGGCCGGGACGTGAGGATCTCTCCCTGTCCTGTTCCGCCACCTCCTTCGCTAGCATGACTGCTTCGCAGAAGGAGGTGACGGCGTCCCATTCCGTCTCGCTCCGGACCATGGATTGAACCAAGGCCGGGAGCGAGAGGTCGCCGCCGCCAATCGCCGTTACGAGGACACGGCGGTGCTCCGCCCAAGCGGGGCACACCTCCACCGTGTGCTCCACCGTGTCCTCCGGTCGATCCTCACAATGGTGGCACCCGGGCGTCTCCTCCCGCCCGATTCGGTGCAGGAACTTACCGAAGCATCCGTGTCCGGTAAGAACCTGCGTCAGGCGGAAGGTGAGGACGCCGTGGCGTCTCTCCAGCCACTCCTCAAAGAGGGGACTTATCGCCACTATTGTGGCGTGCCCTGCACGGGGTTGCGATAGTCGCTCTCTCCATGTCGCCATGAGATCCCGCCGGAAGTCCGTCCGCTGAGCGACAATTTGCCGCGGCAGCGGAGTTTCCCCCCGGCGTAGCGCCTCCGCGCGCCACTCATGTAGGCGCGCGAGGACTATTGCCTCCAGATCCCATGGCGGCAATCCGGCAAGGAGGTTCGCCGCCTCGCGGGAGATCGTGCGGTACCCCCGGACCAGCCTTACGGCTACCACCTTCTGGGGCACGTTCAAGTGGTGGGCGGCACGCCGCTTCAATGAACGTGCCCACACCGGGGCCCCGTAAAGGGCCATGGACCGCACGACTCCCGCGTAGAGCCTCCGGCAGGAGGCGTTCGGCCCCCCCAGGTTGGGCAGGAGCCGCCTGAAGGCAGCCCCTGTCCGCTCCAGTCTGGGGGCCAAACGTCGGAAATGCTCCACGAAGTTCCACCGGCTGTCGAGGACAAGTCCCAGGTACTTCAGCGTCGACTCGACGCCGATGGAAACCCCTCCTGCCATCACTGAGGATCCCGGAGGTGGCGCATTCCGAGGCCCATGAAAGCACATGGCCTCGGACTTGTGCAATGCCACCTCGAGACCCAGTTGCCGGATCCTCTCAACGACTATCGCAACCCCGCGTGTCATAACTTCGGCCGCCGCCTCGTGCGACCCCCCCTGTGCGAGCACCAGCGTGTCGTCCGCATAGCAGACCACGCTGACGCCGCTAGGGAGGTCGGCGCGCAGCACCCAGTCGTAACCGATGTTCCACAAGGATGGGCCTAGAACCGATCCCTGCGGAACACCGCACGACATCTCTCGCCGGTTCCAGTCTCCACTGCGACCGGGGTAGATGACGTACCTGTCTGCCAGGTAGTCCCCGACCACACGACGGAGGTAGGTCGGCACCCGGTGATACCGGAGTGCCTCCCTTATGCAGCTCCAGGGCATGGAGTTGAAGGCATTGGCGATGTCGAGAGACACCGCCAAGACAACCCCACCCCGGGACACCGCATCCCCCGTCGTGAGGGCCCTCACGCGCATGATGGCGTCCACCGTAGAGCGCCCCTTGCGGAAACCATACTGGTGTTCCGCAAGGTCCGGCCCCATCCCCGCAAGGTGCTCGGCGAGGCGGTTTGCAACTACTCTTTCAAAGAGCTTGCCCACCTCGTCGAGCAGCACCACGGGCCGGTAGGCGGATTGACTCGATCCCTAAGGTGGATTTCGGGTACCAGCAGCAATGTATGAAAAAACTATTTTTTTAAAATGTGAATGTTTTATTCGAGCTAGGGGCGCGGCCGAGGTGTCCAGAGACGCGTCTCCGCGCGGGCTAGCTATATGTGGAATAAAACAGGGTAGGTGCCGAACAAAAATTTTGAGTTTTGGTCAAAAAACCAGTTTTTGAACCAAAAAATTTTGATTTTCACCCCACAGCCTGGAGACCGGGACACGGATCGCGAACCAGAATTCAGGGATGAAGGGTGAGTACTATTTATACTATAAACTGAAACTATTTTTGCAAAAAATTTGGAAAAAACACTAAATTTTGAGAATTTACTTTGAAAAAATCGAAAAATTCCTAAGTGTGGTAAGGGATGAAGTCCTGACGCGCGTGTGTGCGTGCGATATGGTCAGTACGTAGGCGGAGGCCTAGTTTAGTCTAAATCCGCTGAAAACAGCTTCAAAATCGCACGTCTAGAAGTGAAGATATCGACGTTTGTGTTTTTGACTCGATCCCTAAGGTGGATTTCGGGTACCAGCAGCAATGTATGAAAAAACTATTTTTTAAAAATGTGAATGTTTTATTCGAGCTAGGGGCGCGGCCGAGGTGTCCAGAGACGCGTCTCCGCGCGGGCTAGCTATATGTGGAATAAAACAGGGTAGGTGCCGAACAAAAATTTTGAGTTTTGGTCAAAAAACCAGTTTTTGAACCAAAAAATTTTGATTTTCACCCCACAGCCTGGAGACCGGGACACGGATCGCGAACCAGAATTCAGGGATGAAGGGTGAGTACTATTTATACTATAAACTGAAACTATTTTTGCAAAAAATTTGGAAAAAACACTAAATTTTGAGAATTTACTTTGAAAAAATCGAAAAATTCCTAAGTGTGGTAAGGGATGAAGTCCTGACGCGCGTGTGTGCGTGCGATATGGTCAGTACGTAGGCGGAGGCCTAGTTTAGTCTAAATCCGCTGAAAACAGCTTCAAAATCGCACGTCTAGAAGTGAAGATATCGACGTTTGTGTTTTTGACTCGATCCCTAAGGTGGATTTCGGGTACCAGCAGCAATGTATGAAAAAACTATTTTTTAAAAATGTGAATGTTTTATTCGAGCTAGGGGCGCGGCCGAGGTGTCCAGAGACGCGTCTCCGCGCGGGCTAGCTATATGTGGAATAAAACAGGGTAGGTGCCGAACAAAAATTTTGAGTTTTGGTCAAAAAACCAGTTTTTGAACCAAAAAATTTTGATTTTCACCCCACAGCCTGGAGACCGGGACACGGATCGCGAACCAGAATTCAGGGATGAAGGGTGAGTACTATTTATACTATAAACTGAAACTATTTTTGCAAAAAATTTGGAAAAAACACTAAATTTTGAGAATTTACTTTGAAAAAATCGAAAAATTCCTAAGTGTGGTAAGGGATGAAGTCCTGACGCGCGTGTGTGCGTGCGATATGGTCAGTACGTAGGCGGAGGCCTAGTTTAGTCTAAATCCGCTGAAAACAGCTTCAAAATCGCACGTCTAGAAGTGAAGATATCGACGTTTGTGTTTTTGACTCGATCCCTAAGGTGGATTTCGGGTACCAGCAGCAATGTATGAAAAAACTATTTTTTAAAAATGTGAATGTTTTATTCGAGCTAGGGGCGCGGCCGAGGTGTCCAGAGACGCGTCTCCGCGCGGGCTAGCTATATGTGGAATAAAACAGGGTAGGTGCCGAACAAAAATTTTGAGTTTTGGTCAAAAAACCAGTTTTTGAACCAAAAAATTTTGATTTTCACCCCACAGCCTGGAGACCGGGACACGGATCGCGAACCAGAATTCAGGGATGAAGGGTGAGTACTATTTATACTATAAACTGAAACTATTTTTGCAAAAAATTTGGAAAAAACACTAAATTTTGAGAATTTACTTTGAAAAAATCGAAAAATTCCTAAGTGTGGTAAGGGATGAAGTCCTGACGCGCGTGTGTGCGTGCGATATGGTCAGTACGTAGGCGGAGGCCTAGTTTAGTCTAAATCCGCTGAAAACAGCTTCAAAATCGCACGTCTAGAAGTGAAGATATCGACGTTTGTGTTTTTGACTCGATCCCTAAGGTGGATTTCGGGTACCAGCAGCAATGTATGAAAAAACTATTTTTTAAAAATGTGAATGTTTTATTCGAGCTAGGGGCGCGGCCGAGGTGTCCAGAGACGCGTCTCCGCGCGGGCTAGCTATATGTGGAATAAAACAGGGTAGGTGCCGAACAAAAATTTTGAGTTTTGGTCAAAAAACCAGTTTTTGAACCAAAAAATTTTGATTTTCACCCCACAGCCTGGAGACCGGGACACGGATCGCGAACCAGAATTCAGGGATGAAGGGTGAGTACTATTTATACTATAAACTGAAACTATTTTTGCAAAAAATTTGGAAAAAACACTAAATTTTGAGAATTTACTTTGAAAAAATCGAAAAATTCCTAAGTGTGGTAAGGGATGAAGTCCTGACGCGCGTGTGTGCGTGCGATATGGTCAGTACGTAGGCGGAGGCCTAGTTTAGTCTAAATCCGCTGAAAACAGCTTCAAAATCGCACGTCTAGAAGTGAAGATATCGACGTTTGTGTTTTTGACTCGATCCCTAAGGTGGATTTCGGGTACCAGCAGCAATGTATGAAAAAACTATTTTTTAAAAATGTGAATGTTTTATTCGAGCTAGGGGCGCGGCCGAGGTGTCCAGAGACGCGTCTCCGCGCGGGCTAGCTATATGTGGAATAAAACAGGGTAGGTGCCGAACAAAAATTTTGAGTTTTGGTCAAAAAACCAGTTTTTGAACCAAAAAATTTTGATTTTCACCCCACAGCCTGGAGACCGGGACACGGATCGCGAACCAGAATTCAGGGATGAAGGGTGAGTACTATTTATACTATAAACTGAAACTATTTTTGCAAAAAATTTGGAAAAAACACTAAATTTTGAGAATTTACTTTGAAAAAATCGAAAAATTCCTAAGTGTGGTAAGGGATGAAGTCCTGACGCGCGTGTGTGCGTGCGATATGGTCAGTACGTAGGCGGAGGCCTAGTTTAGTCTAAATCCGCTGAAAACAGCTTCAAAATCGCACGTCTAGAAGTGAAGATATCGACGTTTGTGTTTTTGACTCGATCCCTAAGGTGGATTTCGGGTACCAGCAGCAATGTATGAAAAAACTATTTTTTAAAAATGTGAATGTTTTATTCGAGCTAGGGGCGCGGCCGAGGTGTCCAGAGACGCGTCTCCGCGCGGGCTAGCTATATGTGGAATAAAACAGGGTAGGTGCCGAACAAAAATTTTGAGTTTTGGTCAAAAAACCAGTTTTTGAACCAAAAAATTTTGATTTTCACCCCACAGCCTGGAGACCGGGACACGGATCGCGAACCAGAATTCAGGGATGAAGGGTGAGTACTATTTATACTATAAACTGAAACTATTTTTGCAAAAAATTTGGAAAAAACACTAAATTTTGAGAATTTACTTTGAAAAAATCGAAAAATTCCTAAGTGTGGTAAGGGATGAAGTCCTGACGCGCGTGTGTGCGTGCGATATGGTCAGTACGTAGGCGGAGGCCTAGTTTAGTCTAAATCCGCTGAAAACAGCTTCAAAATCGCACGTCTAGAAGTGAAGATATCGACGTTTGTGTTTTTGACTCGATCCCTTTTTTTTTTTTTTTTTTTTCGGATGGGAAATCATCAAATGACTTCTCCCGCTCTGGGCTGAGCAGGAGGGAGTGTCAGACTTTTACTGACTAAAACCCATCCATGTTCCTTCATCGCCCTTTGTGTTCCGGGGCCACGGTATCTCTTTCGAATAGTCCCGCAGCCCCGGCAGGCTTCGGCCCTTGCGGACCCCTTCACTGATGCTGACTCTCTTTGAGGCGCGCGTGGAACACGAACGCGCCGTCGACACGGCCTGTCGTCATGAGACGTACGGACGGCGAGCTAGCCCATAGCTCCCCGTCCACAGGCCCGCGCCTACGGTGGCCGGAAGCCACCACGTGGCCCCCGACGCCCGGGGCGTCTCCCGCGGCGGCCGGGACGTGAGGATATCTCCCTCTCACGTTCCGCCACCTCCTTCGCTAGCATGACTGCTTCGCAGAAGGAGGTGACGGCGTCCCATTCCGTCTCGCTCCGGACCATGGCACGAACCAGGGCCGGAAGCGAGAGGTCGCCGCCGCCAATCGCCACCTCGAGGACACGGCGGTGCTCCACCCAAGCAGGGCACACCTCCACCGTGTGCTCCACCGTGTCCTCCGGTCGATCCTCACAATGGAAACACCCGGGCGTCTCCTCCCGCCCGATTCGGTGCAGGAACTTACCGAAACATCCGTGTCCGGTAAGAACCTGCGTCAGGCGGAAGGTGAGGACGCCGTGGCGTCTCTCCAGCCACTCCTCAAAGAGGGGACTTACCGCCACTATCGTGGCGTGCCCTGCACGGGGTTGCGACAGTCGCTCTCTCCATGTCGCCATGAGATCCCGCCGGAAGTCCGTCCGCTGAGCGACAATTTGCCGCGGCAGCGGAGTTTCCCCCCGGCGTAGCGCCTCCGCGCGCCACTCGTGTAGGCGCGCGAGGACTATCGCCTCCAGATCCCATGGCGGCAATCCGGCAAGGAGGCTCGCCGCCTCGCGGGAGATCGTGCGGTATCCCCGGATCAGCCTTACGGCCACCACCTTTTGGGGCGCGTTCAAATGGTTGGCAGCTCGCTGCCTCAATGAACGCGCCCACACCGGGGCCCCGTAAAGGGCCATGGACCGCACGACTCCCGCGTAGAGCCTCCGGCAGGAGGCGTTTGGCCCCCCCAGGTTGGGCAGGAGCCGCCTGAAGGCAGCCCCTGTCCGCTCCAGTTTGGGGGCCAAACGTCGGAAGTGCTCCGCGAAGTTCCACCGGCTGTCGAGGACGAGACCTAGGTACTTCAACGTCGACTCGACGCCGATGGATACCCCTCCCGCCGTCACTGCTGATCCCGGAGGTGGCGCATTCCGAGGCCCATGAAAGCACATGGCCTCGGACTTGTGCAATGCCACCTCGAGACCCAGTTGCCGGATCCTCTCAACGACTATCGCAACCCCGCGTGTCATTATTTCGGCCGCCGCCTCGTGCGACCTCCCCTGTGCCAGCACCAGCGTGTCGTCTGCATAGCAGACAACGCTGACGCCGCTAGGGAGGTCGGCGCGCAGCACCCAGTCGTAACCGATGTTCCACAAGGACGGGCCTAGAACCGATCCCTGCGGAACACCGCACGACATCTCTCGCCGGTTCCATTCTCCGCTGCGACCGGGGTAGATGACGGCTCTGTCCGTCAGGTAGTCCCCGACCACACGACGGAGGTAGGTCGGCACCCGGTGATACCGGAGTGCCTCCCTTATGCAGCTCCAGGGCATGGAGTTGAAGGCGTTGGCGATGTCGAGAGACACCGCCAAGACAACCCCACCCCGGGACACCGCATCCCCCGTCGTGAGGGCTCTGACGCGCATGATGGCGTCCACCGTAGAGCGCCCCTTGCGGAAACCAAACTGGTGTTCCGCAAGATCCGGCCCAGTCCTCGCAAGGTGCTCGGCGAGGCGGTTTGCAATGACTCTTTCAAAGAGCTTGCCCACCTCGTCGAGCAGCACCACGGGCCGGTAGGCGGACGGAGAGTCCGCCGGGCGCCCCGGCTTCCGGATGAGGACCAGCTTCCCCGTCTTCCAACGAAGCGGGAACTGGCCTCTCTCCAAACATGCGCTTAGGAGCCCCTCCAGTCGGGGACCGAGAGCCTCCGAGGCCAGGACCCAGGCTTTGCCAGGCAAGCCGTCGGGTCCCGGGGCGGTATTTTTGGCACTGAGCCTGCGTACCGCCACTCTCATGTCTACCCCGGTCACTTCCGGAGCGTCGTCGTCGTCACTCTCGTGGTCCGCTTCCGGCACCGCAGCCGGCGGAGCCATAGGCGGGGGCGGGTGTTCCCCTCGCGAGGGGAACAGAGCGCTCACCACGTCCTCCACGAGCTGAGGCCGGAGACTCTGCGTCAGCGGGGGGGCCCAGGTGCGGAGTTTATCCCGCACCATCTTGTAAGGGCGCCCCCACGGATCTCTGTCAAGAGTCCCCAGCATCTCCTCGCGGGCCAGATCCCTGGCCCGCAGGACAGCCGCGCGGAGGGCGGTCTTCGCCGCTCTGTAGCCCTCATAAAGTTCCGCCTCAATGGCTTCCGCATTCGGTGGGCGAATGCGGAGCCTGCGGTGCCTGGCGTACAGGTGTCGCGCAGCCACGCACGCCTCCCGTAAAGACGTCAGCTCACGCGACCACCAGTACACCTGACGCCGGGCGCTTCCTGGCCGGACTCGGGGCATTGCCACGTCACAGATGTCGGACATGGCCTCCTGGAACCACCCTGCCTCATCGTTAACGTCGGCAGGCCTGTCCGGTGATGTCACCCAGGCCTGCACGATCGAGGCTTCCAGGAGGAGCTCCCGGTCCAGCTGCTTCAGCGCCCAACGCGGACCACTCGGGGCCTGTTGGACCGGCGCGCTTGAGGTCTGGGTGGAGACGTCGAACCGGATGTACCGGTGGTCGGAATAGGTCTCCACCCCCTCCATGACGCGCCAGTCAACGACACGCGGTGACAGGGCGGGGCTGGCGAACGAAATGTCCACCACCGACTCGCCCCGCATCCTCACGCACGTGGCGACAGAACCCCTATTTAGGACGACCAGGCCCTTCTCCAGGGCCCAGTCCTCCACCATCCTTCCCCGCACGTCTGTGCAACGGGAACCCCAAGCCAAGTTCTTGGCATTGAAGTCCCCGAGGACAAGCACGGGGAGGGAATGGTTTCCGACGACGACACTCAACTCTGCGAGAGAGTTGTGGAACTCGGCGAGACTTCGGTTCGGGGAGAAGTAGACTCCCACTACGACGATCTCCCCGAACCGGGCTGCTACGCACCCCCGACCCCTCCTGACACTTTCAAGGGTCGGGGTGCCGGCGGCGGCCGACGACACTATGGTCACTGAGCCGCTCAGGTCCGCCACCCAGTCTTCCCTGGGCAGGACGAAATACGGCTCAGCGACCACAGCGATGTTGATCAACCACTGCGCCATGCTCTGGAGCAACAGATCCTGAGCACAGGCGCAGTGGTTGATGTTCGCTTGGAGGAAGCGAAGTGGAGCCGTTATTGGCATTCCATCGACGCTTCCTCCCTGGCCCCCTGCGAGGGCCCCTCTGTGGCAACGGCAGAGGGAGCGGCAGCAGCGGCAGTTGCGGCTGCGGCGGTGGCGACGGTGGCGGTGGCAGCGGAGGGCCTACCCTTGCCTCGGGTGGCTTTGGTGGGCGGAGCGCAGGCCTTGCTCCCAGCCCGGTGATCGGCCGGCTTGCCAGCCGCCGCACATGCGTCGCAGTGCGGCGTGGCACAGCACCCTGCGGACTGATGACCGGGCTGACTGCAGCGGAAACATAGCCCGCTGCGGTCAACCTCCGAGGCGCACCGGACTGACACGTGGTGTCCCACGTGGCATCGGTAGCACCTCAGAGGTCTGGGCTCCAGCAGCTTAACCTGCGCTGAAACCCAGCCCACCAGTAGCCTTCGGCCCTCCACTATTGTTTTAGCCGCCGTCACAGGGCAGCATACCGTAACGGTATGCATACCCGTAGGGTCCGGCCGTAGGGTGCCCGCCCTGACCTGATCAGCAGGACACCCACCGGACCTGGCGACGGCGGCCACCACCTCCTCTTTGGTCACCGAGTCGTCCAGACCCAAGATGCGCAGGTCTGCGCATCTGACGGGCCTGGACACTCGGGCCTCGTCCGCGTTTAAGGACGCTCTGAGCTTTTCAGCTAGAGCGTCAGCGGACGGGCCGCTGGCTTCCCCGGGGACCTCGAGCATACGAGCCCCCGTTGCCGTGACCTTAAGCCGGAGGCCCCCGGTGATCCCGAGCTCCCCGAGGTCCACCGCCTCCTTTGCCTTCGCCAGCAGGTCGCGATATGACACGCCCCTCTTTTCCGCGTCCGGCTGTAGTGTAATCACTACAGCCGCGGTCTTCGGGGCGCGGAGCCTAGCCGCGCTCTTTCGCGCCCTGAACTGGCGCTGCCGCTCCTGATCCCGGGCCTTTTTGGCCGCCTTCCGCCCCTTTTTCTTTTCCCCCACCACCTGCCATCCGGCTTCCGCCGCGGGAGGTGTAGGGGGCTGCTGGGTGGGCGGTGGCGGCGGCGGCGGCTGACGTGCCGCCGGCGCTGGCCCACTCGTCACTGGCACCGGCGGCTGCACAGTCACCGCCTGTGCAGCCGCCTTGCCCTTCCTCCCCTTGGGCGCCTTCTTAGCCGGCGCCGGTTTCGCCGGAGCCGGCTTTGGGGGAGGGGCCACCACTGCTGTGCCGGAGGGCCGGCTGGACGGCCCCGGTCTGGGTGTGGCAGCCGTAGCAGCCGCGTACGAGGCCGCCTTCGGGCCCGTGGCCGCCTTGCTTGCCGCCAGGGGGGGGCGCAAAACGATTCCCTCCAGGACGGAAAACCGTGCCTGGAAGGAGGCCAGCTCCTGGCGAACCAGGTTCAAGACCTGGTTCTCCACCGGCTCAGGCTGGCTCTGCCGCTGCTGCGGACCCCCCTTCTGAGGCGCCAGGCGGGAGCTAGGCTCACGCAGACTGGCCAAGTCTGCTTGGAGCCTAGCGTTCTCCTTTCGGAGAGCCTCCGTGGCGGCCGTCAGGCGGGCCACCTCCACCCGCAATTTGGCCACCTCGTCTCCGTCTGTCGGAGGAGGAGGAGGAGGAGGAGGAGGTCCTCCGAAGTTGGCCTCCGCTGCCGCTATGATGGAGGCGGAAGCCCCGGGTATGGCCTTGAGTTTCGAAGAGGTCTTCTGTTTCAAGGCCACTCCCCTTATCGCGGCTTCCACCTCCTTAGCGAACCTGGCCTTACGCTCCGCCTCGGAGCTGCCAGGTTCACCCGCCTCTTCGCCAGACCCAAGAACAATGCCTGGGTGGCGCCCCTCTTCGGCCAGTCTGGCCGACCTTTCGGAGGCAGAGAGGCCCGCCCTCTTGCCTCGGATCCCCCCGCGCCTGCTGGTGGGGATCTTCCGGGCCGAGGCCAACTCTCCCTCCGATGACGACGCTTGGTCGTCCTCCTTCCTGGACCGCTTGCGGAAGAACTTACTGTTCTCCCCTGCGGTCCCGGCCCTCTCGCGGCGGGAGCTCACTGAGCCTCCCCCGCTCACCTCGCTGGATGCTACGTCGGACTCCGACCCCACATCCCTCCTCTCCTCTTCGTTGCCGTTGCCGGCGGTGTTGGTTTTTTGGTTTATTTTACAATCCATATTTGAACCCACGAGTATGGGGGAAATAAACTCCTAACTAGGCAGAGACCCCTGTACCTAGTAGGGCAGATTCTGAGTATTTATTACTCGCCAGGGGGTCTGCAGGTACCCTGGCGAGGAGCGCACTAGCGACTGATTCGTTCTGTGGAACACCCGTCAGCCATACATCCCCTCGCGGTGCGTCGCCGCTTGGGATTCGGGGTAACTTTTTATAGAGGTTGTCTACCTCGCGGTCCGGGCGGTTAAGCCAAGACCCTCGGTCCCTGTCGAAGCCGCGAGACTTGATCCACGACACTTCGACGGTGGAATTACGAGACCGGCGGTGACAGAGGAGGACGATCCTTCTCTGTCTGCTCGGAGGCAGGGTAAGTGCACACCGAGCCCGCCCTCACTCCTCTGCTATGCCCTCTGCTAAACAGAGGGGCACGCAAAGGAACGCACCTTGGTCCGGGTCGGACCCCACCCATGTCAGAATAATTGGCCGCGGCAGTACCACTCCCCGAGGGATAAGAGGAAATTCTCATTTCCTCTCATTCCCCGGAGAAGGATACTGCCGCGCCCGGGGTGCACCGGCCCAGCCGCTGCTCTTCCCTCCAGACGTATCGAGAGGGACGAGCAGCCGCCGGACACACGTGGAGGACTTCTGACTTCGCACCCCTTGACTCGATCCCTAAGGTGGATTTCGGGTACCAGCAGCAATGTATGAAAAAACTATTTTTTAAAAATGTGAATGTTTTATTCGAGCTAGGGGCGCGGCCGAGGTGTCCAGAGACGCGTCTCCGCGCGGGCTAGCTATATGTGGAATAAAACAGGGTAGGTGCCGAACAAAAATTTTGAGTTTTGGTCAAAAAACCAGTTTTTGAACCAAAAAATTTTGATTTTCACCCCACAGCCTGGAGACCGGGACACGGATCGCGAACCAGAATTCAGGGATGAAGGGTGAGTACTATTTATACTATAAACTGAAACTATTTTTGCAAAAAATTTGGAAAAAACACTAAATTTTGAGAATTTACTTTGAAAAAATCGAAAAATTCCTAAGTGTGGTAAGGGATGAAGTCCTGACGCGCGTGTGTGCGTGCGATATGGTCAGTACGTAGGCGGAGGCCTAGTTTAGTCTAAATCCGCTGAAAACAGCTTCAAAATCGCACGTCTAGAAGTGAAGATATCGACGTTTGTGTTTTTGACTCGATCCCTAAGGTGGATTTCGGGTACCAGCAGCAATGTATGAAAAAACTATTTTTTAAAAATGTGAATGTTTTATTCGAGCTAGGGGCGCGGCCGAGGTGTCCAGAGACGCGTCTCCGCGCGGGCTAGCTATATGTGGAATAAAACAGGGTAGGTGCCGAACAAAAATTTTGAGTTTTGGTCAAAAAACCAGTTTTTGAACCAAAAAATTTTGATTTTCACCCCACAGCCTGGAGACCGGGACACGGATCGCGAACCAGAATTCAGGGATGAAGGGTGAGTACTATTTATACTATAAACTGAAACTATTTTTGCAAAAAATTTGGAAAAAACACTAAATTTTGAGAATTTACTTTGAAAAAATCGAAAAATTCCTAAGTGTGGTAAGGGATGAAGTCCTGACGCGCGTGTGTGCGTGCGATATGGTCAGTACGTAGGCGGAGGCCTAGTTTAGTCTAAATCCGCTGAAAACAGCTTCAAAATCGCACGTCTAGAAGTGAAGATATCGACGTTTGTGTTTTTGACTCGATCCCTAAGGTGGATTTCGGGTACCAGCAGCAATGTATGAAAAAACTATTTTTTAAAAATGTGAATGTTTTATTCGAGCTAGGGGCGCGGCCGAGGTGTCCAGAGACGCGTCTCCGCGCGGGCTAGCTATATGTGGAATAAAACAGGGTAGGTGCCGAACAAAAATTTTGAGTTTTGGTCAAAAAACCAGTTTTTGAACCAAAAAATTTTGATTTTCACCCCACAGCCTGGAGACCGGGACACGGATCGCGAACCAGAATTCAGGGATGAAGGGTGAGTACTATTTATACTATAAACTGAAACTATTTTTGCAAAAAATTTGGAAAAAACACTAAATTTTGAGAATTTACTTTGAAAAAATCGAAAAATTCCTAAGTGTGGTAAGGGATGAAGTCCTGACGCGCGTGTGTGCGTGCGATATGGTCAGTACGTAGGCGGAGGCCTAGTTTAGTCTAAATCCGCTGAAAACAGCTTCAAAATCGCACGTCTAGAAGTGAAGATATCGACGTTTGTGTTTTTGACTCGATCCCTTTTTTTTTTTTTTTTTTTTTTTTTCGGATGGGAAATCATCAAATGACTTCTCCCGCTCTGGGCTGAGCAGGAGGGAGTGTCAGACTTTTACTGACTAAAACCCATCCATGTTCCTTCATCGCCCTTTGTGTTCCGGGGCCACGGTATCTCTTTCGAATAGTCCCGCAGCCCCGGCAGGCTTCGGCCCTTGCGGACCCCTTCACTGATGCTGACTCTCTTTGAGGCGCGCGTGGAACACGAACGCGCCGTCGACACGGCCTGTCGTCATGAGACGTACGGACGGCGAGCTAGCCCATAGCTCCCCGTCCACAGGCCCGCGCCTACGGTGGCCGGAAGCCACCACGTGGCCCCCGACGCCCGGGGCGTCTCCCGCGGCGGCCGGGACGTGAGGATATCTCCCTCTCACGTTCCGCCACCTCCTTCGCTAGCATGACTGCTTCGCAGAAGGAGGTGACGGCGTCCCATTCCGTCTCGCTCCGGACCATGGCACGAACCAGGGCCGGAAGCGAGAGGTCGCCGCCGCCAATCGCCACCTCGAGGACACGGCGGTGCTCCACCCAAGCAGGGCACACCTCCACCGTGTGCTCCACCGTGTCCTCCGGTCGATCCTCACAATGGAAACACCCGGGCGTCTCCTCCCGCCCGATTCGGTGCAGGAACTTACCGAAACATCCGTGTCCGGTAAGAACCTGCGTCAGGCGGAAGGTGAGGACGCCGTGGCGTCTCTCCAGCCACTCCTCAAAGAGGGGACTTACCGCCACTATCGTGGCGTGCCCTGCACGGGGTTGCGACAGTCGCTCTCTCCATGTCGCCATGAGATCCCGCCGGAAGTCCGTCCGCTGAGCGACAATTTGCCGCGGCAGCGGAGTTTCCCCCCGGCGTAGCGCCTCCGCGCGCCACTCGTGTAGGCGCGCGAGGACTATCGCCTCCAGATCCCATGGCGGCAATCCGGCAAGGAGGCTCGCCGCCTCGCGGGAGATCGTGCGGTATCCCCGGATCAGCCTTACGGCCACCACCTTTTGGGGCGCGTTCAAATGGTTGGCAGCTCGCTGCCTCAATGAACGCGCCCACACCGGGGCCCCGTAAAGGGCCATGGACCGCACGACTCCCGCGTAGAGCCTCCGGCAGGAGGCGTTTGGCCCCCCCAGGTTGGGCAGGAGCCGCCTGAAGGCAGCCCCTGTCCGCTCCAGTTTGGGGGCCAAACGTCGGAAGTGCTCCGCGAAGTTCCACCGGCTGTCGAGGACGAGACCTAGGTACTTCAACGTCGACTCGACGCCGATGGATACCCCTCCCGCCGTCACTGCTGATCCCGGAGGTGGCGCATTCCGAGGCCCATGAAAGCACATGGCCTCGGACTTGTGCAATGCCACCTCGAGACCCAGTTGCCGGATCCTCTCAACGACTATCGCAACCCCGCGTGTCATTATTTCGGCCGCCGCCTCGTGCGACCTCCCCTGTGCCAGCACCAGCGTGTCGTCTGCATAGCAGACAACGCTGACGCCGCTAGGGAGGTCGGCGCGCAGCACCCAGTCGTAACCGATGTTCCACAAGGACGGGCCTAGAACCGATCCCTGCGGAACACCGCACGACATCTCTCGCCGGTTCCATTCTCCGCTGCGACCGGGGTAGATGACGGCTCTGTCCGTCAGGTAGTCCCCGACCACACGACGGAGGTAGGTCGGCACCCGGTGATACCGGAGTGCCTCCCTTATGCAGCTCCAGGGCATGGAGTTGAAGGCGTTGGCGATGTCGAGAGACACCGCCAAGACAACCCCACCCCGGGACACCGCATCCCCCGTCGTGAGGGCTCTGACGCGCATGATGGCGTCCACCGTAGAGCGCCCCTTGCGGAAACCAAACTGGTGTTCCGCAAGATCCGGCCCAGTCCTCGCAAGGTGCTCGGCGAGGCGGTTTGCAATGACTCTTTCAAAGAGCTTGCCCACCTCGTCGAGCAGCACCACGGGCCGGTAGGCGGACGGAGAGTCCGCCGGGCGCCCCGGCTTCCGGATGAGGACCAGCTTCCCCGTCTTCCAACGAAGCGGGAACTGGCCTCTCTCCAAACATGCGCTTAGGAGCCCCTCCAGTCGGGGACCGAGAGCCTCCGAGGCCAGGACCCAGGCTTTGCCAGGCAAGCCGTCGGGTCCCGGGGCGGTATTTTTGGCACTGAGCCTGCGTACCGCCACTCTCATGTCTACCCCGGTCACTTCCGGAGCGTCGTCGTCGTCACTCTCGTGGTCCGCTTCCGGCACCGCAGCCGGCGGAGCCATAGGCGGGGGCGGGTGTTCCCCTCGCGAGGGGAACAGAGCGCTCACCACGTCCTCCACGAGCTGAGGCCGGAGACTCTGCGTCAGCGGGGGGGCCCAGGTGCGGAGTTTATCCCGCACCATCTTGTAAGGGCGCCCCCACGGATCTCTGTCAAGAGTCCCCAGCATCTCCTCGCGGGCCAGATCCCTGGCCCGCAGGACAGCCGCGCGGAGGGCGGTCTTCGCCGCTCTGTAGCCCTCATAAAGCTCCGCCTCAATGGCTTCCGCATTCGGTGGGCGAATGCGGAGCCTGCGGTGCCTGGCGTACAGGTGTCGCGCAGCCACGCACGCCTCCCGTAAAGACGTCAGCTCACGCGACCACCAGTACACCTGACGCCGGGCGCTTCCTGGCCGGACTCGGGGCATTGCCACGTCACAGATGTCGGACATGGCCTCCTGGAACCACCCTGCCTCATCGTTAACGTCGGCAGGCCTGTCCGGTGATGTCACCCAGGCCTGCACGATCGAGGCTTCCAGGAGGAGCTCCCGGTCCAGCTGCTTCAGCGCCCAACGCGGACCACTCGGGGCCTGTTGGACCGGCGCGCTTGAGGTCTGGGTGGAGACGTCGAACCGGATGTACCGGTGGTCGGAATAGGTCTCCACCCCCTCCATGACGCGCCAGTCAACGACACGCGGTGACAGGGCGGGGCTGGCGAACGAAATGTCCACCACCGACTCGCCCCGCATCCTCACGCACGTGGCGACAGAACCCCTATTTAGGACGACCAGGCCCTTCTCCAGGGCCCAGTCCTCCACCATCCTTCCCCGCACGTCTGTGCAACGGGAACCCCAAGCCAAGTTCTTGGCATTGAAGTCCCCGAGGACAAGCACGGGGAGGGAATGGTTTCCGACGACGACACTCAACTCTGCGAGAGAGTTGTGGAACTCGGCGAGAGTTCGGTTCGGGGAGAAGTAGACTCCCACTACGACGATCTCCCCGAACCGGGCTGCTACGCACCCCCGACCCCTCCTGACACTTTCAAGGGTCGGGGTGCCGGCGGCGGCCGACGACACTATGGTCACTGAGCCGCTCAGGTCCGCCACCCAGTCTTCCCTGGGCAGGACGAAATACGGCTCAGCGACCACAGCGATGTTGATCAACCACTGCGCCATGCTCTGGAGCAACAGATCCTGAGCACAGGCGCAGTGGTTGATGTTCGCTTGGAGGAAGCGAAGTGGAGCCGTTATTGGCATTCCATCGACGCTTCCTCCCTGGCCCCCTGCGAGGGCCCCTCTGTGGCAACGGCAGAGGGAGCGGCAGCAGCGGCAGTTGCGGCTGCGGCGGTGGCGACGGTGGCGGTGGCAGCGGAGGGCCTACCCTTGCCTCGGGTGGCTTTGGTGGGCGGAGCGCAGGCCTTGCTCCCAGCCCGGTGATCGGCCGGCTTGCCAGCCGCCGCACATGCGTCGCAGTGCGGCGTGGCACAGCACCCTGCGGACTGATGACCGGGCTGACTGCAGCGGAAACATAGCCCGCTGCGGTCAACCTCCGAGGCGCACCGGACTGACACGTGGTGTCCCACGTGGCATCGGTAGCACCTCAGAGGTCTGGGCTCCAGCAGCTTAACCTGCGCTGAAACCCAGCCCACCAGTAGCCTTCGGCCCTCCACTATTGTTTTAGCCGCCGTCACAGGGCAGCATACCGTAACGGTATGCATACCCGTAGGGTCCGGCCGTAGGGTGCCCGCCCTGACCTGATCAGCAGGACACCCACCGGACCTGGCGACGGCGGCCACCACCTCCTCTTTGGTCACCGAGTCGTCCAGACCCAAGATGCGCAGGTCTGCGCATCTGACGGGCCTGGACACTCGGGCCTCGTCCGCGTTTAAGGACGCTCTGAGCTTTTCAGCTAGAGCGTCAGCGGACGGGCCGCTGGCTTCCCCGGGGACCTCGAGCATACGAGCCCCCGTTGCCGTGACCTTAAGCCGGAGGCCCCCGGTGATCCCGAGCTCCCCGAGGTCCACCGCCTCCTTTGCCTTCGCCAGCAGGTCGCGATATGACACGCCCCTCTTTTCCGCGTCCGGCTGTAGTGTAATCACTACAGCCGCGGTCTTCGGGGCGCGGAGCCTAGCCGCGCTCTTTCGCGCCCTGAACTGGCGCTGCCGCTCCTGATCCCGGGCCTTTTTGGCCGCCTTCCGCCCCTTTTTCTTTTCCCCCACCACCTGCCATCCGGCTTCCGCCGCGGGAGGTGTAGGGGGCTGCTGGGTGGGCGGTGGCGGCGGCGGCGGCTGACGTGCCGCCGCCGCTGGCCCACTCGTCACTGGCACCGGCGGCTGCACAGTCACCGCCTGTGCAGCCGCCTTGCCCTTCCTCCCCTTGGGCGCCTTCTTAGCCGGCGCCGGTTTCGCCGGAGCCGGCTTTGGGGGAGGGGCCACCACTGCTGTGCCGGAGGGCCGGCTGGACGGCCCCGGTCTGGGTGTGGCAGCCGTAGCAGCCGCGTACGAGGCCGCCTTCGGGCCCGTGGCCGCCTTGCTTGCCGCCAGGGGGGGGCGCAAAACGATTCCCTCCAGGACGGAAAACCGTGCCTGGAAGGAGGCCAGCTCCTGGCGAACCAGGTTCAAGACCTGGTTCTCCACCGGCTCAGGCTGGCTCTGCCGCTGCTGCGGACCCCCCTTCTGAGGCGCCAGGCGGGAGCTAGGCTCACGCAGACTGGCCAAGTCTGCTTGGAGCCTAGCGTTCTCCTTTCGGAGAGCCTCCGTGGCGGCCGTCAGGCGGGCCACCTCCACCCGCAATTTGGCCACCTCGTCTCCGTCTGTCGGAGGAGGAGGAGGAGGAGGAGGAGGTCCTCCGAAGTTGGCCTCCGCTGCCGCTATGATGGAGGCGGAAGCCCCGGGTATGGCCTTGAGTTTCGAAGAGGTCTTCTGTTTCAAGGCCACTCCCCTTATCGCGGCTTCCACCTCCTTAGCGAACCTGGCCTTACGCTCCGCCTCGGAGCTGCCAGGTTCACCCGCCTCTTCGCCAGACCCAAGAACAATGCCTGGGTGGCGCCCCTCTTCGGCCAGTCTGGCCGACCTTTCGGAGGCAGAGAGGCCCGCCCTCTTGCCTCGGATCCCCCCGCGCCTGCTGGTGGGGATCTTCCGGGCCGAGGCCAACTCTCCCTCCGATGACGACGCTTGGTCGTCCTCCTTCCTGGACCGCTTGCGGAAGAACTTACTGTTCTCCCCTGCGGTCCCGGCCCTCTCGCGGCGGGAGCTCACTGAGCCTCCCCCGCTCACCTCGCTGGATGCTACGTCGGACTCCGACCCCACATCCCTCCTCTCCTCTTCGTTGCCGTTGCCGGCGGTGTTGGTTTTTTGGTTTATTTTACAATCCATATTTGAACCCACGAGTATGGGGGAAATAAACTCCTAACTAGGCAGAGACCCCTGTACCTAGTAGGGCAGATTCTGAGTATTTATTACTCGCCAGGGGGTCTGCAGGTACCCTGGCGAGGAGCGCACTAGCGACTGATTCGTTCTGTGGAACACCCGTCAGCCATACATCCCCTCGCGGTGCGTCGCCGCTTGGGATTCGGGGTAACTTTTTATAGAGGTTGTCTACCTCGCGGTCCGGGCGGTTAAGCCAAGACCCTCGGTCCCTGTCGAAGCCGCGAGACTTGATCCACGACACTTCGACGGTGGAATTACGAGACCGGCGGTGACAGAGGAGGACGATCCTTCTCTGTCTGCTCGGAGGCAGGGTAAGTGCACACCGAGCCCGCCCTCACTCCTCTGCTATGCCCTCTGCTAAACAGAGGGGCACGCAAAGGAACGCACCTTGGTCCGGGTCGGACCCCACCCATGTCAGAATAATTGGCCGCGGCAGTACCACTCCCCGAGGGATAAGAGGAAATTCTCATTTCCTCTCATTCCCCGGAGAAGGATACTGCCGCGCCCGGGGTGCACCGGCCCAGCCGCTGCTCTTCCCTCCAGACGTATCGAGAGGGACGAGCAGCCGCCGGACACACGTGGAGGACTTCTGACTTCGCACCCCTTGACTCGATCCCTAAGGTGGATTTCGGGTACCAGCAGCAATGTATGAAAAAACTATTTTTTAAAAATGTGAATGTTTTATTCGAGCTAGGGGCGCGGCCGAGGTGTCCAGAGACGCGTCTCCGCGCGGGCTAGCTATATGTGGAATAAAACAGGGTAGGTGCCGAACAAAAATTTTGAGTTTTGGTCAAAAAACCAGTTTTTGAACCAAAAAATTTTGATTTTCACCCCACAGCCTGGAGACCGGGACACGGATCGCGAACCAGAATTCAGGGATGAAGGGTGAGTACTATTTATACTATAAACTGAAACTATTTTTGCAAAAAATTTGGAAAAAACACTAAATTTTGAGAATTTACTTTGAAAAAATCGAAAAATTCCTAAGTGTGGTAAGGGATGAAGTCCTGACGCGCGTGTGTGCGTGCGATATGGTCAGTACGTAGGCGGAGGCCTAGTTTAGTCTAAATCCGCTGAAAACAGCTTCAAAATCGCACGTCTAGAAGTGAAGATATCGACGTTTGTGTTTTTGACTCGATCCCTAAGGTGGATTTCGGGTACCAGCAGCAATGTATGAAAAAACTATTTTTTAAAAATGTGAATGTTTTATTCGAGCTAGGGGCGCGGCCGAGGTGTCCAGAGACGCGTCTCCGCGCGGGCTAGCTATATGTGGAATAAAACAGGGTAGGTGCCGAACAAAAATTTTGAGTTTTGGTCAAAAAACCAGTTTTTGAACCAAAAAATTTTGATTTTCACCCCACAGCCTGGAGACCGGGACACGGATCGCGAACCAGAATTCAGGGATGAAGGGTGAGTACTATTTATACTATAAACTGAAACTATTTTTGCAAAAAATTTGGAAAAAACACTAAATTTTGAGAATTTACTTTGAAAAAATCGAAAAATTCCTAAGTGTGGTAAGGGATGAAGTCCTGACGCGCGTGTGTGCGTGCGATATGGTCAGTACGTAGGCGGAGGCCTAGTTTAGTCTAAATCCGCTGAAAACAGCTTCAAAATCGCACGTCTAGAAGTGAAGATATCGACGTTTGTGTTTTTGACTCGATCCCTAAGGTGGATTTCGGGTACCAGCAGCAATGTATGAAAAAACTATTTTTTAAAAATGTGAATGTTTTATTCGAGCTAGGGGCGCGGCCGAGGTGTCCAGAGACGCGTCTCCGCGCGGGCTAGCTATATGTGGAATAAAACAGGGTAGGTGCCGAACAAAAATTTTGAGTTTTGGTCAAAAAACCAGTTTTTGAACCAAAAAATTTTGATTTTCACCCCACAGCCTGGAGACCGGGACACGGATCGCGAACCAGAATTCAGGGATGAAGGGTGAGTACTATTTATACTATAAACTGAAACTATTTTTGCAAAAAATTTGGAAAAAACACTAAATTTTGAGAATTTACTTTGAAAAAATCGAAAAATTCCTAAGTGTGGTAAGGGATGAAGTCCTGACGCGCGTGTGTGCGTGCGATATGGTCAGTACGTAGGCGGAGGCCTAGTTTAGTCTAAATCCGCTGAAAACAGCTTCAAAATCGCACGTCTAGAAGTGAAGATATCGACGTTTGTGTTTTTGACTCGATCCCTAAGGTGGATTTCGGGTACCAGCAGCAATGTATGAAAAAACTATTTTTTAAAAATGTGAATGTTTTATTCGAGCTAGGGGCGCGGCCGAGGTGTCCAGAGACGCGTCTCCGCGCGGGCTAGCTATATGTGGAATAAAACAGGGTAGGTGCCGAACAAAAATTTTGAGTTTTGGTCAAAAAACCAGTTTTTGAACCAAAAAATTTTGATTTTCACCCCACAGCCTGGAGACCGGGACACGGATCGCGAACCAGAATTCAGGGATGAAGGGTGAGTACTATTTATACTATAAACTGAAACTATTTTTGCAAAAAATTTGGAAAAAACACTAAATTTTGAGAATTTACTTTGAAAAAATCGAAAAATTCCTAAGTGTGGTAAGGGATGAAGTCCTGACGCGCGTGTGTGCGTGCGATATGGTCAGTACGTAGGCGGAGGCCTAGTTTAGTCTAAATCCGCTGAAAACAGCTTCAAAATCGCACGTCTAGAAGTGAAGATATCGACGTTTGTGTTTTTGACTCGATCCCTAAGGTGGATTTCGGGTACCAGCAGCAATGTATGAAAAAACTATTTTTTAAAAATGTGAATGTTTTATTCGAGCTAGGGGCGCGGCCGAGGTGTCCAGAGACGCGTCTCCGCGCGGGCTAGCTATATGTGGAATAAAACAGGGTAGGTGCCGAACAAAAATTTTGAGTTTTGGTCAAAAAACCAGTTTTTGAACCAAAAAATTTTGATTTTCACCCCACAGCCTGGAGACCGGGACACGGATCGCGAACCAGAATTCAGGGATGAAGGGTGAGTACTATTTATACTATAAACTGAAACTATTTTTGCAAAAAATTTGGAAAAAACACTAAATTTTGAGAATTTACTTTGAAAAAATCGAAAAATTCCTAAGTGTGGTAAGGGATGAAGTCCTGACGCGCGTGTGTGCGTGCGATATGGTCAGTACGTAGGCGGAGGCCTAGTTTAGTCTAAATCCGCTGAAAACAGCTTCAAAATCGCACGTCTAGAAGTGAAGATATCGACGTTTGTGTTTTTGACTCGATCCCTAAGGTGGATTTCGGGTACCAGCAGCAATGTATGAAAAAACTATTTTTTAAAAATGTGAATGTTTTATTCGAGCTAGGGGCGCGGCCGAGGTGTCCAGAGACGCGTCTCCGCGCGGGCTAGCTATATGTGGAATAAAACAGGGTAGGTGCCGAACAAAAATTTTGAGTTTTGGTCAAAAAACCAGTTTTTGAACCAAAAAATTTTGATTTTCACCCCACAGCCTGGAGACCGGGACACGGATCGCGAACCAGAATTCAGGGATGAAGGGTGAGTACTATTTATACTATAAACTGAAACTATTTTTGCAAAAAATTTGGAAAAAACACTAAATTTTGAGAATTTACTTTGAAAAAATCGAAAAATTCCTAAGTGTGGTAAGGGATGAAGTCCTGACGCGCGTGTGTGCGTGCGATATGGTCAGTACGTAGGCGGAGGCCTAGTTTAGTCTAAATCCGCTGAAAACAGCTTCAAAATCGCACGTCTAGAAGTGAAGATATCGACGTTTGTGTTTTTGACTCGATCCCTTTTTTTTTTTTTTTTTTTTTTTTTTTTTTTCGGATGGGAAATCATCAAATGACTTCTCCCGCTCTGGGCTGAGCAGGAGGGA
This sequence comes from Xestia rhomboidea, assembly GCA_963853795.1. Lineage (NCBI taxonomy): Eukaryota > Metazoa > Arthropoda > Insecta > Lepidoptera > Noctuidae > Xestia > Xestia rhomboidea. Next base: position 10,947,858 of record OY970786.1, read on the forward strand.
GTGTCAGACTTTTACTGACTAAAACCCATCCATGTTCCTTCATCGCCCTTTGTGTTCCGGGGCCACGGTATCTCTTTCGAATAGTCCCGCAGCCCCGGCAGGCTTCGGTCCTTGCGGACCCCTTCACTATTGCTGACTCTCTTTGAGGCGCGCGTGGAACACGAACGCGCCGTCGACACGGCCTGTCGTCATGAGACGAACGGACGGCGAGCTAGCCCATAGCTCCCCGTCCACAGGCCCGCGTCTACGGTGGCCGGAAGCCACCACGTGGCCCCCGACGCCCGGGGCGTCTCCCGCGGCGGCCGGGACGTGAGGATCTCTCCCTGTCCTGTTCCGCCACCTCCTTCGCTAGCATGACTGCTTCGCAGAAGGAGGTGACGGCGTCCCATTCCGTCTCGCTCCGGACCATGGCACGAACCAAGGCCGGGAGCGAGAGGTCGCCGCCGCCGATCGCCACCTCGAGGACACGGCGGTGCTCCACCCAAGCAGGGCACACCTCCACAGTGTGCTCCACCGTGTCCTCCGGCCTATCCTCACAATGATAGCACCCGGGCGTTTCCTCCCGCCCGATTCGGTGCAGGAACTTACCGAAACATCCGTGTCCGGTAAGAACCTGCGTCAGGCGGAAGGTGAGGACGCCGTGGCGTCTCTCCAGCCACTCCTCAAAGAGGGGACTTATCGCCACTATTGTGGCGTGCCCTGCACGGGGTTGCGATAGTCGCTCTCTCCATGTCGCCATGAGATCCCGCCGGAAGTCCGTCCGCTGAGCGACAATTTGCCGCGGCAGCGGAGTTTCCCCCCGGCGTAGCGCCTCCGCGCGCCACTCATGTAGGCGCGCGAGGACTATTGCCTCCAGATCCCATGGCGGCAATCCGGCAAGGAGGTTCGCCGCCTCGCGGGAGATCGTGCGGTACCCCCGGACCAGCCTTACGGCTACCACCTTCTGGGGCACGTTCAAGTGGTGGGCGGCACGCCGCCTCAATGAACGTGCCCACACCGGGGCCCCGTAAAGGGCCATGGACCGCACGACTCCCGCGTAGAGCCTCCGGCAGGAGGCGTTCGGCCCCCCTAGGTTGGGCAGGAGCCGCCTGAAGGCAGCACCTGTCCGCTCCAGTCTGGTTGACTCGATCCCTAAGGTGGATTTCGGGTACTAGCAGCAATGTATGAAAAAACTATTTTTTAAAAATGTGAATGTTTTTTTTCAAGCTAGGGGCGCGGGCGGGGTGTCCAGAGACGCGTCTCCGCGCGGGCTAGCTAAATATGGAATAAAAACGGGTAGGTGCCGAACAAAAATTTTGAGTTTTGGTCAAAAAACCAGTTTTTGAACCAAAAAATTTTGATTTTCACCCCACAGCCTGGAGACCGGGACACGGAACGCGAACCAGAATTCAGGGATGAAGGGTGAGTACTATTTATACTATAAACTGAAACTATTTTTACAAAAAATTTGGAAGAAAAACTAAATTTTGAGGATTTACTTTGAAAAATCGAAAAATTCCTAAGTGTGTTAAGGGATGAAGTCCTGACGCGCGTGTGTGCGTGCGATATGGTCAGTACGTAGGCGGAGGCCTAGTTTAGTCTAAATCCGCTGAAAACAGCTTCAAAATCGCACGTCTAGAAGTGAAGATATCGACAATTGTGTTTTTGACTCGATCCCTAAGGTGGATTTCGGGTACTAGCAGCAATGTATGAAAAAACTATTTTTTAAAAATGTGAATGTTTTTTTTCAAGCTAGGGGCGCGGGCGGGGTGTCCAGAGACGCGTCTCCGCGCGGGCTAGCTAAATATGGAATAAAAACGGGTAGGTGCCGAACAAAAATTTTGAGTTTTGGTCAAAAAACCAGTTTTTGAACCAAAAAATTTTGATTTTCACCCCACAGCCTGGAGACCGGGACACGGAACGCGAACCAGAATTCAGGGATGAAGGGTGAGTACTATTTATACTATAAACTGAAACTATTTTTACAAAAAATTTGGAAGAAAAACTAAATTTTGAGGATTTACTTTGAAAAATCGAAAAATTCCTAAGTGTGTTAAGGGATGAAGTCCTGACGCGCGTGTGTGCGTGCGATATGGTCAGTACGTAGGCGGAGGCCTAGTTTAGTCTAAATCCGCTGAAAACAGCTTCAAAATCGCACGTCTAGAAGTGAAGATATCGACAATTGTGTTTTTGACTCGATCCCTAAGGTGGATTTCGGGTACTAGCAGCAATGTATGAAAAAACTATTTTTTAAAAATGTGAATGTTTTTTTTCAAGCTAGGGGCGCGGGCGGGGTGTCCAGAGACGCGTCTCCGCGCGGGCTAGCTAAATATGGAATAAAAACGGGTAGGTGCCGAACAAAAATTTTGAGTTTTGGTCAAAAAACCAGTTTTTGAACCAAAAAATTTTGATTTTCACCCCACAGCCTGGAGACCGGGACACGGAACGCGAACCAGAATTCAGGGATGAAGGGTGAGTACTATTTATACTATAAACTGAAACTATTTTTACAAAAAATTTGGAAGAAAAACTAAATTTTGAGGATTTACTTTGAAAAATCGAAAAATTCCTAAGTGTGTTAAGGGATGAAGTCCTGACGCGCGTGTGTGCGTGCGATATGGTCAGTACGTAGGCGGAGGCCTAGTTTAGTCTAAATCCGCTGAAAACAGCTTCAAAATCGCACGTCTAGAAGTGAAGATATCGACAATTGTGTTTTTGACTCGATCCCTAAGGTGGATTTCGGGTACTAGCAGCAATGTATGAAAAAACTATTTTTTAAAAATGTGAATGTTTTTTTTCAAAGGTGCCGAACAAAAATTTTGAGTTTTGGTCAAAAAACCAGTTTTTGAACCAAAAAATTTTGATTTTCACCCCACAGCCTGGAGACCGGGACACGGAACGCGAACCAGAATTCAGGGATGAAGGGTGAGTACTATTTATACTATAAACTGAAACTATTTTTACAAAAAATTTGGAAGAAAAACTAAATTTTGAGGATTTACTTTGAAAAATCGAAAAATTCCTAAGTGTGTTAAGGGATGAAGTCCTGACGCGCGTGTGTGCGTGCGATATGGTCAGTACGTAGGCGGAGGCCTAGTTTAGTCTAAATCCGCTGAAAACAGCTTCAAAATCGCACGTCTAGAAGTGAAGATATCGACAATTGTGTTTTTGACTCGATCCCTAAGGTGGATTTCGGGTACTAGCAGCAATGTATGAAAAAACTATTTTTTAAAAATGTGAATGTTTTTTTTCAAGCTAGGGGCGCGGGCGGGGTGTCCAGAGACGCGTCTCCGCGCGGGCTAGCTAAATATGGAATAAAAACGGGTAGGTGCCGAACAAAAATTTTGAGTTTTGGTCAAAAAACCAGTTTTTGAACCAAAAAATTTTGATTTTCACCCCACAGCCTGGAGACCGGGACACGGAACGCGAACCAGAATTCAGGGATGAAGGGTGAGTACTATTTATACTATAAACTGAAACTATTTTTACAAAAAATTTGGAAGAAAAACTAAATTTTGAGGATTTACTTTGAAAAATCGAAAAATTCCTAAGTGTGTTAAGGGATGAAGTCCTGACGCGCGTGTGTGCGTGCGATATGGTCAGTACGTAGGCGGAGGCCTAGTTTAGTCTAAATCCGCTGAAAACAGCTTCAAAATCGCACGTCTAGAAGTGAAGATATCGACAATTGTGTTTTTGACTCGATCCCTAAGGTGGATTTCGGGTACTAGCAGCAATGTATGAAAAAACTATTTTTTAAAAATGTGAATGTTTTTTTTCAAGCTAGGGGCGCGGGCGGGGTGTCCAGAGACGCGTCTCCGCGCGGGCTAGCTAAATATGGAATAAAAACGGGTAGGTGCCGAACAAAAATTTTGAGTTTTGGTCAAAAAACCAGTTTTTGAACCAAAAAATTTTGATTTTCACCCCACAGCCTGGAGACCGGGACACGGAACGCGAACCAGAATTCAGGGATGAAGGGTGAGTACTATTTATACTATAAACTGAAACTATTTTTACAAAAAATTTGGAAGAAAAACTAAATTTTGAGGATTTACTTTGAAAAATCGAAAAATTCCTAAGTGTGTTAAGGGATGAAGTCCTGACGCGCGTGTGTGCGTGCGATATGGTCAGTACGTAGGCGGAGGCCTAGTTTAGTCTAAATCCGCTGAAAACAGCTTCAAAATCGCACGTCTAGAAGTGAAGATATCGACAATTGTGTTTTTGACTCGATCCCTAAGGTGGATTTCGGGTACTAGCAGCAATGTATGAAAAAACTATTTTTTAAAAATGTGAATGTTTTTTTTCAAGCTAGGGGCGCGGGCGGGGTGTCCAGAGACGCGTCTCCGCGCGGGCTAGCTAAATATGGAATAAAAACGGGTAGGTGCCGAACAAAAATTTTGAGTTTTGGTCAAAAAACCAGTTTTTGAACCAAAAAATTTTGATTTTCACCCCACAGCCTGGAGACCGGGACACGGAACGCGAACCAGAATTCAGGGATGAAGGGTGAGTACTATTTATACTATAAACTGAAACTATTTTTACAAAAAATTTGGAAGAAAAACTAAATTTTGAGGATTTACTTTGAAAAATCGAAAAATTCCTAAGTGTGTTAAGGGATGAAGTCCTGACGCGCGTGTGTGCGTGCGATATGGTCAGTACGTAGGCGGAGGCCTAGTTTAGTCTAAATCCGCTGAAAACAGCTTCAAAATCGCACGTCTAGAAGTGAAGATATCGACAATTGTGTTTTTGACTCGATCCCTAAGGTGGATTTCGGGTACTAGCAGCAATGTATGAAAAAACTATTTTTTAAAAATGTGAATGTTTTTTTTCAAGCTAGGGGCGCGGGCGGGGTGTCCAGAGACGCGTCTCCGCGCGGGCTAGCTAAATATGGAATAAAAACGGGTAGGTGCCGAACAAAAATTTTGAGTTTTGGTCAAAAAACCAGTTTTTGAACCAAAAAATTTTGATTTTCACCCCACAGCCTGGAGACCGGGACACGGAACGCGAACCAGAATTCAGGGATGAAGGGTGAGTACTATTTATACTATAAACTGAAACTATTTTTACAAAAAATTTGGAAGAAAAACTAAATTTTGAGGATTTACTTTGAAAAATCGAAAAATTCCTAAGTGTGTTAAGGGATGAAGTCCTGACGCGCGTGTGTGCGTGCGATATGGTCAGTACGTAGGCGGAGGCCTAGTTTAGTCTAAATCCGCTGAAAACAGCTTCAAAATCGCACGTCTAGAAGTGAAGATATCGACAATTGTGTTTTTGACTCGATCCCTAAGGTGGATTTCGGGTACTAGCAGCAATGTATGAAAAAACTATTTTTTAAAAATGTGAATGTTTTTTTTCAAGCTAGGGGCGCGGGCGGGGTGTCCAGAGACGCGTCTCCGCGCGGGCTAGCTAAATATGGAATAAAAACGGGTAGGTGCCGAACAAAAATTTTGAGTTTTGGTCAAAAAACCAGTTTTTGAACCAAAAAATTTTGATTTTCACCCCACAGCCTGGAGACCGGGACACGGAACGCGAACCAGAATTCAGGGATGAAGGGTGAGTACTATTTATACTATAAACTGAAACTATTTTTACAAAAAATTTGGAAGAAAAACTAAATTTTGAGGATTTACTTTGAAAAATCGAAAAATTCCTAAGTGTGTTAAGGGATGAAGTCCTGACGCGCGTGTGTGCGTGCGATATGGTCAGTACGTAGGCGGAGGCCTAGTTTAGTCTAAATCCGCTGAAAACAGCTTCAAAATCGCACGTCTAGAAGTGAAGATATCGACAATTGTGTTTTTGACTCGATCCCTAAGGTGGATTTCGGGTACTAGCAGCAATGTATGAAAAAACTATTTTTTAAAAATGTGAATGTTTTTTTTCAAGCTAGGGGCGCGGGCGGGGTGTCCAGAGACGCGTCTCCGCGCGGGCTAGCTAAATATGGAATAAAAACGGGTAGGTGCCGAACAAAAATTTTGAGTTTTGGTCAAAAAACCAGTTTTTGAACCAAAAAATTTTGATTTTCACCCCACAGCCTGGAGACCGGGACACGGAACGCGAACCAGAATTCAGGGATGAAGGGTGAGTACTATTTATACTATAAACTGAAACTATTTTTACAAAAAATTTGGAAGAAAAACTAAATTTTGAGGATTTACTTTGAAAAATCGAAAAATTCCTAAGTGTGTTAAGGGATGAAGTCCTGACGCGCGTGTGTGCGTGCGATATGGTCAGTACGTAGGCGGAGGCCTAGTTTAGTCTAAATCCGCTGAAAACAGCTTCAAAATCGCACGTCTAGAAGTGAAGATATCGACAATTGTGTTTTTGACTCGATCCCTAAGGTGGATTTCGGGTACTAGCAGCAATGTATGAAAAAACTATTTTTTAAAAATGTGAATGTTTTTTTTCAAGCTAGGGGCGCGGGCGGGGTGTCCAGAGACGCGTCTCCGCGCGGGCTAGCTAAATATGGAATAAAAACGGGTAGGTGCCGAACAAAAATTTTGAGTTTTGGTCAAAAAACCAGTTTTTGAACCAAAAAATTTTGATTTTCACCCCACAGCCTGGAGACCGGGACACGGAACGCGAACCAGAATTCAGGGATGAAGGGTGAGTACTATTTATACTATAAACTGAAACTATTTTTACAAAAAATTTGGAAGAAAAACTAAATTTTGAGGATTTACTTTGAAAAATCGAAAAATTCCTAAGTGTGTTAAGGGATGAAGTCCTGACGCGCGTGTGTGCGTGCGATATGGTCAGTACGTAGGCGGAGGCCTAGTTTAGTCTAAATCCGCTGAAAACAGCTTCAAAATCGCACGTCTAGAAGTGAAGATATCGACAATTGTGTTTTTGACTCGATCCCTAAGGTGGATTTCGGGTACTAGCAGCAATGTATGAAAAAACTATTTTTTAAAAATGTGAATGTTTTTTTTCAAGCTAGGGGCGCGGGCGGGGTGTCCAGAGACGCGTCTCCGCGCGGGCTAGCTAAATATGGAATAAAAACGGGTAGGTGCCGAACAAAAATTTTGAGTTTTGGTCAAAAAACCAGTTTTTGAACCAAAAAATTTTGATTTTCACCCCACAGCCTGGAGACCGGGACACGGAACGCGAACCAGAATTCAGGGATGAAGGGTGAGTACTATTTATACTATAAACTGAAACTATTTTTACAAAAAATTTGGAAGAAAAACTAAATTTTGAGGATTTACTTTGAAAAATCGAAAAATTCCTAAGTGTGTTAAGGGATGAAGTCCTGACGCGCGTGTGTGCGTGCGATATGGTCAGTACGTAGGCGGAGGCCTAGTTTAGTCTAAATCCGCTGAAAACAGCTTCAAAATCGCACGTCTAGAAGTGAAGATATCGACAATTGTGTTTTTGACTCGATCCCTAAGGTGGATTTCGGGTACTAGCAGCAATGTATGAAAAAACTATTTTTTAAAAATGTGAATGTTTTTTTTCAAGCTAGGGGCGCGGGCGGGGTGTCCAGAGACGCGTCTCCGCGCGGGCTAGCTAAATATGGAATAAAAACGGGTAGGTGCCGAACAAAAATTTTGAGTTTTGGTCAAAAAACCAGTTTTTGAACCAAAAAATTTTGATTTTCACCCCACAGCCTGGAGACCGGGACACGGAACGCGAACCAGAATTCAGGGATGAAGGGTGAGTACTATTTATACTATAAACTGAAACTATTTTTACAAAAAATTTGGAAGAAAAACTAAATTTTGAGGATTTACTTTGAAAAATCGAAAAATTCCTAAGTGTGTTAAGGGATGAAGTCCTGACGCGCGTGTGTGCGTGCGATATGGTCAGTACGTAGGCGGAGGCCTAGTTTAGTCTAAATCCGCTGAAAACAGCTTCAAAATCGCACGTCTAGAAGTGAAGATATCGACAATTGTGTTTTTGACTCGATCCCTAAGGTGGATTTCGGGTACTAGCAGCAATGTATGAAAAAACTATTTTTTAAAAATGTGAATGTTTTTTTTCAAGCTAGGGGCGCGGGCGGGGTGTCCAGAGACGCGTCTCCGCGCGGGCTAGCTAAATATGGAATAAAAACGGGTAGGTGCCGAACAAAAATTTTGAGTTTTGGTCAAAAAACCAGTTTTTGAACCAAAAAATTTTGATTTTCACCCCACAGCCTGGAGACCGGGACACGGAACGCGAACCAGAATTCAGGGATGAAGGGTGAGTACTATTTATACTATAAACTGAAACTATTTTTACAAAAAATTTGGAAGAAAAACTAAATTTTGAGGATTTACTTTGAAAAATCGAAAAATTCCTAAGTGTGTTAAGGGATGAAGTCCTGACGCGCGTGTGTGCGTGCGATATGGTCAGTACGTAGGCGGAGGCCTAGTTTAGTCTAAATCCGCTGAAAACAGCTTCAAAATCGCACGTCTAGAAGTGAAGATATCGACAATTGTGTTTTTGACTCGATCCCTTTTTTTTTTTTTTTTTTTAGGATGGGAAATCATCAAATGACTTCTCCCGCTCTGGGCGGAGCAGGAGGGAGTGTCAGACTTTTACTGACTAAAACCCATCCATGTTCCTTCATCGCCCTTTGTGTTCCGGGGCCACGGTATCTCTTTCGAATAGTCCCGCAGCCCCGGCAGGCTTCGGCCCTTGCGGACCCCTTCCTTATTGCTGACTCTCTTTGAGGCGCGCGTGGAACACGAACGCGCCGTCGACACGGCCTGTCGTCATGAGACGGACGGACGGCGAGCTAGCCCATAGCTCCCCGTCCACAGGCCTGCGCCTACGGTGGCCGGTAGCCACCACGTGGCCCCCGACGCCCGGGGCGTCTCCCGCGGCGGCCGGGACGTGAGGATATCTCCCTCTCACGTTCCGCCACCTCCTTCGCTAGCATGACTGCTTCGCAGAAGGAGGTGACGGCGTCCCATTCCGTCTCGCTCCGGACCATGGCACGAACCAGGGCCGGAAGCGAGAGGTCGCCGCCGCCGATCGCCACCTCGAGGACACGGCGGTGCTCCACCCAAGCAGGGCACACCTCCACCGTGTGCTCCACCGTGTCCTCCGGTCGATCCTCACAATGGAAACACCCGGGCGTCTCCTCCCGCCCGATTCGGTGCAGGAACTTACCGAAACATCCGTGTCCGGTAAGAACCTGCGTCAGGCGGAAGGTGAGGACGCCGTGGCGTCTCTCCAGCCACTCCTCAAAGAGGGGACTTACCGCCACTATCGTGGCGTGCCCTGCACGGGGTTGCGACAGTCGCTCTCTCCATGTCGCCATGAGATCCCGCCGGAAGTCCGTCCGCTGAGCGACAATTTGCCGCGGCAGCGGAGTTTCCCCCCGGCGTAGCGCCTCCGCGCGCCACTCGTGTAGGCGCGCGAGGACTATCGCCTCCAGATCCCATGGCGGCAATCCGGCAAGGAGGCTCGCCGCCTCGCGGGAGATCGTGCGGTATCCCCGGATCAGCCTTACGGCCACCACCTTTTGGGGCGCGTTCAAATGGTTGGCAGCTCGCTGCCTCAATGAACGCGCCCACACCGGGGCCCCGTAAAGGGCCATGGACCGCACGACTCCCGCGTAGAGCCTCCGGCAGGAGGCGTTTGGCCCCCCCAGGTTGGGCAGGAGCCGCCTGAAGGCAGCCCCTGTCCGCTCCAGTTTGGGGGCCAAACGTCGGAAGTGCTCCGCGAAGTTCCACCGGCTGTCGAGGACGAGACCTAGGTACTTCAACGTCGACTCGACGCCGATGGATACCCCTCCCGCCGTCACTGCTGATCCCGGAGGTGGCGCATTCCGAGGCCCATGAAAGCACATGGCCTCGGACTTGTGCAATGCCACCTCGAGACCCAGTTGCCGGATCCTCTCAACGACTATCGCAACCCCGCGTGTCATTATTTCGGCCGCCGCCTCGTGCGACCTCCCCTGTGCCAGCACCAGCGTGTCGTCTGCATAGCAGACAACGCTGACGCCGCTAGGGAGGTCGGCGCGCAGCACCCAGTCGTAACCGATGTTCCACAAGGATGGGCCTAGAACCGATCCCTGCGGAACACCGCACGACATCTCTCGCCGGTTCCATTCTCCGCTGCGACCGGGGTAGATGACGGCTCTGTCCGTCAGGTAGTCCCCGACCACGCGACGGAGGTAGGTCGGCACCCGGTGATACCGGAGTGCCTCCCTTATGCAGCTCCAGGGCATGGAGTTGAAGGCGTTGGCGATGTCGAGAGACACCGCCAAGACAACCCCACCCCGGGACACCGCATCCCCCGTCGTGAGAGCTCTCACGCGCATGATGGCGTCCACCGTAGAGCGCCCCTTGCGAAAACCAAACTGGTGTTCCGCAAGATCCGGCCCAGTCCTCGCAAGGTGCTCGGCGAGGCGGTTTGCAATCACTCTTTCAAAGAGCTTGCCCACCTCGTCGAGCAACACCACAGGCCGGTAGGCGGACGGAGAGTCCGCCGGGCGCCCCGGCTTCCGGATGAGGACCAGCTTCCCCGTCTTCCAACGAAGCGGGAACTGGCCTCTCTCCAAACATGCGCTTAGGAGCCCCTCCAGTCGGGGACCGAGAGCCTCCGAGGCCAGGACCCAGGCTTTGCCAGGCAAGCCGTCGGGTCCCGGGGCGGTATTTTTGGCACTGAGCCTGCGTACCGCCACTCTCATGTCTACCCTGGTCACTTCCGGAGCGTCGTCGTCGTCACTCTCGTGGTCCGCTTCCGGCACCGCAGCCGGCGGAGCCATAGGCGGGGGCGGGTGTTCCCCTCGCGAGGGGAACAGAGCGCTCACCACGTCCTCCACGAGCTGAGGCCGGAGACTCTGCGTCAGCGGGGGGGCCCAGGTGCGGAGTTTATCCCGCACCATCTTGTAAGGGCGCCCCCACGGATCTCTGTCGAGAGCCCCCAGCATCTCCTCGCGGGCCAGATCCCTGGCCCGCAGGACAGCCTCGCGGAGGGCGGTCTTCGCCGCTCTGTAGCCCTCATAAAGCTCCGCCTCAATGGCTGCCGCATTCGGTGGGCGAATGCGGAGCCTGCGGTGCCTGGCGTACAGGTGTCGCGCAGCCACACACGCCTCCCGTAGGGACGTCAGCTCTCGCGACCACCAGTACACCTGACGCCGGGCGCTTCCTGGCCGGACTCGGGGCATTGCCACGTCACATATGTCGGACATGGCCTCCTGGAACCACCCTGCCTCATCATTGACGTCGGCAGGCCTGTCCGGTGATGTCACCCAGGCCTGCACGATCGAGGCTTCCAGGAGGAGCTCCCGGTCCAGCTGCTTCAGCGCCCAACGCGGACCACTCGGGGCCTGTTGGACCGGCGCGCTTGAGGTCTGGGTGGAGACGTCGAACCGGATGTACCGGTGATCGGAATAGGTCTCCACCCCCTCCATGACGCGCCAGTCAACGACACGCGGTGACAGAGCGGGGCTAGCGAACGAGATGTCCACTACCGACTCGCCCCGCATCCTCACACACGTGGCGACAGAACCCCGATTTAGGACGACCAGGCCCCTCTCCAGGGCCCAGTCCTCCACCATCCTTCCCCGCACGTCTGTGCAACGAGAACCCCAAGCCAAGTTCTTGGCATTGAAGTCCCCGAGGACAAGCACGGGGAGGGAATGATTTCCGACGACGACACTCAACTCTGCGAGAGAGTTGTGGAACTCGGCGAGAGTTCGGTTCGGGGAGAAGTAGACTCCCACTACGACAATCTCCCCGAACCGGGCTGCTACGCACCCCCGACCCCTCCTGACACTTTCAAGGGTCGGGGTGCCGGCGGCGGCCGACGACACTATGGCCACTGAGCCGCTTAGGTCCGCCACCCAGTCTTCCCTGGGCCAGACGAAATACGGCTCAGCGACCACAGCGATGTTAATCAACCACTGCGCCATGCTCTGGAGCAAGAGATCCTGAGCGCAGGCGCAGTGGTTGATATTCGCCTGGAGGAAGCGTAATGGGGCCGTTATTGGCACTCCATTACCACTTCCTCCAACCTGGCCCCCTGTGAGGGCCCCTCTGTGGCGGCGACAGAGGGAGCGGCAGCGGCGGCAGTTGCGGCTGCGGCGGTGGCGACGGTGGCGGTGGCGGCGGAGGGCCTGCCCTTGCCTCTAGTGGCCCTGGTGGGCGGAGCGCAGGCCTTGCCCCCAGCCCGGTGATCGGCAGGCTTGCCAGCCGCCGCACATGCAGCGCAGTGCGGCGCGGCGGCGCAGCAAGCCGCGGATGTGTGACCGGGCTGGCTGCAGCGGAAGCAGAGGCCGCTGCGGTCGACCTCCGAGGCGCATTGCACCGATACATGGTGTCCCACGAGGCATCGGTAGCACCTCAGAGGTCTGGGCTCCAGCAGCTTCACCTGCGCTGAGACCCAGCCCACCAGTAGCCTACGGCCCTCCACAATCGTCCTGGCCGCCGTCACAGGGCAGCTGACCATTACGGTCCGCATGCCCGTGGGGTCCGGGCGAAGGGTGCCTGCCCTGATCTGATCGGCAGGGCACCCTCCGGACCTAGCGACGGCGGCCACCACCTCCTCCTCGGTCACCGAGTCGTCCAGACCCAGGATGCGCAGGTCTGCGCATTTGACGGGCCTGGACACTCGGGCCTCGTCCGCATTAAGGGACGCTCTGAGCTTTTCAGCCAGAGCGTCGGCGGACGTGCCGCTGGTTTCACCAGGGATCTCCAGCAGTCGAGCCCCCGTTGCGGTGACTTTAAGCCGGAGGCCCCCGGTGATCCCCAGCTCGCCGAGGTTCACCGTCGCCTTCGCCTTCGCCAGCAGGTCGCGGTAGGAGACGCCCCTCTGTTCCGCTTCCGGCTGTAGTGTGATCACTACAGCCGCGGTCTTAGGGGCGCGGAGCCTAGCCGCGATCTTGCGCTCCCTAAACTGGCGCTGCCGCTCCTGGTTTCGGGCCTTTTTGGCCGCCTTCCGCCCCTTCTTTTTCTCCCCGGCCACCTGCCATCCGGCTTCAGCCGCAGGAGGTGTAGGGGGCTGCTGGAGGGGCGGCTGCGGCGGTGGCGGCTGACGTGCCGCCGGCGCTGGCCCACTCGCTGCAGGTACTGGCGCCGGCACAGTCACCGCCTGTGCAGCCGCCTTGCCCTTCCTCCCCTTGGGCGCCTTCTTGGCAGGCGCCGGTTTCGCCGGAGCCGGCTTTGGGGGAGGGGCCGCCACTGCCCTGCCAGGGGGCTGATTGGATGGCCCAGGTCCGGGTGCTGTAGCCGCAGCAGCCGCATATGAGGCTGCCCTCGGACCCGGGGCTGCCTTACTTGCCGCCAGGGGGGGACGCAGGACAATTCCCTCCAGGACGGAGAACCGCGCCTGGAAGGAAGCCAGCTCCTTCCGAACCAGGTTCAGTACTTGGTTCTCGCCCGGCTCGGGCTGGCTGGGTCGCTGCGCCTGGCCCCCCTTTGGAGGCGCCACGCAGGAGCCAGACTCCCGCAGACTGGCCAGGTCTGCTAGAAGCCTGGCGTTCTCCTTTTGGAGAGCCTCCGTGGCGGCCGACAGGCGGGCCACCTCCGCCCGCAACTTGGCCAGCTCCTCTCCATCCATCGTAGGAGGGGGAGGAGGACGAGGGGGTCCGCCAAAGTTGGCCTCCGCTGCCGCCATTATGGAGGCAGAAGCCGCGGGTATGGCCTTGAGTTTTGAAGATGTCTTCATCTTCAAGGCCACGCCCCTTATTGCGGCTTCCACCTCTTTTGTGAACCTGGCCTTACGCTCCGCATCGGAGCCGCCAGGTACACCCGCCTCTTCGCCAGACCCCGGAGCAGTGCCCGGGTGGCGCCCCTCTTCGGCCAGTCTGGCCGACCTTTCGGAGGCAGAGAGCCCTCCCCTCTTGCCTCGGATCCCACCGCGCCTGCTAGTGGGGATCTTACGGGCCGAGGCCAACTCTCCCTCCGATGACGACCCTTGGTCGCCCTCCTTCCTGGACCGCTTGCGGAAGAACTTGCTGTTCTCCGCAGCAGTCCCGGCCCTCTCGCGGCGGGAGCTCACTGAGCCTCCCGCGCTCACCTCGCTGGATGCGACGTCGGACTCCGACCCCGCATCCCTCCTCTCCTCTTCGTTGCCGTTGCCGGCGGTGTTGGTTTGTTTTTTAGTATTTTCCATAATTGTACCCACGAGTATGGGGGAAATAGGCTCAATCTAGGCAGAGACCCCTGTACCTAGAAGGGCAGATTTTAGTATTTGACTCGATCCCTAAGGTGGATTTCGGGTACTAGCAGCAATGTATGAAAAAACTATTTTTTAAAAATGTGAATGTTTTTTTTCAAGCTAGGGGCGCGGGCGGGGTGTCCAGAGACGCGTCTCCGCGCGGGCTAGCTAAATATGGAATAAAAACGGGTAGGTGCCGAACAAAAATTTTGAGTTTTGGTCAAAAAAACCAGTTTTTGAACCAAAAAATTTTGATTTTCACCCCACAGCCTGGAGACCGGGACACGGAACGCGAACCAGAATTCAGGGATGAAGGGTGAGTACTATTTATACTATAAACTGAAACTATTTTTACAAAAAATTTGGAAGAAAAACTAAATTTTGAGGATTTACTTTGAAAAATCGAAAAATTCCTAAGTGTGTTAAGGGATGAAGTCCTGACGCGCGTGTGTGCGTGCGATATGGTCAGTACGTAGGCGGAGGCCTAGTTTAGTCTAAATCCGCTGAAAACAGCTTCAAAATCGCACGTCTAGAAGTGAAGATATCGACAATTGTGTTTTTGACTCGATCCCTAAGGTGGATTTCGGGTACTAGCAGCAATGTATGAAAAAACTATTTTTTAAAAATGTGAATGTTTTTTTTCAAGCTAGGGGCGCGGGCGGGGTGTCCAGAGACGCGTCTCCGCGCGGGCTAGCTAAATATGGAATAAAAACGGGTAGGTGCCGAACAAAAATTTTGAGTTTTGGTCAAAAAACCAGTTTTTGAACCAAAAAATTTTGATTTTCACCCCACAGCCTGGAGACCGGGACACGGAACGCGAACCAGAATTCAGGGATGAAGGGTGAGTACTATTTATACTATAAACTGAAACTATTTTTACAAAAAATTTGGAAGAAAAACTAAATTTTGAGGATTTACTTTGAAAAATCGAAAAATTCCTAAGTGTGTTAAGGGATGAAGTCCTGACGCGCGTGTGTGCGTGCGATATGGTCAGTACGTAGGCGGAGGCCTAGTTTAGTCTAAATCCGCTGAAAACAGCTTCAAAATCGCACGTCTAGAAGTGAAGATATCGACAATTGTGTTTTTGACTCGATCCCTAAGGTGGATTTCGGGTACTAGCAGCAATGTATGAAAAAACTATTTTTTAAAAATGTGAATGTTTTTTTTCAAGCTAGGGGCGCGGGCGGGGTGTCCAGAGACGCGTCTCCGCGCGGGCTAGCTAAATATGGAATAAAAACGGGTAGGTGCCGAACAAAAATTTTGAGTTTTGGTCAAAAAACCAGTTTTTGAACCAAAAAATTTTGATTTTCACCCCACAGCCTGGAGACCGGGACACGGAACGCGAACCAGAATTCAGGGATGAAGGGTGAGTACTATTTATACTATAAACTGAAACTATTTTTACAAAAAATTTGGAAGAAAAACTAAATTTTGAGGATTTACTTTGAAAAATCGAAAAATTCCTAAGTGTGTTAAGGGATGAAGTCCTGACGCGCGTGTGTGCGTGCGATATGGTCAGTACGTAGGCGGAGGCCTAGTTTAGTCTAAATCCGCTGAAAACAGCTTCAAAATCGCACGTCTAGAAGTGAAGATATCGACAATTGTGTTTTTGACTCGATCCCTAAGGTGGATTTCGGGTACTAGCAGCAATGTATGAAAAAACTATTTTTTAAAAATGTGAATGTTTTTTTTCAAGCTAGGGGCGCGGGCGGGGTGTCCAGAGACGCGTCTCCGCGCGGGCTAGCTAAATATGGAATAAAAACGGGTAGGTGCCGAACAAAAATTTTGAGTTTTGGTCAAAAAACCAGTTTTTGAACCAAAAAATTTTGATTTTCACCCCACAGCCTGGAGACCGGGACACGGAACGCGAACCAGAATTCAGGGATGAAGGGTGAGTACTATTTATACTATAAACTGAAACTATTTTTACAAAAAATTTGGAAGAAAAACTAAATTTTGAGGATTTACTTTGAAAAATCGAAAAATTCCTAAGTGTGTTAAGGGATGAAGTCCTGACGCGCGTGTGTGCGTGCGATATGGTCAGTACGTAGGCGGAGGCCTAGTTTAGTCTAAATCCGCTGAAAACAGCTTCAAAATCGCACGTCTAGAAGTGAAGATATCGACAATTGTGTTTTTGACTCGATCCCTAAGGTGGATTTCGGGTACTAGCAGCAATGTATGAAAAAACTATTTTTTAAAAATGTGAATGTTTTTTTTCAAGCTAGGGGCGCGGGCGGGGTGTCCAGAGACGCGTCTCCGCGCGGGCTAGCTAAATATGGAATAAAAACGGGTAGGTGCCGAACAAAAATTTTGAGTTTTGGTCAAAAAACCAGTTTTTGAACCAAAAAATTTTGATTTTCACCCCACAGCCTGGAGACCGGGACACGGAACGCGAACCAGAATTCAGGGATGAAGGGTGAGTACTATTTATACTATAAACTGAAACTATTTTTACAAAAAATTTGGAAGAAAAACTAAATTTTGAGGATTTACTTTGAAAAATCGAAAAATTCCTAAGTGTGTTAAGGGATGAAGTCCTGACGCGCGTGTGTGCGTGCGATATGGTCAGTACGTAGGCGGAGGCCTAGTTTAGTCTAAATCCGCTGAAAACAGCTTCAAAATCGCACGTCTAGAAGTGAAGATATCGACAATTGTGTTTTTGACTCGATCCCTAAGGTGGATTTCGGGTACTAGCAGCAATGTATGAAAAAACTATTTTTTAAAAATGTGAATGTTTTTTTTCAAGCTAGGGGCGCGGGCGGGGTGTCCAGAGACGCGTCTCCGCGCGGGCTAGCTAAATATGGAATAAAAACGGGTAGGTGCCGAACAAAAATTTTGAGTTTTGGTCAAAAAACCAGTTTTTGAACCAAAAAATTTTGATTTTCACCCCACAGCCTGGAGACCGGGACACGGAACGCGAACCAGAATTCAGGGATGAAGGGTGAGTACTATTTATACTATAAACTGAAACTATTTTTACAAAAAATTTGGAAGAAAAACTAAATTTTGAGGATTTACTTTGAAAAATCGAAAAATTCCTAAGTGTGTTAAGGGATGAAGTCCTGACGCGCGTGTGTGCGTGCGATATGGTCAGTACGTAGGCGGAGGCCTAGTTTAGTCTAAATCCGCTGAAAACAGCTTCAAAATCGCACGTCTAGAAGTGAAGATATCGACAATTGTGTTTTTGACTCGATCCCTAAGGTGGATTTCGGGTACTAGCAGCAATGTATGAAAAAACTATTTTTTAAAAATGTGAATGTTTTTTTTCAAGCTAGGGGCGCGGGCGGGGTGTCCAGAGACGCGTCTCCGCGCGGGCTAGCTAAATATGGAATAAAAACGGGTAGGTGCCGAACAAAAATTTTGAGTTTTGGTCAAAAAACCAGTTTTTGAACCAAAAAATTTTGATTTTCACCCCACAGCCTGGAGACCGGGACACGGAACGCGAACCAGAATTCAGGGATGAAGGGTGAGTACTATTTATACTATAAACTGAAACTATTTTTACAAAAAATTTGGAAGAAAAACTAAATTTTGAGGATTTACTTTGAAAAATCGAAAAATTCCTAAGTGTGTTAAGGGATGAAGTCCTGACGCGCGTGTGTGCGTGCGATATGGTCAGTACGTAGGCGGAGGCCTAGTTTAGTCTAAATCCGCTGAAAACAGCTTCAAAATCGCACGTCTAGAAGTGAAGATATCGACAATTGTGTTTTTGACTCGATCCCTAAGGTGGATTTCGGGTACTAGCAGCAATGTATGAAAAAACTATTTTTTAAAAATGTGAATGTTTTTTTTCAAGCTAGGGGCGCGGGCGGGGTGTCCAGAGACGCGTCTCCGCGCGGGCTAGCTAAATATGGAATAAAAACGGGTAGGTGCCGAACAAAAATTTTGAGTTTTGGTCAAAAAACCAGTTTTTGAACCAAAAAATTTTGATTTTCACCCCACAGCCTGGAGACCGGGACACGGAACGCGAACCAGAATTCAGGGATGAAGGGTGAGTACTATTTATACTATAAACTGAAACTATTTTTACAAAAAATTTGGAAGAAAAACTAAATTTTGAGGATTTACTTTGAAAAATCGAAAAATTCCTAAGTGTGTTAAGGGATGAAGTCCTGACGCGCGTGTGTGCGTGCGATATGGTCAGTACGTAGGCGGAGGCCTAGTTTAGTCTAAATCCGCTGAAAACAGCTTCAAAATCGCACGTCTAGAAGTGAAGATATCGACAATTGTGTTTTTGACTCGATCCCTAAGGTGGATTTCGGGTACTAGCAGCAATGTATGAAAAAACTATTTTTTAAAAATGTGAATGTTTTTTTTCAAGCTAGGGGCGCGGGCGGGGTGTCCAGAGACGCGTCTCCGCGCGGGCTAGCTAAATATGGAATAAAAACGGGTAGGTGCCGAACAAAAATTTTGAGTTTTGGTCAAAAAACCAGTTTTTGAACCAAAAAATTTTGATTTTCACCCCACAGCCTGGAGACCGGGACACGGAACGCGAACCAGAATTCAGGGATGAAGGGTGAGTACTATTTATACTATAAACTGAAACTATTTTTACAAAAAATTTGGAAGAAAAACTAAATTTTGAGGATTTACTTTGAAAAATCGAAAAATTCCTAAGTGTGTTAAGGGATGAAGTCCTGACGCGCGTGTGTGCGTGCGATATGGTCAGTACGTAGGCGGAGGCCTAGTTTAGTCTAAATCCGCTGAAAACAGCTTCAAAATCGCACGTCTAGAAGTGAAGATATCGACAATTGTGTTTTTGACTCGATCCCTAAGGTGGATTTCGGGTACTAGCAGCAATGTATGAAAAAACTATTTTTTAAAAATGTGAATGTTTTTTTTCAAGCTAGGGGCGCGGGCGGGGTGTCCAGAGACGCGTCTCCGCGCGGGCTAGCTAAATATGGAATAAAAACGGGTAGGTGCCGAACAAAAATTTTGAGTTTTGGTCAAAAAACCAGTTTTTGAACCAAAAAATTTTGATTTTCACCCCACAGCCTGGAGACCGGGACACGGAACGCGAACCAGAATTCAGGGATGAAGGGTGAGTACTATTTATACTATAAACTGAAACTATTTTTACAAAAAATTTGGAAGAAAAACTAAATTTTGAGGATTTACTTTGAAAAATCGAAAAATTCCTAAGTGTGTTAAGGGATGAAGTCCTGACGCGCGTGTGTGCGTGCGATATGGTCAGTACGTAGGCGGAGGCCTAGTTTAGTCTAAATCCGCTGAAAACAGCTTCAAAATCGCACGTCTAGAAGTGAAGATATCGACAATTGTGTTTTTGACTCGATCCCTAAGGTGGATTTCGGGTACTAGCAGCAATGTATGAAAAAACTATTTTTTAAAAATGTGAATGTTTTTTTTCAAGCTAGGGGCGCGGGCGGGGTGTCCAGAGACGCGTCTCCGCGCGGGCTAGCTAAATATGGAATAAAAACGGGTAGGTGCCGAACAAAAATTTTGAGTTTTGGTCAAAAAACCAGTTTTTGAACCAAAAAATTTTGATTTTCACCCCACAGCCTGGAGACCGGGACACGGAACGCGAACCAGAATTCAGGGATGAAGGGTGAGTACTATTTATACTATAAACTGAAACTATTTTTACAAAAAATTTGGAAGAAAAACTAAATTTTGAGGATTTACTTTGAAAAATCGAAAAATTCCTAAGTGTGTTAAGGGATGAAGTCCTGACGCGCGTGTGTGCGTGCGATATGGTCAGTACGTAGGCGGAGGCCTAGTTTAGTCTAAATCCGCTGAAAACAGCTTCAAAATCGCACGTCTAGAAGTGAAGATATCGACAATTGTGTTTTTGACTCGATCCCTAAGGTGGATTTCGGGTACTAGCAGCAATGTATGAAAAAACTATTTTTTAAAAATGTGAATGTTTTTTTTCAAGCTAGGGGCGCGGGCGGGGTGTCCAGAGACGCGTCTCCGCGCGGGCTAGCTAAATATGGAATAAAAACGGGTAGGTGCCGAACAAAAATTTTGAGTTTTGGTCAAAAAACCAGTTTTTGAACCAAAAAATTTTGATTTTCACCCCACAGCCTGGAGACCGGGACACGGAACGCGAACCAGAATTCAGGGATGAAGGGTGAGTACTATTTATACTATAAACTGAAACTATTTTTACAAAAAATTTGGAAGAAAAACTAAATTTTGAGGATTTACTTTGAAAAATCGAAAAATTCCTAAGTGTGTTAAGGGATGAAGTCCTGACGCGCGTGTGTGCGTGCGATATGGTCAGTACGTAGGCGGAGGCCTAGTTTAGTCTAAATCCGCTGAAAACAGCTTCAAAATCGCACGTCTAGAAGTGAAGATATCGACAATTGTGTTTTTGACTCGATCCCTAAGGTGGATTTCGGGTACTAGCAGCAATGTATGAAAAAACTATTTTTTAAAAATGTGAATGTTTTTTTTCAAGCTAGGGGCGCGGGCGGGGTGTCCAGAGACGCGTCTCCGCGCGGGCTAGCTAAATATGGAATAAAAACGGGTAGGTGCCGAACAAAAATTTTGAGTTTTGGTCAAAAAACCAGTTTTTGAACCAAAAAATTTTGATTTTCACCCCACAGCCTGGAGACCGGGACACGGAACGCGAACCAGAATTCAGGGATGAAGGGTGAGTACTATTTATACTATAAACTGAAACTATTTTTACAAAAAATTTGGAAGAAAAACTAAATTTTGAGGATTTACTTTGAAAAATCGAAAAATTCCTAAGTGTGTTAAGGGATGAAGTCCTGACGCGCGTGTGTGCGTGCGATATGGTCAGTACGTAGGCGGAGGCCTAGTTTAGTCTAAATCCGCTGAAAACAGCTTCAAAATCGCACGTCTAGAAGTGAAGATATCGACAATTGTGTTTTTGACTCGATCCCTAAGGTGGATTTCGGGTACTAGCAGCAATGTATGAAAAAACTATTTTTTAAAAATGTGAATGTTTTTTTTCAAGCTAGGGGCGCGGGCGGGGTGTCCAGAGACGCGTCTCCGCGCGGGCTAGCTAAATATGGAATAAAAACGGGTAGGTGCCGAACAAAAATTTTGAGTTTTGGTCAAAAAACCAGTTTTTGAACCAAAAAATTTTGATTTTCACCCCACAGCCTGGAGACCGGGACACGGAACGCGAACCAGAATTCAGGGATGAAGGGTGAGTACTATTTATACTATAAACTGAAACTATTTTTACAAAAAATTTGGAAGAAAAACTAAATTTTGAGGATTTACTTTGAAAAATCGAAAAATTCCTAAGTGTGTTAAGGGATGAAGTCCTGACGCGCGTGTGTGCGTGCGATATGGTCAGTACGTAGGCGGAGGCCTAGTTTAGTCTAAATCCGCTGAAAACAGCTTCAAAATCGCACGTCTAGAAGTGAAGATATCGACAATTGTGTTTTTGACTCGATCCCTAAGGTGGATTTCGGGTACTAGCAGCAATGTATGAAAAAACTATTTTTTAAAAATGTGAATGTTTTTTTTCAAGCTAGGGGCGCGGGCGGGGTGTCCAGAGACGCGTCTCCGCGCGGGCTAGCTAAATATGGAATAAAAACGGGTAGGTGCCGAACAAAAATTTTGAGTTTTGGTCAAAAAACCAGTTTTTGAACCAAAAAATTTTGATTTTCACCCCACAGCCTGGAGACCGGGACACGGAACGCGAACCAGAATTCAGGGATGAAGGGTGAGTACTATTTATACTATAAACTGAAACTATTTTTACAAAAAATTTGGAAGAAAAACTAAATTTTGAGGATTTACTTTGAAAAATCGAAAAATTCCTAAGTGTGTTAAGGGATGAAGTCCTGACGCGCGTGTGTGCGTGCGATATGGTCAGTACGTAGGCGGAGGCCTAGTTTAGTCTAAATCCGCTGAAAACAGCTTCAAAATCGCACGTCTAGAAGTGAAGATATCGACAATTGTGTTTTTGACTCGATCCCTAAGGTGGATTTCGGGTACTAGCAGCAATGTATGAAAAAACTATTTTTTAAAAATGTGAATGTTTTTTTTCAAGCTAGGGGCGCGGGCGGGGTGTCCAGAGACGCGTCTCCGCGCGGGCTAGCTAAATATGGAATAAAAACGGGTAGGTGCCGAACAAAAATTTTGAGTTTTGGTCAAAAAACCAGTTTTTGAACCAAAAAATTTTGATTTTCACCCCACAGCCTGGAGACCGGGACACGGAACGCGAACCAGAATTCAGGGATGAAGGGTGAGTACTATTTATACTATAAACTGAAACTATTTTTACAAAAAATTTGGAAGAAAAACTAAATTTTGAGGATTTACTTTGAAAAATCGAAAAATTCCTAAGTGTGTTAAGGGATGAAGTCCTGACGCGCGTGTGTGCGTGCGATATGGTCAGTACGTAGGCGGAGGCCTAGTTTAGTCTAAATCCGCTGAAAACAGCTTCAAAATCGCACGTCTAGAAGTGAAGATATCGACAATTGTGTTTTTGACTCGATCCCTAAGGTGGATTTCGGGTACTAGCAGCAATGTATGAAAAAACTATTTTTTAAAAATGTGAATGTTTTTTTTCAAGCTAGGGGCGCGGGCGGGGTGTCCAGAGACGCGTCTCCGCGCGGGCTAGCTAAATATGGAATAAAAACGGGTAGGTGCCGAACAAAAATTTTGAGTTTTGGTCAAAAAACCAGTTTTTGAACCAAAAAATTTTGATTTTCACCCCACAGCCTGGAGACCGGGACACGGAACGCGAACCAGAATTCAGGGATGAAGGGTGAGTACTATTTATACTATAAACTGAAACTATTTTTACAAAAAATTTGGAAGAAAAACTAAATTTTGAGGATTTACTTTGAAAAATCGAAAAATTCCTAAGTGTGTTAAGGGATGAAGTCCTGACGCGCGTGTGTGCGTGCGATATGGTCAGTACGTAGGCGGAGGCCTAGTTTAGTCTAAATCCGCTGAAAACAGCTTCAAAATCGCACGTCTAGAAGTGAAGATATCGACAATTGTGTTTTTGACTCGATCCCTAAGGTGGATTTCGGGTACTAGCAGCAATGTATGAAAAAACTATTTTTTAAAAATGTGAATGTTTTTTTTCAAGCTAGGGGCGCGGGCGGGGTGTCCAGAGACGCGTCTCCGCGCGGGCTAGCTAAATATGGAATAAAAACGGGTAGGTGCCGAACAAAAATTTTGAGTTTTGGTCAAAAAACCAGTTTTTGAACCAAAAAATTTTGATTTTCACCCCACAGCCTGGAGACCGGGACACGGAACGCGAACCAGAATTCAGGGATGAAGGGTGAGTACTATTTATACTATAAACTGAAACTATTTTTACAAAAAATTTGGAAGAAAAACTAAATTTTGAGGATTTACTTTGAAAAATCGAAAAATTCCCAAGTGTGTTAAGGGATGAAGTCCTGACGCGCGTGTGTGCGTGCGATATGGTCAGTACGTAGGCGGAGGCCTAGTTTAGTCTAAATCCGCTGAAAACAGCTTCAAAATCGCACGTCTAGAAGTGAAGATATCGACAATTGTGTTTTTGACTCGATCCCTAAGGTGGATTTCGGGTACTAGCAGCAATGTATGAAAAAACTATTTTTTAAAAATGTGAATGTTTTTTTTCAAGCTAGGGGCGCGGGCGGGGTGTCCAGAGACGCGTCTCCGCGCGGGCTAGCTAAATATGGAATAAAAACGGGTAGGTGCCGAACAAAAATTTTGAGTTTTGGTCAAAAAACCAGTTTTTGAACCAAAAAATTTTGATTTTCACCCCACAGCCTGGAGACCGGGACACGGAACGCGAACCAGAATTCAGGGATGAAGGGTGAGTACTATTTATACTATAAACTGAAACTATTTTTACAAAAAATTTGGAAGAAAAACTAAATTTTGAGGATTTACTTTGAAAAATCGAAAAATTCCTAAGTGTGTTAAGGGATGAAGTCCTGACGCGCGTGTGTGCGTGCGATATGGTCAGTACGTAGGCGGAGGCCTAGTTTAGTCTAAATCCGCTGAAAACAGCTTCAAAATCGCACGTCTAGAAGTGAAGATATCGACAATTGTGTTTTTGACTCGATCCCTAAGGTGGATTTCGGGTACTAGCAGCAATGTATGAAAAAACTATTTTTTAAAAATGTGAATGTTTTTTTTCAAGCTAGGGGCGCGGGCGGGGTGTCCAGAGACGCGTCTCCGCGCGGGCTAGCTAAATATGGAATAAAAACGGGTAGGTGCCGAACAAAAATTTTGAGTTTTGGTCAAAAAACCAGTTTTTGAACCAAAAAATTTTGATTTTCACCCCACAGCCTGGAGACCGGGACACGGAACGCGAACCAGAATTCAGGGATGAAGGGTGAGTACTATTTATACTATAAACTGAAACTATTTTTACAAAAAATTTGGAAGAAAAACTAAATTTTGAGGATTTACTTTGAAAAATCGAAAAATTCCTAAGTGTGTTAAGGGATGAAGTCCTGACGCGCGTGTGTGCGTGCGATATGGTCAGTACGTAGGCGGAGGCCTAGTTTAGTCTAAATCCGCTGAAAACAGCTTCAAAATCGCACGTCTAGAAGTGAAGATATCGACAATTGTGTTTTTGACTCGATCCCTAAGGTGGATTTCGGGTACTAGCAGCAATGTATGAAAAAACTATTTTTTAAAAATGTGAATGTTTTTTTTCAAGCTAGGGGCGCGGGCGGGGTGTCCAGAGACGCGTCTCCGCGCGGGCTAGCTAAATATGGAATAAAAACGGGTAGGTGCCGAACAAAAATTTTGAGTTTTGGTCAAAAAACCAGTTTTTGAACCAAAAAATTTTGATTTTCACCCCACAGCCTGGAGACCGGGACACGGAACGCGAACCAGAATTCAGGGATGAAGGGTGAGTACTATTTATACTATAAACTGAAACTATTTTTACAAAAAATTTGGAAGAAAAACTAAATTTTGAGGATTTACTTTGAAAAATCGAAAAATTCCTAAGTGTGTTAAGGGATGAAGTCCTGACGCGCGTGTGTGCGTGCGATATGGTCAGTACGTAGGCGGAGGCCTAGTTTAGTCTAAATCCGCTGAAAACAGCTTCAAAATCGCACGTCTAGAAGTGAAGATATCGACAATTGTGTTTTTGACTCGATCCCTAAGGTGGATTTCGGGTACTAGCAGCAATGTATGAAAAAACTATTTTTTAAAAATGTGAATGTTTTTTTTCAAGCTAGGGGCGCGGGCGGGGTGTCCAGAGACGCGTCTCCGCGCGGGCTAGCTAAATATGGAATAAAAACGGGTAGGTGCCGAACAAAAATTTTGAGTTTTGGTCAAAAAACCAGTTTTTGAACCAAAAAATTTTGATTTTCACCCCACAGCCTGGAGACCGGGACACGGAACGCGAACCAGAATTCAGGGATGAAGGGTGAGTACTATTTATACTATAAACTGAAACTATTTTTACAAAAAATTTGGAAGAAAAACTAAATTTTGAGGATTTACTTTGAAAAATCGAAAAATTCCTAAGTGTGTTAAGGGATGAAGTCCTGACGCGCGTGTGTGCGTGCGATATGGTCAGTACGTAGGCGGAGGCCTAGTTTAGTCTAAATCCGCTGAAAACAGCTTCAAAATCGCACGTCTAGAAGTGAAGATATCGACAATTGTGTTTTTGACTCGATCCCTAAGGTGGATTTCGGGTACTAGCAGCAATGTATGAAAAAACTATTTTTTAAAAATGTGAATGTTTTTTTTCAAGCTAGGGGCGCGGGCGGGGTGTCCAGAGACGCGTCTCCGCGCGGGCTAGCTAAATATGGAATAAAAACGGGTAGGTGCCGAACAAAAATTTTGAGTTTTGGTCAAAAAACCAGTTTTTGAACCAAAAAATTTTGATTTTCACCCCACAGCCTGGAGACCGGGACACGGAACGCGAACCAGAATTCAGGGATGAAGGGTGAGTACTATTTATACTATAAACTGAAACTATTTTTACAAAAAATTTGGAAGAAAAACTAAATTTTGAGGATTTACTTTGAAAAATCGAAAAATTCCTAAGTGTGTTAAGGGATGAAGTCCTGACGCGCGTGTGTGCGTGCGATATGGTCAGTACGTAGGCGGAGGCCTAGTTTAGTCTAAATCCGCTGAAAACAGCTTCAAAATCGCACGTCTAGAAGTGAAGATATCGACAATTGTGTTTTTGACTCGATCCCTAAGGTGGATTTCGGGTACTAGCAGCAATGTATGAAAAAACTATTTTTTAAAAATGTGAATGTTTTTTTTCAAGCTAGGGGCGCGGGCGGGGTGTCCAGAGACGCGTCTCCGCGCGGGCTAGCTAAATATGGAATAAAAACGGGTAGGTGCCGAACAAAAATTTTGAGTTTTGGTCAAAAAACCAGTTTTTGAACCAAAAAATTTTGATTTTCACCCCACAGCCTGGAGACCGGGACACGGAACGCGAACCAGAATTCAGGGATGAAGGGTGAGTACTATTTATACTATAAACTGAAACTATTTTTACAAAAAATTTGGAAGAAAAACTAAATTTTGAGGATTTACTTTGAAAAATCGAAAAATTCCTAAGTGTGTTAAGGGATGAAGTCCTGACGCGCGTGTGTGCGTGCGATATGGTCAGTACGTAGGCGGAGGCCTAGTTTAGTCTAAATCCGCTGAAAACAGCTTCAAAATCGCACGTCTAGAAGTGAAGATATCGACAATTGTGTTTTTGACTCGATCCCTAAGGTGGATTTCGGGTACTAGCAGCAATGTATGAAAAAACTATTTTTTAAAAATGTGAATGTTTTTTTTCAAGCTAGGGGCGCGGGCGGGGTGTCCAGAGACGCGTCTCCGCGCGGGCTAGCTAAATATGGAATAAAAACGGGTAGGTGCCGAACAAAAATTTTGAGTTTTGGTCAAAAAACCAGTTTTTGAACCAAAAAATTTTGATTTTCACCCCACAGCCTGGAGACCGGGACACGGAACGCGAACCAGAATTCAGGGATGAAGGGTGAGTACTATTTATACTATAAACTGAAACTATTTTTACAAAAAATTTGGAAGAAAAACTAAATTTTGAGGATTTACTTTGAAAAATCGAAAAATTCCTAAGTGTGTTAAGGGATGAAGTCCTGACGCGCGTGTGTGCGTGCGATATGGTCAGTACGTAGGCGGAGGCCTAGTTTAGTCTAAATCCGCTGAAAACAGCTTCAAAATCGCACGTCTAGAAGTGAAGATATCGACAATTGTGTTTTTGACTCGATCCCTAAGGTGGATTTCGGGTACTAGCAGCAATGTATGAAAAAACTATTTTTTAAAAATGTGAATGTTTTTTTTCAAGCTAGGGGCGCGGGCGGGGTGTCCAGAGACGCGTCTCCGCGCGGGCTAGCTAAATATGGAATAAAAACGGGTAGGTGCCGAACAAAAATTTTGAGTTTTGGTCAAAAAACCAGTTTTTGAACCAAAAAATTTTGATTTTCACCCCACAGCCTGGAGACCGGGACACGGAACGCGAACCAGAATTCAGGGATGAAGGGTGAGTACTATTTATACTATAAACTGAAACTATTTTTACAAAAAATTTGGAAGAAAAACTAAATTTTGAGGATTTACTTTGAAAAATCGAAAAATTCCTAAGTGTGTTAAGGGATGAAGTCCTGACGCGCGTGTGTGCGTGCGATATGGTCAGTACGTAGGCGGAGGCCTAGTTTAGTCTAAATCCGCTGAAAACAGCTTCAAAATCGCACGTCTAGAAGTGAAGATATCGACAATTGTGTTTTTGACTCGATCCCTAAGGTGGATTTCGGGTACTAGCAGCAATGTATGAAAAAACTATTTTTTAAAAATGTGAATGTTTTTTTTCAAGCTAGGGGCGCGGGCGGGGTGTCCAGAGACGCGTCTCCGCGCGGGCTAGCTAAATATGGAATAAAAACGGGTAGGTGCCGAACAAAAATTTTGAGTTTTGGTCAAAAAACCAGTTTTTGAACCAAAAAATTTTGATTTTCACCCCACAGCCTGGAGACCGGGACACGGAACGCGAACCAGAATTCAGGGATGAAGGGTGAGTACTATTTATACTATAAACTGAAACTATTTTTACAAAAAATTTGGAAGAAAAACTAAATTTTGAGGATTTACTTTGAAAAATCGAAAAATTCCTAAGTGTGTTAAGGGATGAAGTCCTGACGCGCGTGTGTGCGTGCGATATGGTCAGTACGTAGGCGGAGGCCTAGTTTAGTCTAAATCCGCTGAAAACAGCTTCAAAATCGCACGTCTAGAAGTGAAGATATCGACAATTGTGTTTTTGACTCGATCCCTAAGGTGGATTTCGGGTACCAGCAGCAATGTATGAAAAAACTATTTTTTAAAAATGTGAATGTTTTTTTTCAAGCTAGGGGCGCGGGCGGGGTGTCCAGAGACGCGTCTCCGCGCGGGCTAGCTAAATATGGAATAAAAACGGGTAGGTGCCGAACAAAAATTTTGAGTTTTGGTCAAAAAACCAGTTTTTGAACCAAAAAATTTTGATTTTCACCCCACAGCCTGGAGACCGGGACACGGAACGCGAACCAGAATTCAGGGATGAAGGGTGAGTACTATTTATACTATAAACTGAAACTATTTTTACAAAAAATTTGGAAGAAAAACTAAATTTTGAGGATTTACTTTGAAAAATCGAAAAATTCCTAAGTGTGTTAAGGGATGAAGTCCTGACGCGCGTGTGTGCGTGCGATATGGTCAGTACGTAGGCGGAGGCCTAGTTTAGTCTAAATCCGCTGAAAACAGCTTCAAAATCGCACGTCTAGAAGTGAAGATATCGACAATTGTGTTTTTGACTCGATCCCTTTTTTTTTTTTTTTTTTTTTTTTTCGGATGGGAAATCATCAAATGACTTCTCCCGCTCTGGGCTGAGCAGGAGGGAGTGTCAGACTTTTACTGACTAAAACCCATCCATGTTCCTTCATCGCCCTTTGTGTTCCGGGGCCACGGTATCTCTTTCGAATAGTCCCGCAGCCCCGGCAGGCTTCGGTCCTTGCGGACCCCTTCACTGTTGCTGACTCTCTTTGAGGCGCGCGTGGAACACGAACGCGCCGTCGACACGGCCTGTCGTCATGAGACGTACGGACGGCGAGCTAGCCCATAGCTCCCCGTCCACAGGCCCGCGCCTACGGTGGCCGGAAGCCACCACGTGGCCCCCGACGCCCGGGGCGTCTCCCGCGGCGGCCGGGACGTGAGGACCTCTCCCTGTCCTGTTCCGCCACCTCCTTCGCTAGCATGACTGCTTCGCAGAAGGAGGTGACGGCGTCCCATTCCGTCTCGCTCCGGACCATGGATTGAACCAAGGCCGGGAGCGAGAGGTCGCCGCCGCCAATCGCCGTTACGAGGACACGGCGGGGCTCCGCCCAAGCGGGGCACACCTCCACCGTGTGCTCCACCGTGTCCTCCGGTCGATCCTCACAATGGTGACACCCGGGCGTCTCCTCCCGCCCGATTCGGTGCAGGAACTTACCGAAGCATCCGTGTCCGGTAAGAACCTGCGTCAGGCGGAAGGTGAGGACGCCGTGGCGTCTCTCCAGCCACTCCTCAAAGAGGGGACTTATCGCCACTATTGTGGCGTGCCCTGCACGGGGTTGCGATAGTCGCTCTCTCCATGTCGCCATGAGATCCCGCCGGAAGTCCGTCCGCTGAGCGACAATTTGCCGCGGCAGCGGAGTTTCCCCCCGGCGTAGCGCCTCCGCGCGCCACTCATGTAGGCGCGCGAGGACTATTGCCTCCAGATCCCATGGCGGCAATCCGGCAAGGAGGTTCGCCGCCTCGCGGGAGATCGTGCGGTACCCCCGGACCAGCCTTACGGCTACCACCTTCTGGGGCACGTTCAAGTGGTGGGCGGCACGCCGCCTCAATGAACGTGCCCACACCGGGGCCCCGTAAAGGGCCATGGACCGCACGACTCCCGCGTAGAGCCTCCGGCAGGAGGCGTTCGGCCCCCCCAGGTTGGGCAGGAGCCGCCTGATGGCAGCCCCTGTCCGCTCCAGTCTGGGGGCCAAACGTCGGAAATGCTCCACGAAGTTCCACCGGCTGTCGAGGACAAGTCCCAGGTACTTCAGCGTCGACTCGACGCCGATGGAAACCCCTCCTGCCATCACTGAGGATCCCGGAGGTGGCGCATTCCGAGGCCCATGAAAGCACATGGCCTCGGACTTGTGCAATGCCACCTCGAGACCCAGTTGCCGGTTGACTCGATCCCTAAGGTGGATTTCGGGTACCAGCAGCAATGTATGAAAAAACTATTTTTTAAAAATGTGAATGTTTTATTCGAGCTAGGGGCGCGGCCGAGGTGTCCAGAGACGCGTCTCCGCGCGGGCTAGCTATATGTGGAATAAAACAGGGTAGGTGCCGAACAAAAATTTTGAGTTTTGGTCAAAAAACCAGTTTTTGAACCAAAAAATTTTGATTTTCACCCCACAGCCTGGAGACCGGGACACGGATCGCGAACCAGAATTCAGGGATGAAGGGTGAGTACTATTTATACTATAAACTGAAACTATTTTTGCAAAAAATTTGGAAAAAACACTAAATTTTGAGAATTTACTTTGAAAAAATCGAAAAATTCCTAAGTGTGGTAAGGGATGAAGTCCTGACGCGCGTGTGTGCGTGCGATATGGTCAGTACGTAGGCGGAGGCCTAGTTTAGTCTAAATCCGCTGAAAACAGCTTCAAAATCGCACGTCTAGAAGTGAAGATATCGACGTTTGTGTTTTTGACTCGATCCCTAAGGTGGATTTCGGGTACCAGCAGCAATGTATGAAAAAACTATTTTTTAAAAATGTGAATGTTTTATTCGAGCTAGGGGCGCGGCCGAGGTGTCCAGAGACGCGTCTCTGCGCGGGCTAGCTATATGTGGAATAAAACAGGGTAGGTGCCGAACAAAAATTTTGAGTTTTGGTCAAAAAACCAGTTTTTGAACCAAAAAATTTTG
Source organism: Xestia rhomboidea (assembly GCA_963853795.1). Taxonomy (NCBI): domain Eukaryota; kingdom Metazoa; phylum Arthropoda; class Insecta; order Lepidoptera; family Noctuidae; genus Xestia; species Xestia rhomboidea. The sequence continues at coordinate 10,978,806 of OY970786.1, forward strand.
ATTTTCACCCCACAGCCTGGAGACCGGGACACGGATCGCGAACCAGAATTCAGGGATGAAGGGTGAGTACTATTTATACTATAAACTGAAACTATTTTTGCAAAAAATTTGGAAAAAACACTAAATTTTGAGAATTTACTTTGAAAAAATCGAAAAATTCCTAAGTGTGGTAAGGGATGAAGTCCTGACGCGCGTGTGTGCGTGCGATATGGTCAGTACGTAGGCGGAGGCCTAGTTTAGTCTAAATCCGCTGAAAACAGCTTCAAAATCGCACGTCTAGAAGTGAAGATATCGACGTTTGTGTTTTTGACTCGATCCCTAAGGTGGATTTCGGGTACCAGCAACAATGTATGAAAAAACTATTTTTTAAAAATGTGAATGTTTTATTCGAGCTAGGGGCGCGGCCGAGGTGTCCAGAGACGCGTCTCCGCGCGGGCTAGCTATATGTGGAATAAAACAGGGTAGGTGCCGAACAAAAATTTTGAGTTTTGGTCAAAAAACCAGTTTTTGAACCAAAAAATTTTGATTTTCACCCCACAGCCTGGAGACCGGGACACGGATCGCGAACCAGAATTCAGGGATGAAGGGTGAGTACTATTTATACTATAAACTGAAACTATTTTTGCAAAAAATTTGGAAAAAACACTAAATTTTGAGAATTTACTTTGAAAAAATCGAAAAATTCCTAAGTGTGGTAAGGGATGAAGTCCTGACGCGCGTGTGTGCGTGCGATATGGTCAGTACGTAGGCGGAGGCCTAGTTTAGTCTAAATCCGCTGAAAACAGCTTCAAAATCGCACGTCTAGAAGTGAAGATATCGACGTTTGTGTTTTTGACTCGATCCCTAAGGTGGATTTCGGGTACCAGCAGCAATGTATGAAAAAACTATTTTTTAAAAATGTGAATGTTTTATTCGAGCTAGGGGCGCGGCCGAGGTGTCCAGAGACGCGTCTCCGCGCGGGCTAGCTATATGTGGAATAAAACAGGGTAGGTGCCGAACAAAAATTTTGAGTTTTGGTCAAAAAACCAGTTTTTGAACCAAAACATTTTGATTTTCACCCCACAGCCTGGAGACCGGGACACGGATCGCGAACCAGAATTCAGGGATGAAGGGTGAGTACTATTTATACTATAAACTGAAACTATTTTTGCAAAAAATTTGGAAAAAACACTAAATTTTGAGAATTTACTTTGAAAAAATCGAAAAATTCCTAAGTGTGGTAAGGGATGAAGTCCTGACGCGCGTGTGTGCGTGCGATATGGTCAGTACGTAGGCGGAGGCCTAGTTTAGTCTAAATCCGCTGAAAACAGCTTCAAAATCGCACGTCTAGAAGTGAAGATATCGACGTTTGTGTTTTTGACTCGATCCCTAAGGTGGATTTCGGGTACGAGCAGCAATGTATGAAAAAACTATTTTTTAAAAATGTGAATGTTTTATTCGAGCTAGGGGCGCGGCCGAGGTGTCCAGAGACGCGTCTCCGCGCGGGCTAGCTATATGTGGAATAAAACAGGGTAGGTGCCGAACAAAAATTTTGAGTTTTGGTCAAAAAACCAGTTTTTGAACCAAAAAATTTTGATTTTCACCCCACAGCCTGGAGACCGGGACACGGATCGCGAACCAGAATTCAGGGATGAAGGGTGAGTACTATTTATACTATAAACTGAAACTATATTTGCAAAAAATTTGGAAAAAACACTAAATTTTGAGAATTTACTTTGAAAAAATCGAAAAATTCCTAAGTGTGGTAAGGGATGAAGTCCTGACGCGCGTGTGTGCGTGCGATATGGTCAGTACGTAGGCGGAGGCCTAGTTTAGTCTAAATCCGCTGAAAACAGCTTCAAAATCGCACGTCTAGAAGTGAAGATATCGACGTTTGTGTTTTTGACTCGATCCCTTTTTTTTTTTTTTTTTTTTTTTTTTTTTTCCGGATGGGAAATCATCAAATGACTTCTCCCGCTCTGGGCTGAGCGGGAGGGAGTGTCAGACTTTTACTGACTAAAACCCATCCATGTTCCTTCCTCGCCCTTTGTGTTCCGGGGCCACGGTATCTCTTTCGAATAGTCCCGCAGCCCCGGCAGGCTTCGGTCCTTGCGGACCCCTTCCTTATTGCTGACTCTCTTTGAGGCGCGCGTGGAACACGAACGCGCCGTCGACACGGCCTGTCGTCATGAGACGTACGGACGGCGAGCTAGCCCATAGCTCCCCGTCCACAGGCCCGCGCCTACGGTGGCCGGAAGCCACCACGTGGCCCCCGACGCCCGGGGCGTCTCCCGCGGCGGCCGGGACGTGAGGATATCTCCCTCTCACGTTCCGCCACCTCCTTCGCTAGCATGACTGCTTCGCAGAAGGAGGTGACGGCGTCCCATTCCGTCTCGCTCCGGACCATGGCACGAACCAGGGCCGGAAGCGAGAGGTCGCCGCCGCCAATCGCCACCTCGAGGACACGGCGGTGCTCCACCCAAGCAGGGCACACCTCCACCGTGTGCTCCACCGTGTCCTCCGGTCGATCCTCACAATGGAAACACCCGGGCGTCTCCTCCCGCCCGATTCGGTGCAGGAACTTACCGAAACATCCGTGTCCGGTAAGAACCTGCGTCAGGCGGAAGGTGAGGACTCCGTGGCGTCTCTCCAGCCACTCCTCAAAGAGGGGACTTACCGCCACTATCGTGGCGTGCCCTGCACGGGGTTGCGACAGTCGCTCTCTCCATGTCGCCATGAGATCCCGTTGACTCGATCCCTAAGGTGGATTTCGGGTACCAGCAGCAATGTATGAAAAAACTATTTTTTAAAAATGTGAATGTTTTATTCGAGCTAGGGGCGCGGCCGAGGTGTCCAGAGACGCGTCTCCGCGCGGGCTAGCTATATGTGGAATAAAACAGGGTAGGTGCCGAACAAAAATTTTGAGTTTTGGTCAAAAAACCAGTTTTTGAACCAAAACATTTTGATTTTCACCCCACAGCCTGGAGACCGGGACACGGATCGCGAACCAGAATTCAGGGATGAAGGGTGAGTACTATTTATACTATAAACTGAAACTATTTTTGCAAAAAATTTGGAAAAAACACTAAATTTTGAGAATTTACTTTGAAAAAATCGAAAAATTCCTAAGTGTGGTAAGGGATGAAGTCCTGACGCGCGTGTGTGCGTGCGATATGGTCAGTACGTAGGCGGAGGCCTAGTTTAGTCTAAATCCGCTGAAAACAGCTTCAAAATCGCACGTCTAGAAGTGAAGATATCGACGTTTGTGTTTTTGACTCGATCCCTAAGGTGGATTTCGGGTACCAGCAGCAATGTATGAAAAAACTATTTTTTAAAAATGTGAATGTTTTATTCGAGCTAGGGGCGCGGCCGAGGTGTCCAGAGACGCGTCTCCGCGCGGGCTAGCTATATGTGGAATAAAACAGGGTAGGTGCCGAACAAAAATTTTGAGTTTTGGTCAAAAAACCAGTTTTTGAACCAAAAAATTTTGATTTTCACCCCACAGCCTGGAGACCGGGACACGGATCGCGAACCAGAATTCAGGGATGAAGGGTGAGTACTATTTATACTATAAACTGAAACTATTTTTGCAAAAAATTTGGAAAAAACACTAAATTTTGAGAATTTACTTTGAAAAAATCGAAAAATTCCTAAGTGTGGTAAGGGATGAAGTCCTGACGCGCGTGTGTGCGTGCGATATGGTCAGTACGTAGGCGGAGGCCTAGTTTAGTCTAAATCCGCTGAAAACAGCTTCAAAATCGCACGTCTAGAAGTGAAGATATCGACGTTTGTGTTTTTGACTCGATCCCTAAGGTGGATTTCGGGTACCAGCAGCAATGTATGAAAAAACTATTTTTTAAAAATGTGAATGTTTTATTCGAGCTAGGGGCGCGGCCGAGGTGTCCAGAGACGCGTCTCCGCGCGGGCTAGCTATATGTGGAATAAAACAGGGTAGGTGCCGAACAAAAATTTTGAGTTTTGGTCAAAAAACCAGTTTTTGAACCAAAAAATTTTGATTTTCACCCCACAGCCTGGAGACCGGGACACGGATCGCGAACCAGAATTCAGGGATGAAGGGTGAGTACTATTTATACTATAAACTGAAACTATTTTTGCAAAAAATTTGGAAAAAACACTAAATTTTGAGAATTTACTTTGAAAAAATCGAAAAATTCCTAAGTGTGGTAAGGGATGAAGTCCTGACGCGCGTGTGTGCGTGCGATATGGTCAGTACGTAGGCGGAGGCCTAGTTTAGTCTAAATCCGCTGAAAACAGCTTCAAAATCGCACGTCTAGAAGTGAAGATATCGACGTTTGTGTTTTTGACTCGATCCCTAAGGTGGATTTCGGGTACCAGCAGCAATGTATGAAAAAACTATTTTTTAAAAATGTGAATGTTTTATTCGAGCTAGGGGCGCGGCCGAGGTGTCCAGAGACGCGTCTCCGCGCGGGCTAGCTATATGTGGAATAAAACAGGGTAGGTGCCGAACAAAAATTTTGAGTTTTGGTCAAAAAACCAGTTTTTGAACCAAAAAATTTTGATTTTCACCCCACAGCCTGGAGACCGGGACACGGATCGCGAACCAGAATTCAGGGATGAAGGGTGAGTACTATTTATACTATAAACTGAAACTATTTTTGCAAAAAATTTGGAAAAAACACTAAATTTTGAGAATTTACTTTGAAAAAATCGAAAAATTCCTAAGTGTGGTAAGGGATGAAGTCCTGACGCGCGTGTGTGCGTGCGATATGGTCAGTACGTAGGCGGAGGCCTAGTTTAGTCTAAATCCGCTGAAAACAGCTTCAAAATCGCACGTCTAGAAGTGAAGATATCGACGTTTGTGTTTTTGACTCGATCCCTAAGGTGGATTTCGGGTACCAGCAGCAATGTATGAAAAAACTATTTTTTAAAAATGTGAATGTTTTATTCGAGCTAGGGGCGCGGCCGAGGTGTCCAGAGACGCGTCTCCGCGCGGGCTAGCTATATGTGGAATAAAACAGGGTAGGTGCCGAACAAAAATTTTGAGTTTTGGTCAAAAAACCAGTTTTTGAACCAAAAAATTTTGATTTTCACCCCACAGCCTGGAGACCGGGACACGGATCGCGAACCAGAATTCAGGGATGAAGGGTGAGTACTATTTATACTATAAACTGAAACTATTTTTGCAAAAAATTTGGAAAAAACACTAAATTTTGAGAATTTACTTTGAAAAAATCGAAAAATTCCTAAGTGTGGTAAGGGATGAAGTCCTGACGCGCGTGTGTGCGTGCGATATGGTCAGTACGTAGGCGGAGGCCTAGTTTAGTCTAAATCCGCTGAAAACAGCTTCAAAATCGCACGTCTAGAAGTGAAGATATCGACGTTTGTGTTTTTGACTCGATCCCTAAGGTGGATTTCGGGTACCAGCAGCAATGTATGAAAAAACTATTTTTTAAAAATGTGAATGTTTTATTCGAGCTAGGGGCGCGGCCGAGGTGTCCAGAGACGCGTCTCCGCGCGGGCTAGCTATATGTGGAATAAAACAGGGTAGGTGCCGAACAAAAATTTTGAGTTTTGGTCAAAAAACCAGTTTTTGAACCAAAAAATTTTGATTTTCACCCCACAGCCTGGAGACCGGGACACGGATCGCGAACCAGAATTCAGGGATGAAGGGTGAGTACTATTTATACTATAAACTGAAACTATTTTTGCAAAAAATTTGGAAAAAACACTAAATTTTGAGAATTTACTTTGAAAAAATCGAAAAATTCCTAAGTGTGGTAAGGGATGAAGTCCTGACGCGCGTGTGTGCGTGCGATATGGTCAGTACGTAGGCGGAGGCCTAGTTTAGTCTAAATCCGCTGAAAACAGCTTCAAAATCGCACGTCTAGAAGTGAAGATATCGACGTTTGTGTTTTTGACTCGATCCCTTTTTTTTTTTTTTTTTTTTTTCGGATGGGAAATCATCAAATGACTTCTCCCGCTCTGGGCTGAGCAGGAGGGAGTGTCAGACTTTTACTGACTAAAACCCATCCATGTTCCTTCATCGCCCTTTGTGTTCCGGGGCCACGGTATCTCTTTCGAATAGTCCCGCAGCCCCGGCAGGCTTCGGCCCTTGCGGACCCCTTCCTTATTGCTGACTCTCTTTGAGGCGCGCGTGGAACACGAACGCGCCGTCGACACGGCCTGTCGTCATGGGACGTACGGACGGCGAGCTAGCCCATAGCTCCCCGTCCACAGGCCCGCGCCTACGGTGGCCGGAAGCCACCACGTGGTCCCCGACGCCCGGGGCGTCTCCCGCGGCGGCCGGGACGTAAGGATCTCTCCCTGTCCTGTTCCGCCACCTCCTTCGCTAGCATGACTGCTTCGCAGAAGGAGGTGACGGCGTCCCATTCCGTCTCACTCCGGACCATGGCACGAACCAGGGTCGGGAGCGAGAGGTCGCCGCCGCCGATTGCCACCTCGAGGACACGGCGGTGCTCCACCCAAGCGGGGCACACCTCCACAGTATGCTCCACCGTGTCCTCCGGCCTATCCTCACAGTGATAGCACCCGGGCGTTTCCTCCCGCCCGATTCGGTGCAGGAACTTACCGAAACATCCGTGTCCGGTAAGAACCTGCGTCAGGCGGAAGGTGAGGACGCCGTGGCGTCTCTCCAGCCACTCCTCAAAGAGGGGACTTATCGCCACTATTGTGGCGTGCCCTGCACGGGGTTGCGATAGTCGCTCTCTCCATGTCGCCATGAGATCCCGCCGGAAGTCCGTCCGCTGAGCGACAATTTGCCGCGGCAGCGGAGTTTCCCCCCGGCGTAGCGCCTCCGCGCGCCACTCATGTAGGCGCGCGAGGACTATTGCCTCCAGATCCCATGGCGGCAATCCGGCAAGGAGGTTCGCCGCCTCGCGGGAGATCGTGCGGTACCCCCGGACCAGCCTTACGGCTACCACCTTCTGGGGCACGTTCAAGTGGTGGGCGGCACGCCGCCTCAATGAACGTGCCCACACCGGGGCCCCGTAAAGGGCCATGGACCGCACGACTCCCGCGTAGAGCCTCCGGCAGGAGGCGTTCGGCCCCCCCAGGTTGGGCAGGAGCCGCCTGAAGGCAGCCCCTGTCCGCTCCAGTCTGGGGGCCAAACGTCGGAAATGCTCCACGAAGTTCCACCGGCTGTCGAGGACAAGTCCCAGGTACTTCAACGTCGACTCGACGCCGATGGAAACCCCTCCTGCCATCACTGAGGATCCCGGAGGTGGCGCATTCCGAGGCCCATGAAAGCACATGGCCTCGGACTTGTGCAATGCCACCTCGAGACCCAGTTGCCGGATCCTCTCAACGACTATCGCAACCCCGCGTGTCATAGTGTCGGCCGCCGCCTCGTGCGACCTCCCCTGTGCCAGCACCAGCGTGTCGTCAGCGTAGCAAACTACGCTGACACCGCTAGGGAGGTCGGCGCGCAGCACCCAGTCGTACCCGATGTTCCACAAGGACGGCCCCAGAACCGATCCCTGTGGAACACCGCACGACATCTCTCGCCGGTTCCAGTCTCCGCTGCGACCGGGGTAGATGACGGCCCTATCCGTCAGGTAGTCCCCGACCACACGACGAAGGTAGGTCGGCACCCGGTGATACCGGAGTGCCTCCCTTATGCAGCTCCAGGGCATGGAGTTGAAGGCGTTGGCGATGTCGAGAGACACCGCCAAGACCACCCCACCCCTGGACACCGCATCCCTCGTCGTGAGGGCTCTCACGCGCATGATGGCGTCCACCGTAGAGCGCCCCTTGCGGAAACCATATTGGTGTTCCGCAAGGTCCGGCCCCGTCCCCGCAAGGTGCTCGACGAGGCGGTTTGCAATGACTCTTTCAAAGAGCTTGCCCACCTCGTCGAGCAACACCACGGGCCGGTAGGCGGACGGAGAGTCCGCCGGGCGCCCCGGCTTCCGGATGAGGACCAGCTTCCCCGTCTTCCAGCGAAGCGGGAACTGGCCCCTCTCCAAGCATGCGCTTAAGAACCCCTCCAGTCGGGGACCGAGAGCCTCCGAGGCCAGGACCCAGGCTTTGCCAGGCAAGCCGTCGGGTCCCGGGGCGGTATTTTTGGCACTGAGCCTGCGTACCGCCACTCTCAGTTCTACCCCGGTCACTTCCGGAGCGTCGTCGTCGTCGCTTCCGTGGTCCGCTTCCGGCACCGCAGCCGGCGGAGCCATAGGCGGGGGCGGGTGTTCCCCTCGCGAGGGGAACAGAGCGCTCACCACGTCCTCCACGAGCTGAGGCCGGAGACTCTGCGTCAGGGGGGGGGCCCAGGTGCGGAGTTTATCCCGCACCATCTTGTAAGGGCGCCCCCACGGATCTCTGTCGAGAGCCCCCAGCATCTCCTCGCGGGCCAGATCCCTGGCCCGCAGGACAGCCCCGCGGAGGGCGGTCTTCGCCGCTCTGTAGCCCTCATATAGCTCCGCCTCAATGGCTGCCGCATTCGGTGGGCGAATGCGGAGCCTGCGGTGCCTGGCGTACAGGTGTCGCGCAGCCACGCACGCCTCCCGTAAAGACGTCAGCTCACGCGACCACCAGTACACCTGACGTCGGGCGCTTCCTGGCCGGACTCGGGGCATTGCCACGTCACAGATATCGGACATGGCCTCCTGGAACCACCCTGCCTCATCGTTAACGTCGGCAGGCCTGTCCGGTGATGTCACCCAGGCCTGCACGATCGAGGCTTCCAGGAGGAGCTCCCGGTCCAGCTGCTTCAGCGCCCAACGCGGACCACTCGGGGCCTGTTGGACCGGCGCGCTTGAGGTCTGGGTGGAGACGTCGAACCGGATGTACCGGTGGTCGGAATAGGTCTCCACCCCCTCCATGACGCGCCAGTCAACGACACGCGGTGACAGGGCGGGGCTGGCGAACGAAATGTCCACCACCGACTCGCCCCGCATCCTCACGCACGTGGCGACAGAACCCCGATTTAGGACGACCAGGCCCTTCTCCAGGGCCCAGTCCTCCACCATCCTTCCCCGCACGTCTGTGCAACGGGAACCCCAAGCCAAGTTCTTGGCATTGAAGTCCCCGAGGACAAGCACGGGGAGGGAATGGTTTCCGACGACGACACTCAACTCTGCGAGAGAGTTGTGGAACTCGGCGAGAGTTCGGTTCGGGGAGAAGTAGACACCCACTACGACGATCTCCCCGAACCGGGCTGCTACGCACCCCCGACCCCTCCTGACACTTTCAAGGGTCGGGGTGCCGGCGGCGGCCGACGACACTATGGTCACTGAGCCGCTTAGGTCCGCCACCCAGTCTTCCCTGGGCCAGACGAAGTACGGCTCAGCGACCACAGCGATGTTAATCAACCACTGCGCCATGCTCTGGAGCAAGAGATCCTGAGCGCAGGCGCAGTGGTTGATGTTCGCCTGGAGGAAGCGTAATGGGGCCGTTATTGGCACTCCATTACCGCTTCCTCCAACCTGGCCCCCTGTGAGGGCCCCTCTGTGGCGGCGACAGAGGGAGCGGCAGCGGCGGCAGTTGCGGCTGCGGCGGTGGCAACGGTGGCGGTGGCAGCGGAGGGCCTGCCCTTGCCTCGGGTGGCCTTGGTGGGCGGAGCGCAGGCCTTGCTCCCAGCCCGGTGATCGGCCGGCTTGCCAGCCGCCGCACATGCGTCGCAGTGCGGCGTGGCACAGCACCCTGCGGACTGATGACCGGGCTGACCGCAGCGGAAACATAGCCCGCTGCGGTCAACCTCCGAGGCGCACCGGACTGACACGTGGTGTCCCACGTGGCACCGGTAGCACCTCAGAGGTCTGGGCTCCAGCAGCTTAACCTGCGCTGAAACCCAGCCCACCAATAGCCTTCGGCCCTCCACAATTGTTTTCGCCGCCGTCACAGGGCAGCATACCGTAACGGTATGCATACCCGTGGGGTCCGGACGTAGGGTGCCTGCCCTGACCTGCTCAGCAGGGCACCCTCCGGACCTGGCGACGGCGGCCACCACCTCCTCCTTGGTCACCGAGTCGTCCAGACCCAAGATGCGCAGGTCTGCGCATCTGACGGGCCTGGACACTCGGGCCTCGTCCGCGTTTAGGGACGCTCTGAGCTTCTCAGCTAGAGCGTCAGCGGACGGGCCACTGGCCTCCCCGGGGACCTCGAGCATACGAGCCCCCGTCGCTGTGACCTTCAGCCGGAGGCCCCCGGTGATCCCGAGCTCCCCGAGGTCCACCGCCTCCTTTGCCTTTGCCAGCAGGTCGCGGTAGGACACGCCCCTCTGTTCCGCTTCCGGCTGTAGTGTGATCACTACAGCCGCGGTCTTAGGGGCGCGGAGCCTAGCCGCGATCTTGCGCTCCCTGAACTGGCGCTGCCGCTCCTTGTTTCGGGCCTTTTTGGCCGCCTTCCGCCCCTTTTTCTTCTCCCCGACCACCTGCCATCCGGCTTCAGCCGTGGGAGGTGTAGGGGGCTGCTGGGGGGGCGGTGGCGGCGGCGGCGGCTGACGTGCCGCCGGCGCTGGCCCACTCGCTGCTGGGGCTGGCGCCGGCACAGTCTTCTGTGCAGCCGCCTTGCCCTTCCTCGCTTTCGCCGCCTTGTTTGCCGGCGCCGGTTTCGCCGGAGCCGGCTTTCCAGGGGGCGCCACCGCAGCCCTGCCAGAGGGCTGGCTGGACGGCCCCGGTCCGGGTGTGGCAGCCGTAGCGGCCGCATACGAGGCCGCCTTCGGACCCGTGGCCGCCTTGCTTGCCGCCAGGGGGGGACGCAGGACAATTCCCTCCAGGACGGAAAACCGCGCCTGGAAGGATGCCAACTCCTGCCGAACCAGGTTCAAGACCTGGTTCTCAACCGGCACCGGCTGGCTTTTCCGCTGCTGCTCCTTTTCCGGCACCACGCGGGAGCTAGACTCGCGCAGTCTTGCCAGGTCTGCCTGGAGCTTTGCATTCTCCTTCTGGAGAAGCTCCGTGGCAGCCGTCAGGCGGGCTACCTCCTCCCGCAGTTTGGCCACTTCGCCTCCTTCCAGCAAAGGAGGAGGAGGAGGTCCCCCGAAGTTGGCCTCCGCTGCCGCCATGATAGAGGCGGAAGCCCCGGGTATGGCCTTGAGTTTTGAAGAGGTCTTCTGCTTCAAGGCCACTCCCCTTATAGCGGCTTCCACCTCCTTTGCAAACCTGGCCTTACGCTCCGCCTCGGAGCTGCCAGGTTCACCCGCCTCTTCGCCAGACCCAAGAGCAATGCCCGGGTGGCGCCCCTCCTCGGCCAGTCTGGCCGACCTCTCGGAGGCAGAGAGGCCCGCCCTCTTGCCGCGGATCCCCCCGCGCCTGCTAGTGGGGATCTTCCGGGCCGAGGCCAACTCTCCCTCCGATGACGACGCTTGGTCGTCGTCCTTCCTGGACCGCTTGCGGAAGAACTTGCTGTTCTCCCCTGCGGTCCCGGCCCTCTCGCGGCGGGAGCTCACTGAGCCTCCCCCGCTCACCTCACTGGATGCTACGTCGGACTCCGACCCCACATCCCTCCTCTCCTCTTCGTTGCCGTTGCCGGCGGTGTTGGTTTTTTGGTTTACTGTTTCCATATTTGAACCCACGAGTATGGGGGAAATAAACTCCTAACTAGGCAGAGACCCCTGTACCTAGTAGGGCAGATTCTAAGTATTTATTACTCGCCAGGGGGTCTGCAGGTACCCTGGCGAGGAGCGCACTAGCGACTGATTCGTTCTATGGAACACCCGTCAGCCATACATCCCCTCGCGGTGCGTCGCCGCTTGGGATTCGGGGTAACTTTTTATAGAGGTTGTCTACCTCGCGGTCCGGGCGGTTAAGCCAAGACCCTCGGTCCCTGTCGAAGCCGCGAGACTTGATCCACGACACTTCGACGGTGGGATTACGAGACCGGCGGTGACAGAGGAGGACGATCCTTCTCTGTCTGCTCGGAGGCAGGGTAAGTGCACACCGAGCCCGCCCTCACTCCTCTGCTATGCCCTCTGCTAATCAGAGGGCACGCAAAGGAACGCACCTTTGGTCCGGGTCGGACCCCACCCATGTCAGAATAATTGGCCGCGGCAGTACCACTCCCCGAGGGATAAGAGGAAATTCTCATTTCCCCTCATTCCCCGGAGAAGGATACTGCCGCGCCCGGGGTGCACCGGCCCAGCAGCTGCTCTTCCCTCCAGACGTATCGAGAGGGACGAGCAGCCGCCGGACACACGTGGAGGACTTCTGACTTCGCACCCCTTGACTCGATCCCTAAGGTGGATTTCGGGTACCAGCAGCAATGTATGAAAAAACTATTTTTTAAAAATGTGAATGTTTTATTCGAGCTAGGGGCGCGGCCGAGGTGTCCAGAGACGCGTCTCCGCGCGGGCTAGCTATATGTGGAATAAAACAGGGTAGGTGCCGAACAAAAATTTTGAGTTTTGGTCAAAAAACCAGTTTTTGAACCAAAAAATTTTGATTTTCACCCCACAGCCTGGAGACCGGGACACGGATCGCGAACCAGAATTCAGGGATGAAGGGTGAGTACTATTTATACTATAAACTGAAACTATTTTTGCAAAAAATTTGGAAAAAACACTAAATTTTGAGAATTTACTTTGAAAAAATCGAAAAATTCCTAAGTGTGGTAAGGGATGAAGTCCTGACGCGCGTGTGTGCGTGCGATATGGTCAGTACGTAGGCGGAGGCCTAGTTTAGTCTAAATCCGCTGAAAACAGCTTCAAAATCGCACGTCTAGAAGTGAAGATATCGACGTTTGTGTTTTTGACTCGATCCCTTTTTTTTTTTTTTTTTTTTTTTCGGATGGGAAATCATCAAATGACTTCTCCCGCTCTGGGCTGAGCAGGAGGGAGTGTCAGACTTTTACTGACTAAAACCCATCCATGTTCCTTCATCGCCCTTTGTGTTCCGGGGCCACGGTATCTCTTTCGAATAGTCCCGCAGCCCCGGCAGGCTTCGGTCCTTGCGGACCCCTTCCTTATTGCTGACTCTCTTTGAGGCGCGCGTGGAACACGAACGCGCCGTCGACACGGCCTGTCGTCATGAGACGTACGGACGGCGAGCTAGCCCATAGCTCCCCGTCCACAGGCCCGCGCCTACGGTGGCCGGAAGCCACCACGTGGCCCCCGACGCCCGGGGCGTCTCCCGCGGCGGCCGGGACGTGAGGATCTCTCCCTGTCCTGTTCCGCCACCTCCTTCGCTAGCATGACTGCTTCGCAGAAGGAGGTGACGGCGTCCCATTCCGTCTCGCCCCGGACCATGGCACGAACCAGGGCCGGGAGCGAGAGGTCGCCGCCGCCGATCGCCACCTCGAGGACACGGCGGTGCTCCACCCAAGCAGGGCACACCTCCACAGTGTGCTCCACCGTGTCCTCCGGCCTATCCTCACAATGATAGCACCCGGGCGTTTCCTCCCGCCCGATTCGGTGCAGGAACTTACCGAAACATCCGTGTCCGGTAAGAACCTGCGTCAGGCGGAAGGTGAGGACGCCGTGGCGTCTCTCCAGCCACTCCTCAAAGAGGGGACTTATCGCCACTATTGTGGCGTGCCCTGCACGGGGTTGCGATAGTCGCTCTCTCCATGTCGCCATGAGATCCCGCCGGAAGTCCGTCCGCTGAGCGACAATTTGCCGCGGCAGCGGAGTTTCCCCCCGGCGTAGCGCCTCCGCGCGCCACTCGTGTAGGCGCGCGAGGACTATTGCCTCCAGATCCCATGGCGGCAATCCGGCAAGGAGGTTCGCCGCCTCGCGGGAGATCGTGCGGTAGCCCCGGACCAGCCTTACGGCTACCACCTTCTGGGGCACGTTCAAGTGGTGGGCGGCACGCCGCTTCAATGAACGTGCCCACACCGGGGCCCCGTAAAGGGCCATGGACCGCACTTTGACTCGATCCCTAAGGTGGATTTCGGGTACCAGCAGCAATGTATGAAAAAACTATTTTTTAAAAATGTGAATGTTTTATTCGAGCTAGGGGCGCGGCCGAGGTGTCCAGAGACGCGTCTCCGCGCGGGCTAGCTATATGTGGAATAAAACAGGGTAGGTGCCGAACAAAAATTTTGAGTTTTGGTCAAAAAACCAGTTTTTGAACCAAAAAATTTTGATTTTCACCCCACAGCCTGGAGACCGGGACACGGATCGCGAACCAGAATTCAGGGATGAAGGGTGAGTACTATTTATACTATAAACTGAAACTATTTTTGCAAAAAATTTGGGAAAAACACTAAATTTTGAGAATTTACTTTGAAAAAATCGAAAAATTCCTAAGTGTGGTAAGGGATGAAGTCCTGACGCGCGTGTGTGCGTGCGATATGGTCAGTACGTAGGCGGAGGCCTAGTTTAGTCTAAATCCGCTGAAAACAGCTTCAAAATCGCACGTCTAGAAGTGAAGATATCGACGTTTGTGTTTTTGACTCGATCCCTAAGGTGGATTTCGGGTACGAGCAGCAATGTATGAAAAAACTATTTTTTAAAAATGTGAATGTTTTATTCGAGCTAGGGGCGCGGCCGAGGTGTCCAGAGACGCGTCTCCGCGCGGGCTAGCTATATGTGGAATAAAACAGGGTAGGTGCCGAACAAAAATTTTGAGTTTTGGTCAAAAAACCAGTTTTTGAACCAAAAAATTTTGATTTTCACCCCACAGCCTGGAGACCGGGACACGGATCGCGAACCAGAATTCAGGGATGAAGGGTGAGTACTATTTATACTATAAACTGAAACTATTTTTGCAAAAAATTTGGAAAAAACACTAAATTTTGAGAATTTACTTTGAAAAAATCGAAAAATTCCTAAGTGTGGTAAGGGATGAAGTCCTGACGCGCGTGTGTGCGTGCGATATGGTCAGTACGTAGGCGGAGGCCTAGTTTAGTCTAAATCCGCTGAAAACAGCTTCAAAATCGCACGTCTAGAAGTGAAGATATCGACGTTTGTGTTTTTGACTCGATCCCTTTTTTTTTTTTTTTTTTTTTTTCGGATGGGAAATCATCAAATGACTTCTCCCGCTCTGGGCTGAGCAGGAGGGAGTGTCAGACTTTTACTGACTAAAACCCATCCATGTTCCTTCATCGCCCTTTGTGTTCCGGGGCCACGGTATCTCTTTCGAATAGTCCCGCAGCCCCGGCAGGCTTCGGTCCTTGCGGACCCCTTCACTGTTGCTGACTCTCTTTGAGGCGCGCGTGGAACACGAACGCGCCGTCGACACGGCCTGTCGTCATGAGACGAACGGACGGCGAGCTAGCCCATAGCTCCCCGTCCACAGGCCCGCGCCTACGGTGGCCGGAAGCCACCACGTGGCCCCCGACGCCCGGGGCGTCTCCCGCGGCGGCCGGGACGTGAGGACCTCTCCCTGTCCTGTTCCGCCACCTCCTTCGCTAGCATGACTGCTTCGCAGAAGGAGGTGACGGCGTCCCATTCCGTCTCGCTCCGGACCATGGATTGAACCAAGGCCGGGAGCGAGAGGTCGCCGCCGCCAATCGCCGTTACGAGGACACGGCGGGGCTCCGCCCAAGCGGGGCACACCTCCACCGTGTGCTCCACCGTGTCCTCCGGTCGATCCTCACAATGGTGACACCCGGGCGTCTCCTCCCGCCCGATTCGGTGCAGGAACTTACCGAAGCATCCGTGTCCGGTAAGAACCTGCGTCAGGCGGAAGGTGAGGACGCCGTGGCGTCTCTCCAGCCACTCCTCAAAGAGGGGACTTATCGCCACTATTGTGGCGTGCCCTGCACGGGGTTGCGATAGTCGCTCTCTCCATGTCGCCATGAGATCCCGCCGGAAGTCCGTCCGCTGAGCGACAATTTGCCGCGGCAGCGGAGTTTCCCCCCGGCGTAGCGCCTCCGCGCGCCACTCATGTAGGCGCGCGAGGACTATTGCCTCCAGATCCCATGGCGGCAATCCGGCAAGGAGGTTCGCCGCCTCGCGGGAGATCGTGCGGTACCCCCGGACCAGCCTTACGGCTACCACCTTCTGGGGCACGTTCAAGTGGTGGGCGGCACGCCGCTTCAATGAACGTGCCCACACCGGGGCCCCGTAAAGGGCCATGGACCGCACGACTCCCGCGTAGAGCCTCCGGCAGGAGGCGTTCGGCCCCCCCAGGTTGGGCAGGAGCCGCCTGAAGGCAGCCCCTGTCCGCTCCAGTCTGGGGGCCAAACGTCGGAAATGCTCCACGAAGTTCCACCGGCTGTCGAGGACAAGTCCCAGGTACTTCAGCGTCGACTCGACGCCGATGGAAACCCCTCCTGCCATCACTGAGGATCCCGGAGGTGGCGCATTCCGAGGCCCATGAAAGCACATGGCCTCGGACTTGTGCAATGCCACCTCGAGACCCAGTTGCCGGATCCTCTCAACGACTATCGCAACCCCGCGTGTCATAACTTCGGCCGCCGCCTCGTGCGACCCCCCCTGTGCGAGCACCAGCGTGTCGTCCGCATAGCAGACCACGCTGACGCCGCTAGGGAGGTCGGCGCGCAGCACCCAGTCGTAACCGATGTTCCACAAGGATGGGCCTAGAACCGATCCCTGCGGAACACCGCACGACATCTCTCGCCGGTTCCAGTCTCCACTGCGACCGGGGTAGATGACGTACCTGCCTGCCAGGTAGTCCCCGACCACACGACGGAGGTAGGTCGGCACCCGGTGATACCGGAGTGCCTCCCTTATGCAGCTCCAGGGCATGGAGTTGAAGGCATTGGCGATGTCGAGAGACACCGCCAAGACAACCCCACCCCGGGACACCGCATCCCCCGTCGTGAGGGCCCTCACGCGCATGATGGCGTCCACCGTAGAGCGCCCCTTGCGGAAACCAAATTGGTGTTCCGCAAGGTCCGGCCCAATCCCCGCAAGGTGCTCGGCGAGGCGGTTTGCAACTACTCTTTCAAAGAGCTTGCCCACCTCGTCGAGCAGCACCACGGGCCGGTAGGCGGACGGAGAGTCCGCCGGGCGCCCCGGCTTCCGGATGAGGACCAGCTTCCCCGTCTTCCAACGAAGCGGGAACTGGCCTCTCTCCAAACATGCGCTAAAGAGCCCTTCCAGTCGGGGCCCGAGAGCCTCCGAGGCCAGGACCCAGGCTTTGCCAGGCAAGCCGTCGGGTCCCGGGGCGGTATTTTTGGCACCTAGCCTTCGTACCGCCACTCTCAGGTCTACCCCGGTCACTTCAGGAGCGTCGTCGTCGTCACTTTGGTGGTCCGCTTCCGGCACCGCAGCCGGCGGAGCCATAGGCGGGGGCGGGTGTTCCCCTCGCGAGGGGAACAGAGCGCTCA
The DNA here is from genome assembly GCA_963853795.1 of Xestia rhomboidea. Taxonomy (NCBI): domain Eukaryota; kingdom Metazoa; phylum Arthropoda; class Insecta; order Lepidoptera; family Noctuidae; genus Xestia; species Xestia rhomboidea. Next base: position 10,995,960 of record OY970786.1, read on the forward strand.
CCACGTCCTCCACGAGCTGAGGCCGGAGACTCTGCGTCAGCGGGGGGGCCCAGGTGCGGAGTTTATCCCGCACCATCTTGTAAGGGCGCCCCCACGGATCTCTGTCGAGAGCCCCCAGCATCTCCTCGCGGGCCAGATCCCTGGCCCGCAGGACAGCCCCGCGGAGGGCGGTCTTCGCCGCTCTGTAGCCCTCATATAGCTCCGCCTCAATGGCTGCCGCATTCGGTGGGCGAATGCGGAGCCTGCGGTGCCTGGCGTACAGGTGTCGCGCAGCCACGCACGCCTCCCGTAAAGACGTCAGCTCACGCGACCACCAGTACACCTGACGTCGGGCGCTTCCTGGCCGGACTCGGGGCATTGCCACGTCACAGATATCGGACATGGCCTCCTGGAACCACCCTGCCTCATCATTGACGTCGGCAGGCCTGTCCGGTGATGTCACCCAGGCCTGCACGATCGAGGCTTCCAGGAGGAGCTCCCGGTCCAGCTGCTTCAGCGCCCAACGCGGACCACTCGGGGCCTGTTGGACCGGCGCGCTTGAGGTCTGGGTGGAGACGTCGAACCGGATGTACCGGTGGTCGGAATAGGTCTCCACCCCCTCCATGACGCGCCAGTCAACGACACGCGGTGACAGGGCGGGGCTAGCGAACGAAATGTCCACCACCGACTCGCCCCGCATCCTCACGCACGTGGCGACAGAACCCCGATTTAGGACGACCAGGCCCTTCTCCAGGGCCCAGTCCTCCACCATCCTTCCCCGCACGTCTGTGCAACGGGAACCCCAAGCCAAGTTCTTGGCATTGAAGTCCCCGAGGACAAGCACGGGGAGGGAATGGTTTCCGACGACGACACTCAACTCTGCGAGAGAGTTGTGGAACTCGGCGAGAGTTCGGCTCGGGGAGAAGTAGACACCCACTACGACGATCTCCCCGAACCGGGCTGCTACGCACCCCCGACCCCTCCTGACACTTTCAAGGGTCGGGGTTTGACTCGATCCCTAAGGTGGATTTCGGGTACGAGCAGCAATGTATGAAAAAACTATTTTTTAAAAATGTGAATGTTTTATTCGAGCTAGGGGCGCGGCCGAGGTGTCCAGAGACGCGTCTCCGCGCGGGCTAGCTATATGTGGAATAAAACAGGGTAGGTGCCGAACAAAAATTTTGAGTTTTGGTCAAAAAACCAGTTTTTGAACCAAAAAATTTTGATTTTCACCCCACAGCCTGGAGACCGGGACACGGATCGCGAACCAGAATTCAGGGATGAAGGGCGAGTACTATTTATACTATAAACTAAAACTATATTTGCAAAAAATTTGGAAAAAACACTAAATTTTGAGAATTTACTTTGAAAAAATCGAAAAATTCCTAAGTGTGGTAAGGGATGAAGTCCTGACGCGCGTGTGTGCGTGCGATATGGTCAGTACGTAGGCGGAGGCCTAGTTTAGTCTAAATCCGCTGAAAACAGCTTCAAAATCGCACGTCTAGAAGTGAAGATATCGACGTTTGTGTTTTTGACTCGATCCCTAAGGTGGATTTCGGGTACCAGCAGCAATGTATGAAAAAACTATTTTTTAAAAATGTGAATGTTTTATTCGAGCTAGGGGCGCGGCCGAGGTGTCCAGAGACGCGTCTCCGCGCGGGCTAGCTATATGTGGAATAAAACAGGGTAGGTGCCGAACAAAAATTTTGAGTTTTGGTCAAAAAACCAGTTTTTGAACCAAAAAATTTTGATTTTCACCCCACAGCCTGGAGACCGGGACACGGATCGCGAACCAGAATTCAGGGATGAAGGGTGAGTACTATTTATACTATAAACTGAAACTATTTTTGCAAAAAATTTGGAAAAAACACTAAATTTTGAGAATTTACTTTGAAAAAATCGAAAAATTCCTAAGTGTGGTAAGGGATGAAGTCCTGACGCGCGTGTGTGCGTGCGATATGGTCAGTACGTAGGCGGAGGCCTAGTTTAGTCTAAATCCGCTGAAAACAGCTTCAAAATCGCACGTCTAGAAGTGAAGATATCGACGTTTGTGTTTTTGACTCGATCCCTAAGGTGGATTTCGGGTACCAGCAGCAATGTATGAAAAAACTATTTTTTAAAAATGTGAATGTTTTATTCGAGCTAGGGGCGCGGCCGAGGTGTCCAGAGACGCGTCTCCGCGCGGGCTAGCTATATGTGGAATAAAACAGGGTAGGTGCCGAACAAAAATTTTGAGTTTTGGTCAAAAAACCAGTTTTTGAACCAAAAAATTTTGATTTTCACCCCACAGCCTGGAGACCGGGACACGGATCGCGAACCAGAATTCAGGGATGAAGGGTGAGTACTATTTATACTATAAACTGAAACTATTTTTGCAAAAAATTTGGAAAAAACACTAAATTTTGAGAATTTACTTTGAAAAAATCGAAAAATTCCTAAGTGTGGTAAGGGATGAAGTCCTGACGCGCGTGTGTGCGTGCGATATGGTCAGTACGTAGGCGGAGGCCTAGTTTAGTCTAAATCCGCTGAAAACAGCTTCAAAATCGCACGTCTAGAAGTGAAGATATCGACGTTTGTGTTTTTGACTCGATCCCTAAGGTGGATTTCGGGTACCAGCAGCAATGTATGAAAAAACTATTTTTTAAAAATGTGAATGTTTTATTCGAGCTAGGGGCGCGGCCGAGGTGTCCAGAGACGCGTCTCCGCGCGGGCTAGCTATATGTGGAATAAAACAGGGTAGGTGCCGAACAAAAATTTTGAGTTTTGGTCAAAAAACCAGTTTTTGAACCAAAAAATTTTGATTTTCACCCCACAGCCTGGAGACCGGGACACGGATCGCGAACCAGAATTCAGGGATGAAGGGTGAGTACTATTTATACTATAAACTGAAACTATTTTTGCAAAAAATTTGGAAAAAACACTAAATTTTGAGAATTTACTTTGAAAAAATCGAAAAATTCCTAAGTGTGGTAAGGGATGAAGTCCTGACGCGCGTGTGTGCGTGCGATATGGTCAGTACGTAGGCGGAGGCCTAGTTTAGTCTAAATCCGCTGAAAACAGCTTCAAAATCGCACGTCTAGAAGTGAAGATATCGACGTTTGTGTTTTTGACTCGATCCCTAAGGTGGATTTCGGGTACCAGCAGCAATGTATGAAAAAACTATTTTTTAAAAATGTGAATGTTTTATTCGAGCTAGGGGCGCGGCCGAGGTGTCCAGAGACGCGTCTCCGCGCGGGCTAGCTATATGTGGAATAAAACAGGGTAGGTGCCGAACAAAAATTTTGAGTTTTGGTCAAAAAACCAGTTTTTGAACCAAAAAATTTTGATTTTCACCCCACAGCCTGGAGACCGGGACACGGATCGCGAACCAGAATTCAGGGATGAAGGGTGAGTACTATTTATACTATAAACTGAAACTATATTTGCAAAAAATTTGGAAAAAACACTAAATTTTGAGAATTTACTTTGAAAAAATCGAAAAATTCCTAAGTGTGGTAAGGGATGAAGTCCTGACGCGCGTGTGTGCGTGCGATATGGTCAGTACGTAGGCGGAGGCCTAGTTTAGTCTAAATCCGCTGAAAACAGCTTCAAAATCGCACGTCTAGAAGTGAAGATATCGACGTTTGTGTTTTTGACTCGATCCCTAAGGTGGATTTCGGGTACGAGCAGCAATGTATGAAAAAACTATTTTTTAAAAATGTGAATGTTTTATTCGAGCTAGGGGCGCGGCCGAGGTGTCCAGAGACGCGTCTCCGCGCGGGCTAGCTATATGTGGAATAAAACAGGGTAGGTGCCGAACAAAAATTTTGAGTTTTGGTCAAAAAACCAGTTTTTGAACCAAAAAATTTTGATTTTCACCCCACAGCCTGGAGACCGGGACACGGATCGCGAACCAGAATTCAGGGATGAAGGGTGAGTACTATTTATACTATAAACTGAAACTATATTTGCAAAAAATTTGGAAAAAACACTAAATTTTGAGAATTTACTTTGAAAAAATCGAAAAATTCCTAAGTGTGGTAAGGGATGAAGTCCTGACGCGCGTGTGTGCGTGCGATATGGTCAGTACGTAGGCGGAGGCCTAGTTTAGTCTAAATCCGCTGAAAACAGCTTCAAAATCGCACGTCTAGAAGTGAAGATATCGACGTTTGTGTTTTTGACTCGATCCCTTTTTTTTTTTTTTTTTTTTTTTTTTTCGGATGGGAAATCATCAAATGACTTCTCCCGCTCTGGGCTGAGCAGGAGGGAGTGTCAGACTTTTACTGACTAAAACCCATCCATGTTCCTTCATCGCCCTTTGTGTTCCGGGGCCACGGTATCTCTTTCGAATAGTCCCGCAGCCCCGGCAGGCTTCGGCCCTTGCGGACCCCTTCACTGATGCTGACTCTCTTTGAGGCGCGCGTGGAACACGAACGCGCCGTCGACACGGCCTGTCGTCATGAGACGTACGGACGGCGAGCTAGCCCATAGCTCCCCGTCCACAGGCCCGCGTCTACGGTGGCCGGAAGCCACCACGTGGCCCCCGACGCCCGGGGCGTCTCCCGCGGCGGCCGGGACGTGAGGATCTCTCCCTGTCCTGTTCCGCCACCTCCTTCGCTAGCATGACTGCTTCGCAGAAGGAGGTGACGGCGTCCCATTCCGTCTCGCTCCGGACCATGGATTGAACCAAGGCCGGGAGCGAGAGGTCGCCGCCGCCAATCGCCGTTACGAGGACACGGCGGTGCTCCGCCCAAGCGGGGCACACCTCCACCGTGTGCTCCACCGTGTCCTCCGGTCGATCCTCACAATGGTGACACCCGGGCGTCTCCTCCCGCCCGATTCGGTGCAGGAACTTACCGAAGCATCCGTGTCCGGTAAGAACCTGCGTCAGGCGGAAGGTGAGGACGCCGTGGCGTCTCTCCAGCCACTCCTCAAAGAGGGGACTTATCGCCACTATTGTGGCGTGCCCTGCACGGGGTTGCGATAGTCGCTCTCTCCATGTCGCCATGAGATCCCGCCGGAAGTCCGTCCGCTGAGCGACAATTTGCCGCGGCAGCGGAGTTTCCCCCCGGCGTAGCGCCTCCGCGCGCCACTCGTGTAGGCGCGCGAGGACTATTGCCTCCAGATCCCATGGCGGCAATCCGGCAAGGAGGTTCGCCGCCTCGCGGGAGATCGTGCGGTACCCCCGGACCAGCCTTACGGCTACCACCTTCTGGGGCACGTTCAAGTGGTGGGCGGCACGCCGCCTCAATGAACGTGCCCACACCGGGGCCCCGTAAAGGGCCATGGACCGCACGACTCCCGCGTAGAGCCTCCGGCAGGAGGCGTTCGGCCCCCCCAGGTTGGGCAGGAGCCGCCTGAAGGCAGCCCCTGTCCGCTCCAGTCTGGGGGCCAAACGTCGGAAATGCTCCACGAAGTTCCACCGGCTGTCGAGGACAAGTCCCAGGTACTTCAGCGTCGACTCGACGCCGATGGAAACCCCTCCTGCCATCACTGAGGATCCCGGAGGTGGCGCATTCCGAGGCCCATGAAAGCACATGGCCTCGGACTTGTGCAGTGCCACCTCGAGACCCAGTTGCCGGATTCTCTCCACGACTATCGCAACCCCGCGTGTCATAGTGTCGGCCGCCGCCTCGTGCGACCTCCCCTGTGCCAGCACCAGCGTGTCGTCAGCGTAGCAAACTACGCTGACACCGCTAGGGAGGTCGGCGCGCAGCACCCAGTCGTACCCGATGTTCCACAAGGACGGCCCCAGAACCGATCCCTGTGGAACACCGCACGACATCTCTCGCCGGTTCCAGTCTCCGCTGCGACCGGGGTAGATGACGGCCCTATCCGTCAGGTAGTCCCCGACCACACGACGAAGGTAGGTCGGCACCCGGTGATACCGGAGTGCCTCCCTTATGCAGCTCCAGGGCATGGAGTTGAAGGCGTTGGCGATGTCGAGAGACACCGCCAAGACCACCCCACCCCTGGACACCGCATCCCTCGTCGTGAGGGCTCTCACGCGCATGATGGCGTCCACCGTAGAGCGCCCCTTGCGGAAACCATATTGGTGTTCCGCAAGGTCCGGCCCCGTCCCCGCAAGGTGCTCGACGAGGCGGTTTGCAATGACTCTTTCAAAGAGCTTGCCCACCTCGTCGAGCAACACCACGGGCCGGTAGGCGGACGGAGAGTCCGCCGGTAGGCGGACGGAGAGTCCGCCGGGCGCCCCGGCTTCCGGATGAGGACCAGCTTCCCCGTCTTCCAGCGAAGCGGGAACTGGCCCCTCTCCAAGCATGCGCTTAAGAACCCCTCCAGTCGGGGACCGAGAGCCTCCGAGGCCAGGACCCAGGCTTTGCCAGGCAAGCCGTCGGGTCCCGGGGCGGTATTTTTGGCACTGAGCCTGCGTACCGCCACTCTCAGTTCTACCCCGGTCACTTCCGGAGCGTCGTCGTCGTCGCTTCCGTGGTCCGCTTCCGGCACCGCAGCCGGCGGAGCCATAGGCGGGGGCGGGTGTTCCCCTCGCGAGGGGAACAGAGCGCCCACCACGTCCTCCACGAGCTGAGGCCGGAGACTCTGCGTCAGCGGGGGGGCCCAGGTGCGGAGTTTATCCCGCACCATCTTGTAAGGGCGCCCCCACGGATCTCTGTCGAGAGCCCCCAGCATCTCCTCGCGGGCCAGATCCCTGGCCCGCAGGACAGCCCCGCGGAGGGCGGTCTTCGCCGCTCTGTAGCCCTCATATAGCTCCGCCTCAATGGCTGCCGCATTCGGTGGGCGAATGCGGAGCCTGCGGTGCCTGGCGTACAGGTGTCGCGCAGCCACGCACGCCTCCCGTAAAGACGTCAGCTCACGCGACCACCAGTACACCTGACGTCGGGCGCTTCCTGGCCGGACTCGGGGCATTGCCACGTCACAGATATCGGACATGGCCTCCTGGAACCACCCTGCCTCATCGTTAACGTCGGCAGGCCTGTCCGGTGATGTCACCCAGGCCTGCACGATCGAGGCTTCCAGGAGGAGCTCCCGGTCCAGCTGCTTCAGCGCCCAACGCGGACCACTCGGGGCCTGTTGGACCGGCGCGCTTGAGGTCTGGGTGGAGACGTCGAACCGGATGTACCGGTGGTCGGAATAGGTCTCCACCCCCTCCATGACGCGCCAGTCAACGACACGCGGTGACAGGGCGGGGCTGGCGAACGAAATGTCCACCACCGACTCGCCCCGCATCCTCACGCACGTGGCGACCGAACCCCGATTTAGGACGACCAGGCCCTTCTCCAGGGCCCAGTCCTCCACCATCCTTCCCCGCACGTCTGTGCAACGGGAACCCCAAGCCAAGTTCTTGGCATTGAAGTCCCCGAGGACAAGCACGGGGAGGGAATGGTTTCCGACGACGACACTCAACTCTGCGAGAGAGTTGTGGAACTCGGCGAGAGTTCGGTTCGGGGAGAAGTAGACACCCACTACGACGATCTCCCCGAACCGGGCTGCTACGCACCCCCGACCCCTCCTGACACTTTCAAGGGTCGGGGTGCCGGCGGCGGCCGACGACACTATGGTCACTGAGCCGCTTAGGTCCGCCACCCAGTCTTCCCTGGGCCAGACGAAGTACGGCTCAGCGACCACAGCGATGTTAATCAACCACTGCGCCATGCTCTGGAGCAAGAGATCCTGAGCGCAGGCGCAGTGGTTGATGTTCGCCTGGAGGAAGCGTAATGGGGCCGTTATTGGCACTCCATTACCGCTTCCTCCAACCTGGCCCCCTGTGAGGGCCCCTCTGTGGCGGCGACAGAGGGAGCGGCAGCGGCGGCAGTTGCGGCTGCGGCGGTGGCAACGGTGGCGGTGGCAGCGGAGGGCCTGCCCTTGCCTCGGGTGGCCTTGGTGGGCGGAGCGCAGGCCTTGCTCCCAGCCCGGTGATCGGCCGGCTTGCCAGCCGCCGCACATGCGTCGCAGTGCGGCGTGGCACAGCACCCTGCGGACTGATGACCGGGCTGACTGCAGCGGAAACATAGCCCGCTGCGGTCAACCTCCGAGGCGCACCGGACTGACACGTGGTGTCCCACGTGGCATCGGTAGCACCTCATTGACTCGATCCCTAAGGTGGATTTCGGGTACGAGCAGCAATGTATGAAAAAACTATTTTTTAAAAATGTGAATGTTTTATTCGAGCTAGGGGCGCGGCCGAGGTGTCCAGAGACGCGTCTCCGCGCGGGCTAGCTATATGTGGAATAAAACAGGGTAGGTGCCGAACAAAAATTTTGAGTTTTGGTCAAAAAACCAGTTTTTGAACCAAAAAATTTTGATTTTCACCCCACAGCCTGGAGACCGGGACACGGATCGCGAACCAGAATTCAGGGATGAAGGGTGAGTACTATTTATACTATAAACTGAAACTATATTTGCAAAAAATTTGGAAAAAACACTAAATTTTGAGAATTTACTTTGAAAAAATCGAAAAATTCCTAAGTGTGGTAAGGGATGAAGTCCTGACGCGCGTGTGTGCGTGCGATATGGTCAGTACGTAGGCGGAGGCCTAGTTTAGTCTAAATCCGCTGAAAACAGCTTCAAAATCGCACGTCTAGAAGTGAAGATATCGACGTTTGTGTTTTTGACTCGATCCCTAAGGTGGATTTCGGGTACCAGCAGCAATGTATGAAAAAACTATTTTTTAAAAATGTGAATGTTTTATTCGAGCTAGGGGCGCGGCCGAGGTGTCCAGAGACGCGTCTCCGCGCGGGCTAGCTATATGTGGAATAAAACAGGGTAGGTGCCGAACAAAAATTTTGAGTTTTGGTCAAAAAACCAGTTTTTGAACCAAAAAATTTTGATTTTCACCCCACAGCCTGGAGACCGGGACACGGATCGCGAACCAGAATTCAGGGATGAAGGGTGAGTACTATTTATACTATAAACTGAAACTATTTTTGCAAAAAATTTGGAAAAAACACTAAATTTTGAGAATTTACTTTGAAAAAATCGAAAAATTCCTAAGTGTGGTAAGGGATGAAGTCCTGACGCGCGTGTGTGCGTGCGATATGGTCAGTACGTAGGCGGAGGCCTAGTTTAGTCTAAATCCGCTGAAAACAGCTTCAAAATCGCACGTCTAGAAGTGAAGATATCGACGTTTGTGTTTTTGACTCGATCCCTTTTTTTTTTTTTTTTTTTTTTCGGATGGGAAATCATCAAATGACTTCTCCCGCTCTGGGCTGAGCAGGAGGGAGTGTCAGACTTTTACTGACTAAAACCCATCCATGTTCCTTCATCGCCCTTTGTGTTCCGGGGCCACGGTATCTCTTTCGAATAGTCCCGCAGCCCCGGCAGGCTTCGGTCCTTGCGGACCCCTTCCCTATTGCTGACTCTCTTTGAGGCGCGCGTGGAACACGAACGCGCCGTCGACACGGCCTGTCGTCATGAGACGTACGGACGGCGAGCTAGCCCATAGCTCCCCGTCCACAGGCCCGCGCCTACGGTGGCCGGAAGCCACCACGTGGCCCCCGACGCCCGGGGCGTCTCCCGCGGCGGCCGGGACGTGAGGATCTCTCCCTGTCCTGTTCCGCCACCTCCTTCGCTAGCATGACTGCTTCGCAGAAGGAGGTGACGGCGTCCCATTCCGTCTCGCTCCGGACCATGGCACGAACCAGGGCCGGGAGCGAGAGGTCGCCGCCGCCGATCGCCACCTCGAGGACACGGCGGTGCTCCACCCAAGCGGGGCACACCTCCACAGTGTGCTCCACCGTGTCCTCCGGCCTATCCTCACAGTGATAGCACCCGGGCGTTTCCTCCCGCCCGATTCGGTGCAGGAACTTACCGAAACATCCGTGTCCGGTAAGAACCTGCGTCAGGCGGAAGGTGAGGACGCCGTGGCGTCTCTCCAGCCACTCCTCAAAGAGGGGACTTATCGCCACTATTGTGGCGTGCCCTGCACGGGGTTGCGATAGTCGCTCTCTCCATGTCGCCATGAGATCCCGCCGGAAGTCCGTCCGCTGAGCGACAATTTGCCGCGGCAGCGGAGTTTCCCCCCGGCGTAGCGCCTCCGCGCGCCACTCATGTAGGCGCGCGAGGACTATTGCCTCCAGATCCCATGGCGGCAATCCGGCAAGGAGGTTCGCCGCCTCGCGGGAGATCGTGCGGTACCCCCGGACCAGCCTTACGGCTACCACCTTCTGGGGCACGTTCAAGTGGTGGGCGGCACGCCGCCTCAATGAACGTGCCCACACCGGGGCCCCGTAAAGGGCCATGGACCGCACGACTCCCGCGTAGAGCCTCCGGCAGGAGGCGTTCGGCCCCCCCAGGTTGGGCAGGAGCCGCCTGAAGGCAGCCCCTGTCCGCTCCAGTCTGGGGGCCAAACGTCGGAAATGCTCCACGAAGTTCCACCGGCTGTCGAGGACAAGTCCCAGGTACTTCAGCGTCGACTCGACGCCGATGGAAACCCCTCCTGCCATCACTGAGGATCCCGGAGGTGGCGCATTCCGAGGCCCATGAAAGCACATGGCCTCGGACTTGTGCAGTGCCACCTCGAGACCCAGTTGCCGGATTCTCTCCACGACTATCGCAACCCCGCGTGTCATAGTGTCGGCCGCCGCCTCGTGCGACCTCCCCTGTGCCAGCACCAGCGTGTCGTCAGCGTAGCAAACTACGCTGACACCGCTAGGGAGGTCGGCGCGCAGCACCCAGTCGTACCCGATGTTCCACAAGGACGGCCCCAGAACCGATCCCTGTGGAACACCGCACGACATCTCTCGCCGGTTCCAGTCTCCGCTGCGACCGGGGTAGATGACATACCTGTCCGCCAGGTAGTCCCCGACCACACGACGGAGGTAGGTCGGCACCCGGTGATACCGGAGTGCCTCCCTTATGCAGCTCCAGGGCATGGAGTTGAAGGCATTGGCGATGTCGAGAGACACCGCCAAGACAACCCCACCCCGGGACACCGCATCCCCCGTCGTGAGGGCCCTCACGCGCATGATGGCGTCCACCGTAGAGCGCCCCTTGCGGAAACCATACTGGTGTTCCGCAAGGTCCGGCCCCATTGACTCGATCCCTAAGGTGGATTTCGGGTACCAGCAGCAATGTATGAAAAAACTATTTTTTAAAAATGTGAATGTTTTATTCGAGCTAGGGGCGCGGCCGAGGTGTCCAGAGACGCGTCTCCGCGCGGGCTAGCTATGTGTGGAATAAAACAGGGTAGGTGCCGAACAAAAATTTTGAGTTTTGGTCAAAAAACCAGTTTTTGAACCAAAAAATTTTGATTTTCACCCCACAGCCTGGAGACCGGGACACGGATCGCGAACCAGAATTCAGGGATGAAGGGTGAGTACTATTTATACTATAAACTGAAACTATTTTTGCAAAAAATTTGGAAAAAACACTAAATTTTGAGAATTTACTTTGAAAAAATCGAAAAATTCCTAAGTGTGGTAAGGGATGAAGTCCTGACGCGCGTGTGTGCGTGCGATATGGTCAGTACGTAGGCGGAGGCCTAGTTTAGTCTAAATCCGCTGAAAACAGCTTCAAAATCGCACGTCTAGAAGTGAAGATATCGACGTTTGTGTTTTTGACTCGATCCCTAAGGTAGATTTCGGGTACCAGCAGCAATGTATGAAAAAACTATTTTTTAAAAATGTGAATGTTTTATTCGAGCTAGGGGCGCGGCCGAGGTGTCCAGAGACGCGTCTCCGCGCGGGCTAGCTATATGTGGAATAAAACAGGGTAGGTGCCGAACAAAAATTTTGAGTTTTGGTCAAAAAACCAGTTTTTGAACCAAAAAATTTTGATTTTCACCCCACAGCCTGGAGACCGGGACACGGATCGCGAACCAGAATTCAGGGATGAAGGGTGAGTACTATTTATACTATAAACTGAAACTATTTTTGCAAAAAATTTGGAAAAAACACTAAATTTTGAGAATTTACTTTGAAAAAATCGAAAAATTCCTAAGTGTGGTAAGGGATGAAGTCCTGACGCGCGTGTGTGCGTGCGATATGGTCAGTACGTAGGCGGAGGCCTAGTTTAGTCTAAATCCGCTGAAAACAGCTTCAAAATCGCACGTCTAGAAGTGAAGATATCGACGTTTGTGTTTTTGACTCGATCCCTAAGGTGGATTTCGGGTACCAGCAGCAATGTATGAAAAAACTATTTTTTAAAAATGTGAATGTTTTATTCGAGCTAGGGGCGCGGCCGAGGTGTCCAGAGACGCGTCTCCGCGCGGGCTAGCTATATGTGGAATAAAACAGGGTAGGTGCCGAACAAAAATTTTGAGTTTTGGTCAAAAAACCAGTTTTTGAACCAAAAAATTTTGATTTTCACCCCACAGCCTGGAGACCGGGACACGGATCGCGAACCAGAATTCAGGGATGAAGGGTGAGTACTATTTATACTATAAACTGAAACTATTTTTGCAAAAAATTTGGAAAAAACACTAAATTTTGAGAATTTACTTTGAAAAAATCGAAAAATTCCTAAGTGTGGTAAGGGATGAAGTCCTGACGCGCGTGTGTGCGTGCGATATGGTCAGTACGTAGGCGGAGGCCTAGTTTAGTCTAAATCCGCTGAAAACAGCTTCAAAATCGCACGTCTAGAAGTGAAGATATCGACGTTTGTGTTTTTGACTCGATCCCTAAGGTGGATTTCGGGTACCAGCAGCAATGTATGAAAAAACTATTTTTTAAAAATGTGAATGTTTTATTCGAGCTAGGGGCGCGGCCGAGGTGTCCAGAGACGCGTCTCCGCGCGGGCTAGCTATATGTGGAATAAAACAGGGTAGGTGCCGAACAAAAATTTTGAGTTTTGGTCAAAAAACCAGTTTTTGAACCAAAAAATTTTGATTTTCACCCCACAGCCTGGAGACCGGGACACGGATCGCGAACCAGAATTCAGGGATGAAGGGTGAGTACTATTTATACTATAAACTGAAACTATTTTTGCAAAAAATTTGGAAAAAACACTAAATTTTGAGAATTTACTTTGAAAAAATCGAAAAATTCCTAAGTGTGGTAAGGGATGAAGTCCTGACGCGCGTGTGTGCGTGCGATATGGTCAGTACGTAGGCGGAGGCCTAGTTTAGTCTAAATCCGCTGAAAACAGCTTCAAAATCGCACGTCTAGAAGTGAAGATATCGACGTTTGTGTTTTTGACTCGATCCCTAAGGTGGATTTCGGGTACCAGCAGCAATGTATGAAAAAACTATTTTTTAAAAATGTGAATGTTTTATTCGAGCTAGGGGCGCGGCCGAGGTGTCCAGAGACGCGTCTCCGCGCGGGCTAGCTATATGTGGAATAAAACAGGGTAGGTGCCGAACAAAAATTTTGAGTTTTGGTCAAAAAACCAGTTTTTGAACCAAAAAATTTTGATTTTCACCCCACAGCCTGGAGACCGGGACACGGATCGCGAACCAGAATTCAGGGATGAAGGGTGAGTACTATTTATACTATAAACTGAAACTATTTTTGCAAAAAATTTGGAAAAAACACTAAATTTTGAGAATTTACTTTGAAAAAATCGAAAAATTCCTAAGTGTGGTAAGGGATGAAGTCCTGACGCGCGTGTGTGCGTGCGATATGGTCAGTACGTAGGCGGAGGCCTAGTTTAGTCTAAATCCGCTGAAAACAGCTTCAAAATCGCACGTCTAGAAGTGAAGATATCGACGTTTGTGTTTTTGACTCGATCCCTAAGGTGGATTTCGGGTACGAGCAGCAATGTATGAAAAAACTATTTTTTAAAAATGTGAATGTTTTATTCGAGCTAGGGGCGCGGCCGAGGTGTCCAGAGACGCGTCTCCGCGCGGGCTAGCTATATGTGGAATAAAACAGGGTAGGTGCCGAACAAAAATTTTGAGTTTTGGTCAAAAAACCAGTTTTTGAACCAAAAAATTTTGATTTTCACCCCACAGCCTGGAGACCGGGACACGGATCGCGAACCAGAATTCAGGGATGAAGGGTGAGTACTATTTATACTATAAACTGAAACTATATTTGCAAAAAATTTGGAAAAAACACTAAATTTTGAGAATTTACTTTGAAAAAATCGAAAAATTCCTAAGTGTGGTAAGGGATGAAGTCCTGACGCGCGTGTGTGCGTGCGATATGGTCAGTACGTAGGCGGAGGCCTAGTTTAGTCTAAATCCGCTGAAAACAGCTTCAAAATCGCACGTCTAGAAGTGAAGATATCGACGTTTGTGTTTTTGACTCGATCCCTAAGGTGGATTTCGGGTACGAGCAGCAATGTATGAAAAAACTATTTTTTAAAAATGTGAATGTTTTATTCGAGCTAGGGGCGCGGCCGAGGTGTCCAGAGACGCGTCTCCGCGCGGGCTAGCTATATGTGGAATAAAAACGGGTAGGTGCCGAACAAATATTTTGAGTTTTGGTCAAAAAACCAGTTTTTGAACCAAAAAATTTTGATTTTCACCCCACAGCCTGGAGACCGGGACACGGAACGCGAACCAGAATTCAGGGATGAAGGGTGAGTACTATTTATACTATAAACTGGAACTATTTTTGCAAAAAATTTGGAAGAAACACTAAATTTTGAGGATTTACTTTGAAAAATCGAAAAATTTCTAAGTGCGGTAAGGGATGAAGTCCTGACGCGCGTGTAAATGCGTGCGATATGGTCAGTACGTAGGCGGAGGCCTAGTTTAGTCTAAATCCGCTGAAAACAGCTTCAAAATCGCACGTCTAGAAGTGAAGATATCGACAATTGTGTTTTTGACTCGATCCCTAAGGTGGTTTTTGGGTGCTAACAGAGATGTATGAAAAAGACTATTTTTTGGAAAAATCTATGTTTTATTCGAGCTAGGGGCGCGGCCGAGGTGTCCAGAGACGCGTCTCCGCGCGGGCTAGCTATATGTGGAATAAAAACGGGTAGGTGCCGAACAAATATTTTGAGTTTTGGTCAAAAAACCAGTTTTTGAACCAAAAAATTTTGATTTTCACCCCACAGCCTGGAGACCGGGACACGGAACGCGAACCAGAATTCAGGGATGAAGGGTGAGTACTATTTATACTATAAACTGGAACTATTTTTGCAAAAAATTTGGAAGAAACACTAAATTTTGAGGATTTACTTTGAAAAATCGAAAAATTTCTAAGTGCGGTAAGGGATGAAGTCCTGACGCGCGTGTAAATGCGTGCGATATGGTCAGTACGTAGGCGGAGGCCTAGTTTAGTCTAAATCCGCTGAAAACAGCTTCAAAATCGCACGTCTAGAAGTGAAGATATCGACAATTGTGTTTTTGACTCGATCCCTATTTTTTTTTTTTTTTTTTTTTTTTCGGATGGGAAATCATCAAATGACTTCTCCCGCTCTGGGCTGAGCAGGAGGGAGTGTCAGACTTTTACTGACTAAAACCCATCCATGTTCCTTCATCGCCCTTTGTGTTCCGGGGCCACGGTATCTCTTTCGAATAGTCCCGCAGCCCCGGCAGGCTTCGGTCCTTGCGGACCCCTTCACTATTGCTGACTCTCTTTGAGGCGCGCGTGGAACACGAACGCGCCGTCGACACGGCCTGTCGTCATGAGACGAACGGACGGCGAGCTAGCCCATAGCTCCCCGTCCACAGGCCCGCGCCTACGGTGGCCGGAAGCCACCACGTGGCCCCCGACGCCCGGGGCGTCTCCCGCGGCGGCCGGGACGTGAGGATATCTCCCTCTCACGTTCCGCCACCTCCTTCGCTAGCATGACTGCTTCGCAGAAGGAGGTGACGGCGTCCCATTCCGTCTCGCTCCGGACCATGGCACGAACCAGGGCCGGAAGCGAGAGGTCGCCGCCGCCAATCGCCACCTCGAGGACACGGCGGTGCTCCACCCAAGCAGGGCACACCTCCACCGTGTGCTCCACCGTGTCCTCCGGTCGATTGACTCGATCCCTAAGGTGGTTTTTGGGTGCTAACAGAGATGTATGAAAAAGACTATTTTTTGGAAAAATCTATGTTTTATTCGAGCTAGGGGCGCGGCCGAGGTGTCCAGAGACGCGTCTCCGCGCGGGCTAGCTATATGTGGAATAAAAACGGGTAGGTGCCGAACAAATATTTTGAGTTTTGGTCAAAAAACCAGTTTTTGAACCAAAAAATTTTGATTTTCACCCCACAGCCTGGAGACCGGGACACGGAACGCGAACCAGAATTCAGGGATGAAGGGTGAGTACTATTTATACTATAAACTGGAACTATTTTTGCAAAAAATTTGGAAGAAACACTAAATTTTGAGGATTTACTTTGAAAAATCGAAAAATTTCTAAGTGCGGTAAGGGATGAAGTCCTGACGCGCGTGTAAATGCGTGCGATATGGTCAGTACGTAGGCGGAGGCCTAGTTTAGTCTAAATCCGCTGAAAACAGCTTCAAAATCGCACGTCTAGAAGTGAAGATATCGACAATTGTGTTTTTGACTCGATCCCTAAGGTGGTTTTTGGGTGCTAACAGAGATGTATGAAAAAGACTATTTTTTGGAAAAATCTATGTTTTATTCGAGCTAGGGGCGCGGCCGAGGTGTCCAGAGACGCGTCTCCGCGCGGGCTAGCTATATGTGGAATAAAAACGGGTAGGTGCCGAACAAATATTTTGAGTTTTGGTCAAAAAACCAGTTTTTGAACCAAAAAATTTTGATTTTCACCCCACAGCCTGGAGACCGGGACACGGAACGCGAACCAGAATTCAGGGATGAAGGGTGAGTACTATTTATACTATAAACTGGAACTATTTTTGCAAAAAATTTGGAAGAAACACTAAATTTTGAGGATTTACTTTGAAAAATCGAAAAATTTCTAAGTGCGGTAAGGGATGAAGTCCTGACGCGCGTGTAAATGCGTGCGATATGGTCAGTACGTAGGCGGAGGCCTAGTTTAGTCTAAATCCGCTGAAAACAGCTTCAAAATCGCACGTCTAGAAGTGAAGATATCGACAATTGTGTTTTTGACTCGATCCCTTTTTTTTTTTTTTTTTTCGGATGGGAAATCATCAAATGACTTCTCCCGCTCTGGGCTGAGCAGGAGGGAGTGTCAGACTTTTACTGACTAAAACCCATCCATGTTCCTTCATCGCCCTTTGTGTTCCGGGGCCACGGTATCTCTTTCGAATAGTCCCGCAGCCCCGGCAGGCTTCGGCCCTTGCGGACCCCTTCCTTATTGCTGACTCTCTTTGAGGCGCGCGTGGAACACGAACGCGCCGTCGACACGGCCTGTCGTCATGAGACGTACGGACGGCGAGCTAGCCCATAGCTCCCCGTCCACAGGCCCGCGCCTACGGTGGCCGGAAGCCACCACGTGGTCCCCGACGCCCGGGGCGTCTCCCGCGGCGGCCGGGACGTAAGGATCTCTCCCTGTCCTGTTCCGCCACCTCCTTCGCTAGCATGACTGCTTCGCAGAAGGAGGTGACGGCGTCCCATTCCGTCTCGCTCCGGACCATGGCACGAACCAGGGTCGGGAGCGAGAGGTCGCCGCCGCCGATTGCCACCTCGAGGACACGGCGGTGCTCCACCCAAGCGGGGCACACCTCCACAGTATGCTCCACCGTGTCCTCCGGCCTATCCTCACAGTGATAGCACCCGGGCGTTTCCTCCCGCCCGATTCGGTGCAGGAACTTACCGAAACATCCGTGTCCGGTAAGAACCTGCGTCAGGCGGAAGGTGAGGACGCCGTGGCGTCTCTCCAGCCACTCCTCAAAGAGGGGACTTATCGCCACTATTGTGGCGTGCCCTGCACGGGGTTGCGATAGTCGCTCTCTCCATGTCGCCATGAGATCCCGCCGGAAGTCCGTCCGCTGAGCGACAATTTGCCGCGGCAGCGGAGTTTCCCCCCGGCGTAGCGCCTCCGCGCGCCACTCATGTAGGCGCGCGAGGACTATTGCCTCCAGATCCCATGGCGGCAATCCGGCAAGGAGGTTCGCCGCCTCGCGGGAGATCGTGCGGTACCCCCGGACCAGCCTTACGGCTACCACCTTCTGGGGCACGTTCAAGTGGTGGGCGGCACGCCGCCTCAATGAACGTGCCCACACCGGGGCCCCGTAAAGGGCCATGGACCGCACGACTCCCGCGTAGAGCCTCCGGCAGGAGGCGTTCGGCCCCCCCAGGTTGGGCAGGAGCCGCCTGAAGGCAGCCCCTGTCCGCTCCAGTCTGGGGGCCAAACGTCGGAAATGCTCCACGAAGTTCCACCGGCTGTCGAGGACAAGTCCCAGGTACTTCAACGTCGACTCGACGCCGATGGAAACCCCTCCTGCCATCACTGAGGATCCCGGAGGTGGCGCATTCCGAGGCCCATGAAAGCACATGGCCTCGGACTTGTGCAATGCCACCTCGAGACCCAGTTGCCGGATCCTCTCAACGACTATCGCAACCCCGCGTGTCATATTGTCGGCCGCCGCCTCGTGCGACCTCCCCTGTGCCAGCACCAGCGTGTCGTCAGCGTAGCAAACTACGCTGACACCGCTAGGGAGGTCGGCGCGCAGCACCCAGTCGTACCCGATGTTCCACAAGGACGGCCCCAGAACCGATCCCTGTGGAACACCGCACGACATCTCTCGCCGGTTCCAGTCTCCGCTGCGACCGGGGTAGATGACGGCCCTATCCGTCAGGTAGTCCCCGACCACACGACGAAGGTAGGTCGGCACCCGGTGATACCGGAGTGCCTCCCTTATGCAGCTCCAGGGCATGGAGTTGAAGGCGTTGGCGATGTCGAGAGACACCGCCAAGACCACCCCACCCCTGGACACCGCATCCCTCGTCGTGAGGGCTCTCACGCGCATGATGGCGTCCACCGTAGAGCGCCCCTTGCGGAAACCATATTGGTGTTCCGCAAGGTCCGGCCCCGTCCCCGCAAGGTGCTCGACGAGGCGGTTTGCAATGACTCTTTCAAAGAGCTTGCCCACCTCGTCGAGCAACACCACGGGCCGGTAGGCGGACGGAGAGTCCGCCGGGCGCCCCGGCTTCCGGATGAGGACCAGCTTCCCCGTCTTCCAGCGAAGCGGGAACTGGCCCCTCTCCAAGCATGCGCTTAAGAACCCCTCCAGTCGGGGACCGAGAGCCTCCGAGGCCAGGACCCAGGCTTTGCCAGGCAAGCCGTCGGGTCCCGGGGCGGTATTTTTGGCACTGAGCCTGCGTACCGCCACTCTCAGTTCTACCCCGGTCACTTCCGGAGCGTCGTCGTCGTCGCTTCCGTGGTCCGCTTCCGGCACCGCAGCCGGCGGAGCCATAGGCGGGGGCGGGTGTTCCCCTCGCGAGGGGAACAGAGCGCTCACCACGTCCTCCACGAGCTGAGGCCGGAGACTCTGCGTCAGGGGGGGGGCCCAGGTGCGGAGTTTATCCCGCACCATCTTGTAAGGGCGCCCCCACGGATCTCTGTCGAGAGCCCCCAGCATCTCCTCGCGGGCCAGATCTCTGGCCCGCAGGACAGCCCCGCGGAGGGCGGTCTTCGCCGCTCTGTAGCCCTCATATAGCTCCGCCTCAATGGCTGCCGCATTCGGTGGGCGAATGCGGAGCTTGACTCGATCCCTAAGGTGGTTTTTGGGTGCTAACAGAGATGTATGAAAAAGACTATTTTTTGGAAAAATCTATGTTTTATTCGAGCTAGGGGCGCGGCCGAGGTGTCCAGAGACGCGTCTCCGCGCGGGCTAGCTATATGTGGAATAAAAACGGGTAGGTGCCGAACAAATATTTTGAGTTTTGGTCAAAAAACCAGTTTTTGAACCAAAAAATTTTGATTTTCACCCCACAGCCTGGAGACCGGGACACGGAACGCGAACCAGAATTCAGGGATGAAGGGTGAGTACTATTTATACTATAAACTGGAACTATTTTTGCAAAAAATTTGGAAGAAACACTAAATTTTGAGGATTTACTTTGAAAAATCGAAAAATTTCTAAGTGCGGTAAGGGATGAAGTCCTGACGCGCGTGTAAATGCGTGCGATATGGTCAGTACGTAGGCGGAGGCCTAGTTTAGTCTAAATCCGCTGAAAACAGCTTCAAAATCGCACGTCTAGAAGTGAAGATATCGACAATTGTGTTTTTGACTCGATCCCTAAGGTGGTTTTTGGGTGCTAACAGAGATGTATGAAAAAGACTATTTTTTGGAAAAATCTATGTTTTATTCGAGCTAGGGGCGCGGCCGAGGTGTCCAGAGACGCGTCTCCGCGCGGGCTAGCTATATGTGGAATAAAAACGGGTAGGTGCCGAACAAATATTTTGAGTTTTGGTCAAAAAACCAGTTTTTGAACCAAAAAATTTTGATTTTCACCCCACAGCCTGGAGACCGGGACACGGAACGCGAACCAGAATTCAGGGATGAAGGGTGAGTACTATTTATACTATAAACTGGAACTATTTTTGCAAAAAATTTGGAAGAAACACTAAATTTTGAGGATTTACTTTAAAAAATCGAAAAATTTCTAAGTGCGGTAAGGGATGAAGTCCTGACGCGCGTGTAAATGCGTGCGATATGGTCAGTACGTAGGCGGAGGCCTAGTTTAGTCTAAATCCGCTGAAAACAGCTTCAAAATCGCACGTCTAGAAGTGAAGATATCGACAATTGTGTTTTTGACTCGATCCCTAAGGTGGTTTTTGGGTGCTAACAGAGATGTATGAAAAAGACTATTTTTTGAAAGAAAAATTTCTAAGTGCGGTAAGGGATGAAGTCCTGACGCGCGTGTAAATGCGTGCGATATGGTCAGTACGTAGGCGGAGGCCTAGTTTAGTCTAAATCCGCTGAAAACAGCTTCAAAATCGCACGTCTAGAAGTGAAGATATCGACAATTGTGTTTTTGACTCGATCCCTTTTTTTTTTTTTTTTTTTTTTTTTTTTTTTTCGGATGGGAAATCATCAAATGACTTCTCCCGCTCTGGGCTGAGCAGGAGGGAGTGTCAGACTTTTACTGACTAAAACCCATCCATGTTCCTTCATCGCCCTTTGTGTTCCGGGGCCACGGTATCTCTTTCGAATAGTCCCGCAGCCCCGGCAGGCTTCGGTCCTTGCGGACCCCTTCACTATTGCTGACTCTCTTTGAGGCGCGCGTGGAACACGAACGCGCCGTCGACACGGCCTGTCGTCATGAGACGAACGGACGGCGAGCTAGCCCATAGCTCCCCGTCCACAGGCCCGCGTCTACGGTGGCCGGAAGCCACCACGTGGCCCCCGACGCCCGGGGCGTCTCCCGCGGCGGCCGGGACGTGAGGATCTCTCCCTGTCCTGTTCCGCCACCTCCTTCGCTAGCATGACTGCTTCGCAGAAGGAGGTGACGGCGTCCCATTCCGTCTCGCTCCGGACCATGGATTGAACCAAGGCCGGGAGCGAGAGGTCGCCGCCGCCAATCGCCGTTACGAGGACACGGCGGTGCTCCGCCCAAGCGGGGCACACCTCCACCGTGTGCTCCACCGTGTCCTCCGGTCGATCCTCACAATGGTGACACCCGGGCGTCTCCTCCCGCCCGATTCGGTGCAGGAACTTACCGAAGCATCCGTGTCCGGTAAGAACCTGCGTCAGGCGGAAGGTGAGGACGCCGTGGCGTCTCTCCAGCCACTCCTCAAAGAGGGGACTTATCGCCACTATTGTGGCGTGCCCTGCACGGGGTTGCGATAGTCGCTCTCTCCATGTCGCCATGAGATCCCGCCGGAAGTCCGTCCGCTGAGCGACAATTTGCCGCGGCAGCGGAGTTTCCCCCCGGCGTAGCGCCTCCGCGCGCCACTCATGTAGGCGCGCGAGGACTATTGCCTCCAGATCCCATGGCGGCAATCCGGCAAGGAGGTTCGCCGCCTCGCGGGAGATCGTGCGGTACCCCCGGACCAGCCTTACGGCTACCACCTTCTGGGGCACGTTCAAGTGGTGGGCGGCACGCCGCTTCAATGAACGTGCCCACACCGGGGCCCCGTAAAGGGCCATGGACCGCACGACTCCCGCGTAGAGCCTCCGGCAGGAGGCGTTCGGCCCCCCCAGGTTGGGCAGGAGCCGCCTGAAGGCAGCCCCTGTCCGCTCCAGTTTGGGGGCCAAACGTCGGAAATGCTCCACGAAGTTCCACCGGCTGTCGAGGACAAGTCCCAGGTACTTCAACGTCGACTCGACGCCGATGGAAACCCCTCCTGCCATCACTGAGGATCCCGGAGGTGGCGCATTCCGAGGCCCATGAAAGCACATGGCCTCGGACTTGTGCAATGCCACCTCGAGACCCAGTTGCCGGATCCTCTCAACGACTATCGCAACCCCGCGTGTCATAACTTCGGCCGCCGCCTCATGCGACCCCCCCTGTGCGAGCACCAGCGTGTCGTCCGCATAGCAGACCACGCTGACGCCGCTAGGGAGGTCGGCGCGCAGCACCCAGTCGTAACCGATGTTCCACAAGGATGGGCCTAGAACCGATCCCTGCGGAACACCGCACGACATCTCTCGCCGGTTCCAGTCTCCACTGCGACCGGGGTAGATGACGTACCTGTCTGCCAGGTAGTCCCCGACCACACGACGGAGGTAGGTCGGCACCCGGTGATACCGGAGTGCCTCCCTTATGCAGCTCCAGGGCATGGAGTTGAAGGCATTGGCGATGTCGAGAGACACCGCCAAGACAACCCCACCCCGGGACACCGCATCCCCCGTCGTGAGGGCCCTCACGCGCATGATGGCGTCCACCGTAGAGCGCCCCTTGCGGAAACCATACTGGTGTTCCGCAAGGTCCGGCCCCATCCCCGCAAGGTGCTCGGCGAGGCGGTTTGCAACTACTCTTTCAAAGAGCTTGCCCACCTCGTCGAGCAGCACCACGGGCCGGTAGGCGGACGGAGAGTCCGCCGGGCGCCCCGGCTTCCGGATGAGGACCAGCTTCCCCGTCTTCCAACGAAGCGGGAACTGGCCTCTCTCCAAACATGCGCTAAAGAGCCCTTCCAGTCGGGGCCCGAGAGCCTCCGAGGCCAGGACCCAGGCTTTGCCAGGCAAGCCGTCGGGTCCCGGGGCGGTATTTTTGGCACCTAGCCTTCGTACCGCCACTCTCAGGTCTACCCCGGTCACTTCAGGAGCGTCGTCGTCGTCACTTTGGTGGTCCGCTTCCGGCACCGCAGCCGGCGGAGCCATAGGCGGGGGCGGGTGTTCCCCTCGCGAGGGGAACAGAGCGCTCACCACGTCCTCCACGAGCTGAGGCCGGAGACTCTGCGTCAGCGGGGGGGCCCAGGTGCGGAGTTTATCCCGCACCATCTTGTAAGGGCGCCCCCACGGATCTCTGTCGAGAGCCCCCAGCATCTCCTCGCGGGCCAGATCTCTGGCCCGCAGGACAGCCTCGCGGAGGGCGGTCTTCGCCGCTCTGTAGCCCTCATAGAGCTCCGCCTCAATGGCTGCCGCATTCGGTGGGCGAATGCGGAGCCTGCGGTGCCTGGCGTACCGGTGTCGCGCAGCCACACACGCCTCCCGTAGGGACGTCAGCTCTCGCGACCACCAGTACACCTGACGCCGGGCGCTTCCTGGCCGGACTCGGGGCATTGCCACGTCACATATGTCGGACATGGCCTCCTGGAACCACCCTGCCTCATCATTGACGTCGGCAGGCCTGTCCGGTGATGTCACCCAGGCCTGCACGATCGAGGCTTCCAGGAGGAGCTCCCGGTCCAGCTGCTTCAGCGCCCAACGCGGACCACTCGGGGCCTGTTGGACCGGCGCGCTTGAGGTCTGGGTGGAGACGTCGAACCGGATGTACCGGTGGTCGGAATAGGTCTCCACCCCCTCCATGACGCGCCAGTCAACGACACGCGGTGACAGGGCGGGGCTAGCGAACGAAATGTCCACCACCGACTCGCCCCGCATCCTCACGCACGTGGCGACAGAACCCCGATTTAGGACGACCAGGCCCTTCTCCAGGGCCCAGTCCTCCACCATCCTTCCCCGCACGTCTGTGCAACGGGAACCCCAAGCCAAGTTCTTGGCATTGAAGTCCCCGAGGACAAGCACGGGGAGGGAATGGTTTCCGACGACGACACTCAACTCTGCGAGAGAGTTGTGGAACTCGGCGAGAGTTCGGCTCGGGGAGAAGTAGACACCCACTACGACGATCTCCCCGAACCGGGCTGCTACGCACCCCCGACCCCTCCTGACACTTTCAAGGGTCGGGGTGCCGGCGGCGGCCGACGACACTATGGTCACTGAGCCGCTTAGGTCCGCCACCCAGTCTTCCCTGGGCCAGACGAAATACGGCTCAGCGACCACAGCGATGTTAATCAACCACTGCGCCATGCTCTGGAGCAATAGATCCTGAGCGCAGGCGCAGTGGTTGATGTTCGCTTGGAGGAAGCGCAATGGGGCCGTTATTGGCACTCCATTACCGCTTCCTCCAACCTGGCCCCCTGTGAGGGCCCCTCTGTGGCGGCGACAGAGGGAGCGGCAGCGGCGGCAGTTGCGGCTGCGGCGGTGGCGACGGTGGCGGTGGCGGCGGAGGGCCTACCCTTTCCTCGGGTGGCCTTGGTGGGTGGAGCGCAGGCCTTGCTTCCAGCCCGGTGTTCGGCCGGCTTGCCAGCCGCCGCACATGCATCGCAGTGCGGCGTGGCACAGCAAGCCGCGGACACATGACCGGGCTGACTGCAGCGGAAGCATAGCCCGCTGCGGTCCACCTCCGAGGCGCACCGGACTGACACGTGGTGTCCCACGTGGCACCGGTAGCACCTCAGAGGTCTGGGCTCCAGCAGCTTAACCTGCGCTGAAACCCAGCCCACCAATAGCCTTCGGCCCTCCACAATTGTTTTCGCCGCCGTCACAGGGCAGCATACCGTAACGGTATGCATACCCGTGGGGTCCGGACGTAGGGTGCCTGCCCTGACCTGCTCAGCAGGGCACCCTCCGGACCTGGCGACGGCGGCCACCACCTCCTCCTTGGTCACCGAGTCGTCCAGACCCAAGATGCGCAGGTCTGCGCATCTGACGGGCCTGGACACTCGGGCCTCGTCCGCGTTTAGGGACGCTCTGAGCTTCTCCGCTAGAGCGTCAGCGGACGGGCCACTGGCCTCCCCGGGGACCTCGAGCATACGAGCCCCCGTCGCTGTGACCTTCAGCCGGAGGCCCCCGGTGATCCCGAGCTCCCCGAGGTCCACCGCCTCCTTTGCCTTTGCCAGCAGGTCGCGGTAGGACACGCCCCTCTGTTCCGCTTCCGGCTGTAGTGTGATCACTACAGCCGCGGTCTTAGGGGCGCGGAGCCTAGCCGCGATCTTGCGCTCCCTGAACTGGCGCTGCCGCTCCTTGTTTCGGGCCTTTTTGGCCGCCTTCCGCCCCTTCCTCTTCTCCCCGACCACCTGCCATCCGGCTTCAGCCGCGGCAGGTGTAGGGGGCTGCTGGGAGGGCGGTGGCGGCGGCGGCGGCTGACGTGCCGCCGGCGCTGGCCCGCTCGTCACTGGCATCGGCGGCTGCACAGTCACCGCCTGTGCAGCCGCCTTGCCCTTCCTCCCCTTGGGCGCCTTCTTAGCCGGCGCCGGCTTCGCCGGAGCCGGCTTTGGGGGAGGGGCCACCACTGCTGTGCCGGAGGGCCGGCTGGACGGCCCCGGTCTGGGTGCGGCAGCCGTAGCCGCCGCGTACGAGGCCGCCTTCGGGCCCGTGGCCGCCTTGCTTGCCGCCAGAGGGGGGCGCAAAACAATTCCCTCCAGGACGGAAAACCGTGCCTGGAAGGAGGCCAGCTCCTGGCGAACCAGGTTCAAGACCTGGTTCTCCACCGGCTCAGGCTGGCTCTGCCGCTGCTGCGGACCCCCCTTCTGAGGCGCCACGCGGGAGCCAGACTCCCGCAGACTGGCCAGGTCTGCTAGGAGCCTGGCGTTCTCCTTTTGGAGAGCTTCCGTGGCTGCCGACAGGCGGGCCACCTCCGCCCTCAGTTTGGCCAACTCCGCCCCATCCACCGTAGGAGGAGGAGGAGGAGGAGGAGGAGGCCCGCCAAAGTTGGCCTCCGCTGCCGCCATGATGGAGGCAGAAGCCGCGGGTATGGCCCTGAGTTTTGATGAAGTCTTCATCTTCAGGGCCACGCCTCTAATCGCGGCCTCTACCTCCTTCGCGAATCTGGTCTTACGCTCCACATCGGAGCCGCCAGGTGCACCTGCCTCGTCGCCAGATCCTGGAGCAGCATTGCTGCCCGGGTGGCGCCCCTCCTCGGCAAGCCTTGCCGATTTCTCGGCCCTCACGGAGGCAGATAGCCCCCTCCCTTTGCCCCGGATCCCACCACGCTTGTTGGTGGGGATCTTTCGGGCCGAGGCCTCCTCCTCTCCGGATGACGACCCACGGTCGCCATCCCGCCTGGGCCGCTTGCGGAAGAACTTGCCGTTCTCCGCAGCGGCTCCATCACTCGCGCGGCGGGAGCTCCCTGAGCCTCCCGCACTCGCATCGCTGGATGCGAGGTCGGACTCCGACCCCGCATCCCTCCTCTCCTCTTTCTTGCCGTTGCCGGCGGTTTTGGTTGGTTTGTTTGAAATATCCATATTTGAACCCACGAGTATGGGGGAAATAAACTCCTAACTAGGCAGAGACCCCTGTACCTAGTAGGGCAGATTCTTAGTATTTATTACTCGCCAGGGGGTCTGCAGGTACCCTGGCGAGGAGCGCACTAGCGACTGATTCGTTCTGTGGAACACCCGTCAGCCATACATCCCCTCGCGGTGCGTCGCCGCTTGGGATTCGGGGTGACTTTTTATAGAGGTTGTCTACCTCGCGGTCCGGGCGGTTAAGCCAAGACCCTCGGTCCCTGTCGAAGCCGCGAGACCTGATCCACGACACTTCGACGTTGGGATTACGAGACCGGCGGTGACAGAGGAGGACGATCCTTCTCTGTCTGCTCGGAGGCAGGGTAAGTGCACACCGAGCCCGCCCTCACTCCTCTGCTGTGCCCTCTGCTAAACAGAGGGCACGCAAAGGAACGCACCTTTGGTCCAGGTCGGACCCCACCCATGTCAGAATAATTGGCCGCGGCAGTACCACTCCCCGAGGGATAAGAGGAAATTCTCATTTCCCCTCATTCCCCGGAGAAGGATACTGCCGCGCCCGGGGTGCACCGGCCCAGCAGCTGCTCTTCCCTCCAGACGTATCGAGAGGGACGAGCAGCCGCCGGACACACGTGGAGGACTTCTGACTTCGCACCCCTTGACTCGATCCCTAAGGTGGTTTTTGGGTGCTAACAGAGATGTATGAAAAAGACTATTTTTTGGAAAAATCTATGTTTTATTCGAGCTAGGGGCGCGGCCGAGGTGTCCAGAGACGCGTCTCCGCGCGGGCTAGCTATATGTGGAATAAAAACGGGTAGGTGCCGAACAAATATTTTGAGTTTTGGTCAAAAAACCAGTTTTTGAACCAAAAAATTTTGATTTTCACCCCACAGCCTGGAGACCGGGACACGGAACGCGAACCAGAATTCAGGGATGAAGGGTGAGTACTATTTATACTATAAACTGGAACTATTTTTGCAAAAAATTTGGAAGAAACACTAAATTTTGAGGATTTACTTTGAAAAATCGAAAAATTTCTAAGTGCGGTAAGGGATGAAGTCCTGACGCGCGTGTAAATGCGTGCGATATGGTCAGTACGTAGGCGGAGGCCTAGTTTAGTCTAAATCCGCTGAAAACAGCTTCAAAATCGCACGTCTAGAAGTGAAGATATCGACAATTGTGTTTTTGACTCGATCCCTAAGGTGGTTTTTGGGTGCTAACAGAGATGTATGAAAAAGACTATTTTTTGGAAAAATCTATGTTTTATTCGAGCTAGGGGCGCGGCCGAGGTGTCCAGAGACGCGTCTCCGCGCGGGCTAGCTATATGTGGAATAAAAACGGGTAGGTGCCGAACAAATATTTTGAGTTTTGGTCAAAAAACCAGTTTTTGAACCAAAAAATTTTGATTTTCACCCCACAGCCTGGAGACCGGGACACGGAACGCGAACCAGAATTCAGGGATGAAGGGTGAGTACTATTTATACTATAAACTGGAACTATTTTTGCAAAAAATTTGGAAGAAACACTAAATTTTGAGGATTTACTTTGAAAAATCGAAAAATTTCTAAGTGCGGTAAGGGATGAAGTCCTGACGCGCGTGTAAATGCGTGCGATATGGTCAGTACGTAGGCGGAGGCCTAGTTTAGTCTAAATCCGCTGAAAACAGCTTCAAAATCGCACGTCTAGAAGTGAAGATATCGACAATTGTGTTTTTGACTCGATCCCTAAGGTGGATTTCGGGTACTAGCAGCAATGTATGAAAAAACTATTTTTTAAAAATGTGAATGTTTTTTTTCAAGCTAGGGGCGCGGGCGGGGTGTCCAGAGACGCGTCTCCGCGCGGGCTAGCTAAATATGGAATAAAAACGGGTAGGTGCCGAACAAAAATTTTGAGTTTTGGTCAAAAAACCAGTTTTTGAACCAAAAAATTTTGATTTTCACCCCACAGCCTGGAGACCGGGACACGGAACGCGAACCAGAATTCAGGGATGAAGGGTGAGTACTATTTATACTATAAACTGAAACTATTTTTACAAAAAATTTGGAAGAAAAACTAAATTTTGAGGATTTACTTTGAAAAATCGAAAAATTCCTAAGTGTGTTAAGGGATGAAGTCCTGACGCGCGTGTGTGCGTGCGATATGGTCAGTACGTAGGCGGAGGCCTAGTTTAGTCTAAATCCGCTGAAAACAGCTTCAAAATCGCACGTCTAGAAGTGAAGATATCGACAATTGTGTTTTTGACTCGATCCCTAAGGTGGATTTCGGGTACTAGCAGCAATGTATGAAAAAACTATTTTTTAAAAATGTGAATGTTTTTTTTCAAGCTAGGGGCGCGGGCGGGGTGTCCAGAGACGCGTCTCCGCGCGGGCTAGCTAAATATGGAATAAAAACGGGTAGGTGCCGAACAAAAATTTTGAGTTTTGGTCAAAAAACCAGTTTTTGAACCAAAAAATTTTGATTTTCACCCCACAGCCTGGAGACCGGGACACGGAACGCGAACCAGAATTCAGGGATGAAGGGTGAGTACTATTTATACTATAAACTGAAACTATTTTTACAAAAAATTTGGAAGAAAAACTAAATTTTGAGGATTTACTTTGAAAAATCGAAAAATTCCTAAGTGTGTTAAGGGATGAAGTCCTGACGCGCGTGTGTGCGTGCGATATGGTCAGTACGTAGGCGGAGGCCTAGTTTAGTCTAAATCCGCTGAAAACAGCTTCAAAATCGCACGTCTAGAAGTGAAGATATCGACAATTGTGTTTTTGACTCGATCCCTAAGGTGGATTTCGGGTACTAGCAGCAATGTATGAAAAAACTATTTTTTAAAAATGTGAATGTTTTTTTTCAAGCTAGGGGCGCGGGCGGGGTGTCCAGAGACGCGTCTCCGCGCGGGCTAGCTAAATATGGAATAAAAACGGGTAGGTGCCGAACAAAAATTTTGAGTTTTGGTCAAAAAACCAGTTTTTGAACCAAAAAATTTTGATTTTCACCCCACAGCCTGGAGACCGGGACACGGAACGCGAACCAGAATTCAGGGATGAAGGGTGAGTACTATTTATACTATAAACTGAAACTATTTTTACAAAAAATTTGGAAGAAAAACTAAATTTTGAGGATTTACTTTGAAAAATCGAAAAATTCCTAAGTGTGTTAAGGGATGAAGTCCTGACGCGCGTGTGTGCGTGCGATATGGTCAGTACGTAGGCGGAGGCCTAGTTTAGTCTAAATCCGCTGAAAACAGCTTCAAAATCGCACGTCTAGAAGTGAAGATATCGACAATTGTGTTTTTGACTCGATCCCTAAGGTGGATTTCGGGTACTAGCAGCAATGTATGAAAAAACTATTTTTTAAAAATGTGAATGTTTTTTTTCAAGCTAGGGGCGCGGGCGGGGTGTCCAGAGACGCGTCTCCGCGCGGGCTAGCTAAATATGGAATAAAAACGGGTAGGTGCCGAACAAAAATTTTGAGTTTTGGTCAAAAAACCAGTTTTTGAACCAAAAAATTTTGATTTTCACCCCACAGCCTGGAGACCGGGACACGGAACGCGAACCAGAATTCAGGGATGAAGGGTGAGTACTATTTATACTATAAACTGAAACTATTTTTACAAAAAATTTGGAAGAAAAACTAAATTTTGAGGATTTACTTTGAAAAATCGAAAAATTCCTAAGTGTGTTAAGGGATGAAGTCCTGACGCGCGTGTGTGCGTGCGATATGGTCAGTACGTAGGCGGAGGCCTAGTTTAGTCTAAATCCGCTGAAAACAGCTTCAAAATCGCACGTCTAGAAGTGAAGATATCGACAATTGTGTTTTTGACTCGATCCCTAAGGTGGATTTCGGGTACTAGCAGCAATGTATGAAAAAACTATTTTTTAAAAATGTGAATGTTTTTTTTCAAGCTAGGGGCGCGGGCGGGGTGTCCAGAGACGCGTCTCCGCGCGGGCTAGCTAAATATGGAATAAAAACGGGTAGGTGCCGAACAAAAATTTTGAGTTTTGGTCAAAAAACCAGTTTTTGAACCAAAAAATTTTGATTTTCACCCCACAGCCTGGAGACCGGGACACGGAACGCGAACCAGAATTCAGGGATGAAGGGTGAGTACTATTTATACTATAAACTGAAACTATTTTTACAAAAAATTTGGAAGAAAAACTAAATTTTGAGGATTTACTTTGAAAAATCGAAAAATTCCTAAGTGTGTTAAGGGATGAAGTCCTGACGCGCGTGTGTGCGTGCGATATGGTCAGTACGTAGGCGGAGGCCTAGTTTAGTCTAAATCCGCTGAAAACAGCTTCAAAATCGCACGTCTAGAAGTGAAGATATCGACAATTGTGTTTTTGACTCGATCCCTAAGGTGGATTTCGGGTACTAGCAGCAATGTATGAAAAAACTATTTTTTAAAAATGTGAATGTTTTTTTTCAAGCTAGGGGCGCGGGCGGGGTGTCCAGAGACGCGTCTCCGCGCGGGCTAGCTAAATATGGAATAAAAACGGGTAGGTGCCGAACAAAAATTTTGAGTTTTGGTCAAAAAACCAGTTTTTGAACCAAAAAATTTTGATTTTCACCCCACAGCCTGGAGACCGGGACACGGAACGCGAACCAGAATTCAGGGATGAAGGGTGAGTACTATTTATACTATAAACTGAAACTATTTTTACAAAAAATTTGGAAGAAAAACTAAATTTTGAGGATTTACTTTGAAAAATCGAAAAATTCCTAAGTGTGTTAAGGGATGAAGTCCTGACGCGCGTGTGTGCGTGCGATATGGTCAGTACGTAGGCGGAGGCCTAGTTTAGTCTAAATCCGCTGAAAACAGCTTCAAAATCGCACGTCTAGAAGTGAAGATATCGACAATTGTGTTTTTGACTCGATCCCTAAGGTGGATTTCGGGTACTAGCAGCAATGTATGAAAAAACTATTTTTTAAAAATGTGAATGTTTTTTTTCAAGCTAGGGGCGCGGGCGGGGTGTCCAGAGACGCGTCTCCGCGCGGGCTAGCTAAATATGGAATAAAAACGGGTAGGTGCCGAACAAAAATTTTGAGTTTTGGTCAAAAAACCAGTTTTTGAACCAAAAAATTTTGATTTTCACCCCACAGCCTGGAGACCGGGACACGGAACGCGAACCAGAA
Organism: Xestia rhomboidea; assembly: GCA_963853795.1. Taxonomy (NCBI): domain Eukaryota; kingdom Metazoa; phylum Arthropoda; class Insecta; order Lepidoptera; family Noctuidae; genus Xestia; species Xestia rhomboidea. Next base: position 11,027,425 of record OY970786.1, read on the forward strand.
TTCAGGGATGAAGGGTGAGTACTATTTATACTATAAACTGAAACTATTTTTACAAAAAATTTGGAAGAAAAACTAAATTTTGAGGATTTACTTTGAAAAATCGAAAAATTCCTAAGTGTGTTAAGGGATGAAGTCCTGACGCGCGTGTGTGCGTGCGATATGGTCAGTACGTAGGCGGAGGCCTAGTTTAGTCTAAATCCGCTGAAAACAGCTTCAAAATCGCACGTCTAGAAGTGAAGATATCGACGGTTAGGTTAGGTTAGGTTAGGTTAGGTTAGGTTAGGTTGGGGCCGATCTGTATTTATGCTTTCGCGGTTGCACAACGACATGCTTTGCATGGTAGCATAGATGCAGGTCTACCTTACTGCCTCCTTCAGAGGCGGTAGGGTGGCGGGGTCTTGAGGGAGAGCGCTACGGTCGTGTAGATCCTCAAGGCAAGTCTGGTGTGTTCACCTTCACGTGGTTGCCGCCCTGTTCTTGGTCTAATTCCATAAGAAATAGACGCAACAAAAACCACCAGGCGCTTTCTGGGGGGGGGGGGCACATCGCACTTCGTATGATCGACTCCCGTCATGCGAAGTGCGGTGTGCGTTTCCCCTGCGTGCCCCTCTGAGCGTAGCAGAGGGCATGGCAGGGGAGTGGGGTCCTCCTTTTGCGGGGTTCTCGCAGAAGGAGGAGGCGGGGCGGCGCGGCGAGTGGATCATGCGCGGAACATGATCCTCTCGCCGCGCCGCTCCGCGGGCGGAGAGGGGGGGAAGGGGCGTCTGCCCTCCCTCCTCACGGTGACGGGCGGGCGACAGGCGCGGAGGTGCCTCCGCCCGCATTGCACCCGTCACCCCGCGGGGGGACTGGGCCTCCCGCTTCCCGGCGTGCGTGCGTGAACACCATGCTGGGGAGCGAGGAGAGGAGGCCTGGTCAGAGGTAGCCTCCCTTTGCGAGGTTCTCGCAGAGGGAGGAGGCGGGGCGGCGCGGCGAGAGGATCATGAACATCCGCATGATCCTCTCGCCGCGCCGCTCCGCGGGCGGAGAGGGGGGGAAGGGGCGTTTGCCCTCCCTCCTCACGGTGACGGGCGGGCGACAGGCACGGAGGTGCCTCCGCCCGCATTGCACCCGTCACCCCGCGGGGGGACTGGGCCTCCCGCTTCCCGGCGTGCGTGCGTGAACACCATGCTGGGGAGCGAGGAGAGGAGGCCTGGTCAGAGGTAGCCTCCCTTTGCGAGGTCCTCGCAGAGGGAGGAGGCGGGGCGGCGCGGTGGGAGGATCATGAGCAAAACATGATCCTCTCGCCGCACCGCTCCGTGGGCGGTGAGGGGGGGAAGGGGCGTTTGTCCTCCCTCCTCACGGTGACGGGCGGGCGACAGGCACGGAGGTGCCTCCGCCCGCATTGCACCCGTCACCTCGCGGGCGACTGGGCCTCCCGCTTCCCGGCGTGCGTTGGCGGACGCCATGCTGGGGAGCGCGGAGGCCTGGTCAGCGGTAGCCTCCTTTTGCGATTTCGCAAAAGGAGGAGGCGGAGCGCGCGCGGGAGGTTTTTCTCTCGCTGCGCTGCTCCGCGGGCGGAGAGGGGGGGAAGGGGCATTTGCCCTCCCTCCTCAGGGTGACGGGCGGGCGACAGGCATGGGGGTGCCTCCGCCCGCATTGCACCCGTCACCTCCGTCGGTCATTCCCGAACCCCCTCCTCCACGCCCGTGCCGTGAGGGCAAGAGGGGGGGTCCGCCTTGTGTTCGTCGGCGGGGGACTGGAAGTAAAGGCTGTGCCGGATTCCCAGTCCCCCTCCACTATGACGAAGCGGGAATGCGCTGGGTCGTTTTAGTGGGTATACCGGGTATTACACGCCCGGGGAGTCCCACATACCCCTCCCGTCCCCCGACGGGAGGGCATGCGTAATGCATTTTTTCCCAGCGTCAAAAAAAAAAAAAAAAAAAAAAGGTTAGGTTAGGTTAGGTTAGGTTTTTTTTTTTTTTTTTTTTTTTTTTTTTGTTTTGGCAGGAGTGGGAAATCCCCGCGGACACCTCGACTATCCCACAGGAATTTCTCTTGTGAGACAGTCGAGGTAGTGCCGGACTCGAACCGGCTAAAACCACACTCCTGCCCCGCCAGTGTCCCTCTGACATTATCAGAGCCCTTTCTTTCGGAGGTTTGCCTTTCTTATCCCTGAAGTTTAGGAGGCCGAATAGACCACGCTCTATTTATTTATGTTTTGCTTTTTAGTTTATTATCTATTTATGTACCTATATTTGTTAATGTTTTACTTTTATGTTTTACTGTTTATTCTACTTTATTCTACTATTCATTTTATATTCTATTAATACATACTACAATCCAATCTACATCTACTATCTATCCTACATTACTTAAGTGTTTAACTATTAATTTCAATCTATAACCTATTCCTTGATATCAGTGCCATATACTCAAAATATAGTTAATATCAATATTTTTAATTTAACAAGTACTTTTATTTTGAATCCGATCAATTCGGCACAACTTAACGATGCCACTAGGGCTGTCTTCGGTTCTCGTATAACTTGAGCCAGTTTCTCATGAAACTGACTCAAGTTGCAGTTTCTACTCTTGACAACCCCAGTGGTTCGATTTATGCGACTGCCATCTGGTTGTGCCGAATTGGTGATCACCTCGTGGTACGCGGAAGTGGGCGCATTGACAACTTTAGCAATAAGCTATTGATGCTCTGGCGAATGCGTCCCACTTCCTGCGTACCGGGCATTCACTGCTAAACGCATTGTGCTGGCGTTCCTCCATCTCGGCTCTAGTGCAGTTCACGCACACCGCTGCCTCGCCACTGAGTTTGACTGGGCAGTCCACCCTTAAGTGTGGACCGCCGCAGTGGCTGCACAGGTCAACAGGCTCCGTGCAGAGACGCTTGCCGTGACCATATGCTAGGCAGCGGGTACACTGCACCAGAGGCGACTGGTCCTCAACGCGCACTCTCTGGAGGTCAATGCGGAGCTTGCCTCCAGAGAGTGCCCGCCTCCAGACCGTGGGAGACACGCTCAGCACAACGCTGTTGACGTGCGGGTTCCTGGACTTTCTCCTAAACTTCACGGACATTCTTTGTTCCCTGTCGTCGAGGCCGTGAAAAATCTCCCGGTTCTGGTTCTTAAGGGCCTTCAGTACATCTTCATCGCTGTGCACTGACAGCACGTCCCTAAGAACCAGAAGCGGGTCGCGGTTCGTCACCTCCTCGACGACAAGGTTCTCTCCGGCCGCCTCCAATCGCGCCTTAAGCTTGCGCCTCTCCTCCTTTGTTTCGCACCCCATAATAACCTTCTGGTCCTTTGCCTTCCTCACCCTTTCTACACGCACCCAGCCCTCCTTCGCGTCCACTGCTTTTCGCACCCTTTCGAGGATTTCGGCCCCCGTATCCATTTCCTGTGTTGAGGAAACAACCACTGAGTGCAACGTCTTTCGCTCCAGGGCTGACGCCCCGGTGTGGCACTTTCCGACGGCCGCTACACTCGCGTAGGTTGTCTCCCCCACACTTTCTCTGCTGGCCAGACTGTCTCGGAGTCTGTCGAGTTTCTCGGAGTTGTCTTTTAACTCCGAGATGTGCTCCTTCATGGTTCTCAGGAGCTCAGTCTGGCCAGCAAGAACCTCAATGGAAGTGGGATGGGGGCCGAAGTCAGCAGTGGGCGCGGGTTCCGGTACGGCAATGGGTGCGGTAGGGGCCTTGTCGTGTTCGGACTCCTTGACTAGCTCATAAAGCCTGTTTATGGCCTCGAGCACCGCAGTCTTGATGTCGGTCCTGAGGTTGCGAGAGTTGCCTAAGTTTAGCTTAGCCTTGTTCAGGCAAGCTCTCGCCTCCTCAGTGCGACTGCGGTTCCTCGCCTCAGGCTTCCTGAGCAGTGACAAGAAGTCCGCAGGAGCTCGGCGCGCCCCCGGAGTGGCAGGGCCCCCTCGTGACGCCGAAGGAGTCTCATCTCCGAAAGAGATTCTCCTCCTCGCGTCAGGCGAATGCCCCGCCTTCTCCGCCGATCGCGGCGAGCCACTGGAGCCTTGGGCCCTCACGGTGCTGGATGGGGTGCGAAACATATTCAAAATTTTGGGAGCAGGTACTGTCAGAACTGACCCCTGTAAAGAGGGGGACGGAACCGCAATATCTGCCCGAGAGGAGATGTTCAAAGGGACACTGGTACTTATGTGACCCTGTAAAGGGGGGAACACAATAAGTAATATAAATAATCAAATAAAATATACAACAATAAAATGCAATAAAATACAATAAAATTACTAAATTACTAAAATATCTAAAAATAATAATATTAAAATTTCTGTAAAATTCAGGTCAAAAATTTTTTAAAAACGAGTTTCCCCTACCTATCACCTAGTTATGGGCCTAAAATATCCAAAAGGAACTATATATGAAAAATAAATTTTGCCGAAGCTCCCACGTCTACCTTCCTATAGACCAGAGGGCGGGTGGGTGGGCAAAATTTTTTCGAGCTAGGGGCGCGGTCGAGGGGTCCAGAGACGCGTCTCCGCGCGGGCTAGCTATATGTGGAATAAAACAGGGTAGGTGCCGAACAAAAATTTTGAGTTTTGGTCAAAAAACCAGTTTTTGAACCAGAAAATTTTGATTTTCACCCCACAGCCTGGAGACCGGGACACGGATCGCGAACCAGAATTCAGGGATGAAGGGTGAGTACTATTTACACTATAAACTGATGCTATTTTGGCAAAAAATTTGGAAAAAACACTAAATTTTGAGAATTTACTTTGGAAAAATCGAAAAATTCCTAAGTGTGGTAAGGGATGAAGTCCTGACGCGCGTGTGTGCGTGCGATATGGTCAGTACGTAGGCGGAGGCCTAGTTTAGTCTAAATCCGCTGAAAACAGCTTCAAAATCGCACGTCTAGAAGTGAAGATATCGACAATTGTGTTTTTGACTCGATCCCTAAGGTGGTTTTTGGGTACTAGCAGCAATGTATGAAAAAACTAATTTTTAAAAATGTGAATGTTTTATTCGAGCTAGGGGCGCGGCCGAGGTGTCCAGAGACGCGTCTCCGCGCGGGCTAGCTATATGTGGAATAAAACAGGGTAGGTGCCGAACAAAAATTTTGAGTTTTGGTCAAAAAACCAGTTTTTGAACCAGAAAATTTTGATTTTCACCCCACAGCCTGGAGACCGGGACACGGATCGCGAACCAGAATTCAGGGATGAAGGGTGAGTACTATTTACACTATAAACTGATGCTATTTTGGCAAAAAATTTGGAAAAAACACTAAATTTTGAGAATTTACTTTGGAAAAATCGAAAAATTCCTAAGTGTGGTAAGGGATGAAGTCCTGACGCGCGTGTGTGCGTGCGATATGGTCAGTACGTAGGCGGAGGCCTAGTTTAGTCTAAATCCGCTGAAAACAGCTTCAAAATCGCACGTCTAGAAGTGAAGATATCGACAATTGTGTTTTTGACTCGATCCCTAAGGTGGTTTTTGGGTACTAGCAGCAATGTATGAAAAAACTAATTTTTAAAAATGTGAATGTTTTATTCGAGCTAGGGGCGCGGCCGAGGTGTCCAGAGACGCGTCTCCGCGCGGGCTAGCTATATGTGGAATAAAACAGGGTAGGTGCCGAACAAAAATTTTGAGTTTTGGTCAAAAAACCAGTTTTTGAACCAGAAAATTTTGATTTTCACCCCACAGCCTGGAGACCGGGACACGGATCGCGAACCAGAATTCAGGGATGAAGGGTGAGTACTATTTACACTATAAACTGATGCTATTTTGGCAAAAAATTTGGAAAAAACACTAAATTTTGAGAATTTACTTTGGAAAAATCGAAAAATTCCTAAGTGTGGTAAGGGATGAAGTCCTGACGCGCGTGTGTGCGTGCGATATGGTCAGTACGTAGGCGGAGGCCTAGTTTAGTCTAAATCCGCTGAAAACAGCTTCAAAATCGCACGTCTAGAAGTGAAGATATCGACAATTGTGTTTTTGACTCGATCCCTAAGGTGGTTTTTGGGTACTAGCAGCAATGTATGAAAAAACTAATTTTTAAAAATGTGAATGTTTTATTCGAGCTAGGGGCGCGGCCGAGGTGTCCAGAGACGCGTCTCCGCGCGGGCTAGCTATATGTGGAATAAAACAGGGTAGGTGCCGAACAAAAATTTTGAGTTTTGGTCAAAAAACCAGTTTTTGAACCAGAAAATTTTGATTTTCACCCCACAGCCTGGAGACCGGGACACGGATCGCGAACCAGAATTCAGGGATGAAGGGTGAGTACTATTTACACTATAAACTGATGCTATTTTGGCAAAAAATTTGGAAAAAACACTAAATTTTGAGAATTTACTTTGGAAAAATCGAAAAATTCCTAAGTGTGGTAAGGGATGAAGTCCTGACGCGCGTGTGTGCGTGCGATATGGTCAGTACGTAGGCGGAGGCCTAGTTTAGTCTAAATCCGCTGAAAACAGCTTCAAAATCGCACGTCTAGAAGTGAAGATATCGACAATTGTGTTTTTGACTCGATCCCTAAGGTGGTTTTTGGGTACTAGCAGCAATGTATGAAAAAACTAATTTTTAAAAATGTGAATGTTTTATTCGAGCTAGGGGCGCGGCCGAGGTGTCCAGAGACGCGTCTCCGCGCGGGCTAGCTATATGTGGAATAAAACAGGGTAGGTGCCGAACAAAAATTTTGAGTTTTGGTCAAAAAACCAGTTTTTGAACCAGAAAATTTTGATTTTCACCCCACAGCCTGGAGACCGGGACACGGATCGCGAACCAGAATTCAGGGATGAAGGGTGAGTACTATTTACACTATAAACTGATGCTATTTTGGCAAAAAATTTGGAAAAAACACTAAATTTTGAGAATTTACTTTGAAAAAATCGAAAAATTCCTAAGTGTGGTAAGGGATGAAGTCCTGACGCGCGTGTGTGCGTGCGATATGGTCAGTACGTAGGCGGAGGCCTAGTTTAGTCTAAATCCGCTGAAAAAAGCTTCAAAATCGCACGTCTAGAAGTGAAGATATCGACAATTGTGTTTTTGACTCGATCCCTAAGGTGGATTTCGGGTACTAGCAGCAATGTATGAAAAAACTATTTTTTTTAAAATGTGAATGTTTTATTCGAGCTAGGGGCGCGGGCGAGGTGTCCAGAGACGCGTCTCCGCGCGGGCTAGCTAAATATGGAATAAAACAGGGTAGGTGCCGAACAAAAATTTTGAGTTTTGGTCAAAAAACCAGTTTTTGAACCAAAAAATTTTGATTTTCACCCCACAGCCTGGAGACCGGGACACGGATCGCGAACCAGAATTCAGGGATGAAGGGTGAGTACTATTTATACTATAAACTGAGACTATTTTTGCAAAAAATTTGGAAAAAACACTAAATTTTGAGAATTTACTTTGAAAAAATCGAAAAATTCCTAAGTGTGGTAAGGGATGAAGTCCTGACGCGCGTGTGTGCGTGCGATATGGTCAGTACGTAGGCGGAGGCCTAGTTTAGTCTAAATCCGCTGAAAAAAGCTTCAAAATCGCACGTCTAGAAGTGAAGATATCGACAATTGTGTTTTTGACTCGATCCCTAAGGTGGATTTCGGGTACTAGCAGCAATGTATGAAAAAACTATTTTTTTTAAAATGTGAATGTTTTATTCGAGCTAGGGGCGCGGGCGAGGTGTCCAGAGACGCGTCTCCGCGCGGGCTAGCTAAATATGGAATAAAACAGGGTAGGTGCCGAACAAAAATTTTGAGTTTTGGTCAAAAAACCAGTTTTTGAACCAAAAAATTTTGATTTTCACCCCACAGCCTGGAGACCGGGACACGGATCGCGAACCAGAATTCAGGGATGAAGGGTGAGTACTATTTACACTATAAACTGATGCTATTTTGGCAAAAAATTTGGAAAAAACACTAAATTTTGAGAATTTACTTTGGAAAAATCGAAAAATTCCTAAGTGTGGTAAGGGATGAAGTCCTGACGCGCGTGTGTGCGTGCGATATGGTCAGTACGTAGGCGGAGGCCTAGTTTAGTCTAAATCCGCTGAAAACAGCTTCAAAATCGCACGTCTAGAAGTGAAGATATCGACAATTGTGTTTTTGACTCGATCCCTAAGGTGGTTTTTGGGTACTAGCAGCAATGTATGAAAAAACTAATTTTTAAAAATGTGAATGTTTTATTCGAGCTAGGGGCGCGGCCGAGGTGTCCAGAGACGCGTCTCCGCGCGGGCTAGCTATATGTGGAATAAAACAGGGTAGGTGCCGAACAAAAATTTTGAGTTTTGGTCAAAAAACCAGTTTTTGAACCAGAAAATTTTGATTTTCACCCCACAGCCTGGAGACCGGGACACGGATCGCGAACCAGAATTCAGGGATGAAGGGTGAGTACTATTTACACTATAAACTGATGCTATTTTGGCAAAAAATTTGGAAAAAACACTAAATTTTGAGAATTTACTTTGGAAAAATCGAAAAATTCCTAAGTGTGGTAAGGGATGAAGTCCTGACGCGCGTGTGTGCGTGCGATATGGTCAGTACGTAGGCGGAGGCCTAGTTTAGTCTAAATCCGCTGAAAACAGCTTCAAAATCGCACGTCTAGAAGTGAAGATATCGACAATTGTGTTTTTGACTCGATCCCTAAGGTGGTTTTTGGGTACTAGCAGCAATGTATGAAAAAACTAATTTTTAAAAATGTGAATGTTTTATTCGAGCTAGGGGCGCGGCCGAGGTGTCCAGAGACGCGTCTCCGCGCGGGCTAGCTATATGTGGAATAAAACAGGGTAGGTGCCGAACAAAAATTTTGAGTTTTGGTCAAAAAACCAGTTTTTGAACCAGAAAATTTTGATTTTCACCCCACAGCCTGGAGACCGGGACACGGATCGCGAACCAGAATTCAGGGATGAAGGGTGAGTACTATTTACACTATAAACTGATGCTATTTTGGCAAAAAATTTGGAAAAAACACTAAATTTTGAGAATTTACTTTGGAAAAATCGAAAAATTCCTAAGTGTGGTAAGGGATGAAGTCCTGACGCGCGTGTGTGCGTGCGATATGGTCAGTACGTAGGCGGAGGCCTAGTTTAGTCTAAATCCGCTGAAAACAGCTTCAAAATCGCACGTCTAGAAGTGAAGATATCGACAATTGTGTTTTTGACTCGATCCCTAAGGTGGTTTTTGGGTACTAGCAGCAATGTATGAAAAAACTAATTTTTAAAAATGTGAATGTTTTATTCGAGCTAGGGGCGCGGCCGAGGTGTCCAGAGACGCGTCTCCGCGCGGGCTAGCTATATGTGGAATAAAACAGGGTAGGTGCCGAACAAAAATTTTGAGTTTTGGTCAAAAAACCAGTTTTTGAACCAGAAAATTTTGATTTTCACCCCACAGCCTGGAGACCGGGACACGGATCGCGAACCAGAATTCAGGGATGAAGGGTGAGTACTATTTACACTATAAACTGATGCTATTTTGGCAAAAAATTTGGAAAAAACACTAAATTTTGAGAATTTACTTTGAAAAAATCGAAAAATTCCTAAGTGTGGTAAGGGATGAAGTCCTGACGCGCGTGTGTGCGTGCGATATGGTCAGTACGTAGGCGGAGGCCTAGTTTAGTCTAAATCCGCTGAAAAAAGCTTCAAAATCGCACGTCTAGAAGTGAAGATATCGACAATTGTGTTTTTGACTCGATCCCTAAGGTGGATTTCGGGTACTAGCAGCAATGTATGAAAAAACTATTTTTTTTAAAATGTGAATGTTTTATTCGAGCTAGGGGCGCGGGCGAGGTGTCCAGAGACGCGTCTCCGCGCGGGCTAGCTAAATATGGAATAAAACAGGGTAGGTGCCGAACAAAAATTTTGAGTTTTGGTCAAAAAACCAGTTTTTGAACCAAAAAATTTTGATTTTCACCCCACAGCCTGGAGACCGGGACACGGATCGCGAACCAGAATTCAGGGATGAAGGGTGAGTACTATTTATACTATAAACTGAGACTATTTTTGCAAAAAATTTGGAAAAAACACTAAATTTTGAGAATTTACTTTGAAAAAATCGAAAAATTCCTAAGTGTGGTAAGGGATGAAGTCCTGACGCGCGTGTGTGCGTGCGATATGGTCAGTACGTAGGCGGAGGCCTAGTTTAGTCTAAATCCGCTGAAAAAAGCTTCAAAATCGCACGTCTAGAAGTGAAGATATCGACAATTGTGTTTTTGACTCGATCCCTAAGGTGGATTTCGGGTACTAGCAGCAATGTATGAAAAAACTATTTTTTTTAAAATGTGAATGTTTTATTCGAGCTAGGGGCGCGGGCGAGGTGTCCAGAGACGCGTCTCCGCGCGGGCTAGCTAAATATGGAATAAAACAGGGTAGGTGCCGAACAAAAATTTTGAGTTTTGGTCAAAAAACCAGTTTTTGAACCAAAAAATTTTGATTTTCACCCCACAGCCTGGAGACCGGGACACGGATCGCGAACCAGAATTCAGGGATGAAGGGTGAGTACTATTTACACTATAAACTGATGCTATTTTGGCAAAAAATTTGGAAAAAACACTAAATTTTGAGAATTTACTTTGGAAAAATCGAAAAATTCCTAAGTGTGGTAAGGGATGAAGTCCTGACGCGCGTGTGTGCGTGCGATATGGTCAGTACGTAGGCGGAGGCCTAGTTTAGTCTAAATCCGCTGAAAACAGCTTCAAAATCGCACGTCTAGAAGTGAAGATATCGACAATTGTGTTTTTGACTCGATCCCTAAGGTGGTTTTTGGGTACTAGCAGCAATGTATGAAAAAACTAATTTTTAAAAATGTGAATGTTTTATTCGAGCTAGGGGCGCGGCCGAGGTGTCCAGAGACGCGTCTCCGCGCGGGCTAGCTATATGTGGAATAAAACAGGGTAGGTGCCGAACAAAAATTTTGAGTTTTGGTCAAAAAACCAGTTTTTGAACCAGAAAATTTTGATTTTCACCCCACAGCCTGGAGACCGGGACACGGATCGCGAACCAGAATTCAGGGATGAAGGGTGAGTACTATTTACACTATAAACTGATGCTATTTTGGCAAAAAATTTGGAAAAAACACTAAATTTTGAGAATTTACTTTGGAAAAATCGAAAAATTCCTAAGTGTGGTAAGGGATGAAGTCCTGACGCGCGTGTGTGCGTGCGATATGGTCAGTACGTAGGCGGAGGCCTAGTTTAGTCTAAATCCGCTGAAAACAGCTTCAAAATCGCACGTCTAGAAGTGAAGATATCGACAATTGTGTTTTTGACTCGATCCCTAAGGTGGTTTTTGGGTACTAGCAGCAATGTATGAAAAAACTAATTTTTAAAAATGTGAATGTTTTATTCGAGCTAGGGGCGCGGCCGAGGTGTCCAGAGACGCGTCTCCGCGCGGGCTAGCTATATGTGGAATAAAACAGGGTAGGTGCCGAACAAAAATTTTGAGTTTTGGTCAAAAAACCAGTTTTTGAACCAGAAAATTTTGATTTTCACCCCACAGCCTGGAGACCGGGACACGGATCGCGAACCAGAATTCAGGGATGAAGGGTGAGTACTATTTACACTATAAACTGATGCTATTTTGGCAAAAAATTTGGAAAAAACACTAAATTTTGAGAATTTACTTTGGAAAAATCGAAAAATTCCTAAGTGTGGTAAGGGATGAAGTCCTGACGCGCGTGTGTGCGTGCGATATGGTCAGTACGTAGGCGGAGGCCTAGTTTAGTCTAAATCCGCTGAAAACAGCTTCAAAATCGCACGTCTAGAAGTGAAGATATCGACAATTGTGTTTTTGACTCGATCCCTAAGGTGGTTTTTGGGTACTAGCAGCAATGTATGAAAAAACTAATTTTTAAAAATGTGAATGTTTTATTCGAGCTAGGGGCGCGGCCGAGGTGTCCAGAGACGCGTCTCCGCGCGGGCTAGCTATATGTGGAATAAAACAGGGTAGGTGCCGAACAAAAATTTTGAGTTTTGGTCAAAAAACCAGTTTTTGAACCAGAAAATTTTGATTTTCACCCCACAGCCTGGAGACCGGGACACGGATCGCGAACCAGAATTCAGGGATGAAGGGTGAGTACTATTTACACTATAAACTGATGCTATTTTGGCAAAAAATTTGGAAAAAACACTAAATTTTGAGAATTTACTTTGGAAAAATCGAAAAATTCCTAAGTGTGGTAAGGGATGAAGTCCTGACGCGCGTGTGTGCGTGCGATATGGTCAGTACGTAGGCGGAGGCCTAGTTTAGTCTAAATCCGCTGAAAACAGCTTCAAAATCGCACGTCTAGAAGTGAAGATATCGACAATTGTGTTTTTGACTCGATCCCTAAGGTGGTTTTTGGGTACTAGCAGCAATGTATGAAAAAACTAATTTTTAAAAATGTGAATGTTTTATTCGAGCTAGGGGCGCGGCCGAGGTGTCCAGAGACGCGTCTCCGCGCGGGCTAGCTATATGTGGAATAAAACAGGGTAGGTGCCGAACAAAAATTTTGAGTTTTGGTCAAAAAACCAGTTTTTGAACCAGAAAATTTTGATTTTCACCCCACAGCCTGGAGACCGGGACACGGATCGCGAACCAGAATTCAGGGATGAAGGGTGAGTACTATTTACACTATAAACTGATGCTATTTTGGCAAAAAATTTGGAAAAAACACTAAATTTTGAGAATTTACTTTGAAAAAATCGAAAAATTCCTAAGTGTGGTAAGGGATGAAGTCCTGACGCGCGTGTGTGCGTGCGATATGGTCAGTACGTAGGCGGAGGCCTAGTTTAGTCTAAATCCGCTGAAAAAAGCTTCAAAATCGCACGTCTAGAAGTGAAGATATCGACAATTGTGTTTTTGACTCGATCCCTAAGGTGGATTTCGGGTACTAGCAGCAATGTATGAAAAAACTATTTTTTTTAAAATGTGAATGTTTTATTCGAGCTAGGGGCGCGGGCGAGGTGTCCAGAGACGCGTCTCCGCGCGGGCTAGCTAAATATGGAATAAAACAGGGTAGGTGCCGAACAAAAATTTTGAGTTTTGGTCAAAAAACCAGTTTTTGAACCAAAAAATTTTGATTTTCACCCCACAGCCTGGAGACCGGGACACGGATCGCGAACCAGAATTCAGGGATGAAGGGTGAGTACTATTTATACTATAAACTGAGACTATTTTTGCAAAAAATTTGGAAAAAACACTAAATTTTGAGAATTTACTTTGAAAAAATCGAAAAATTCCTAAGTGTGGTAAGGGATGAAGTCCTGACGCGCGTGTGTGCGTGCGATATGGTCAGTACGTAGGCGGAGGCCTAGTTTAGTCTAAATCCGCTGAAAAAAGCTTCAAAATCGCACGTCTAGAAGTGAAGATATCGACAATTGTGTTTTTGACTCGATCCCTAAGGTGGATTTCGGGTACTAGCAGCAATGTATGAAAAAACTATTTTTTTTAAAATGTGAATGTTTTATTCGAGCTAGGGGCGCGGGCGAGGTGTCCAGAGACGCGTCTCCGCGCGGGCTAGCTAAATATGGAATAAAACAGGGTAGGTGCCGAACAAAAATTTTGAGTTTTGGTCAAAAAACCAGTTTTTGAACCAAAAAATTTTGATTTTCACCCCACAGCCTGGAGACCGGGACACGGATCGCGAACCAGAATTCAGGGATGAAGGGTGAGTACTATTTACACTATAAACTGATGCTATTTTGGCAAAAAATTTGGAAAAAACACTAAATTTTGAGAATTTACTTTGGAAAAATCGAAAAATTCCTAAGTGTGGTAAGGGATGAAGTCCTGACGCGCGTGTGTGCGTGCGATATGGTCAGTACGTAGGCGGAGGCCTAGTTTAGTCTAAATCCGCTGAAAACAGCTTCAAAATCGCACGTCTAGAAGTGAAGATATCGACAATTGTGTTTTTGACTCGATCCCTAAGGTGGTTTTTGGGTACTAGCAGCAATGTATGAAAAAACTAATTTTTAAAAATGTGAATGTTTTATTCGAGCTAGGGGCGCGGCCGAGGTGTCCAGAGACGCGTCTCCGCGCGGGCTAGCTATATGTGGAATAAAACAGGGTAGGTGCCGAACAAAAATTTTGAGTTTTGGTCAAAAAACCAGTTTTTGAACCAGAAAATTTTGATTTTCACCCCACAGCCTGGAGACCGGGACACGGATCGCGAACCAGAATTCAGGGATGAAGGGTGAGTACTATTTACACTATAAACTGATGCTATTTTGGCAAAAAATTTGGAAAAAACACTAAATTTTGAGAATTTACTTTGGAAAAATCGAAAAATTCCTAAGTGTGGTAAGGGATGAAGTCCTGACGCGCGTGTGTGCGTGCGATATGGTCAGTACGTAGGCGGAGGCCTAGTTTAGTCTAAATCCGCTGAAAACAGCTTCAAAATCGCACGTCTAGAAGTGAAGATATCGACAATTGTGTTTTTGACTCGATCCCTAAGGTGGTTTTTGGGTACTAGCAGCAATGTATGAAAAAACTAATTTTTAAAAATGTGAATGTTTTATTCGAGCTAGGGGCGCGGCCGAGGTGTCCAGAGACGCGTCTCCGCGCGGGCTAGCTATATGTGGAATAAAACAGGGTAGGTGCCGAACAAAAATTTTGAGTTTTGGTCAAAAAACCAGTTTTTGAACCAGAAAATTTTGATTTTCACCCCACAGCCTGGAGACCGGGACACGGATCGCGAACCAGAATTCAGGGATGAAGGGTGAGTACTATTTACACTATAAACTGATGCTATTTTGGCAAAAAATTTGGAAAAAACACTAAATTTTGAGAATTTACTTTGAAAAAATCGAAAAATTCCTAAGTGTGGTAAGGGATGAAGTCCTGACGCGCGTGTGTGCGTGCGATATGGTCAGTACGTAGGCGGAGGCCTAGTTTAGTCTAAATCCGCTGAAAAAAGCTTCAAAATCGCACGTCTAGAAGTGAAGATATCGACAATTGTGTTTTTGACTCGATCCCTAAGGTGGATTTCGGGTACTAGCAGCAATGTATGAAAAAACTATTTTTTTTAAAATGTGAATGTTTTATTCGAGCTAGGGGCGCGGGCGAGGTGTCCAGAGACGCGTCTCCGCGCGGGCTAGCTAAATATGGAATAAAACAGGGTAGGTGCCGAACAAAAATTTTGAGTTTTGGTCAAAAAACCAGTTTTTGAACCAAAAAATTTTGATTTTCACCCCACAGCCTGGAGACCGGGACACGGATCGCGAACCAGAATTCAGGGATGAAGGGTGAGTACTATTTATACTATAAACTGAGACTATTTTTGCAAAAAATTTGGAAAAAACACTAAATTTTGAGAATTTACTTTGAAAAAATCGAAAAATTCCTAAGTGTGGTAAGGGATGAAGTCCTGACGCGCGTGTGTGCGTGCGATATGGTCAGTACGTAGGCGGAGGCCTAGTTTAGTCTAAATCCGCTGAAAAAAGCTTCAAAATCGCACGTCTAGAAGTGAAGATATCGACAATTGTGTTTTTGACTCGATCCCTAAGGTGGATTTCGGGTACTAGCAGCAATGTATGAAAAAACTATTTTTTTTAAAATGTGAATGTTTTATTCGAGCTAGGGGCGCGGGCGAGGTGTCCAGAGACGCGTCTCCGCGCGGGCTAGCTAAATATGGAATAAAACAGGGTAGGTGCCGAACAAAAATTTTGAGTTTTGGTCAAAAAACCAGTTTTTGAACCAAAAAATTTTGATTTTCACCCCACAGCCTGGAGACCGGGACACGGATCGCGAACCAGAATTCAGGGATGAAGGGTGAGTACTATTTACACTATAAACTGATGCTATTTTGGCAAAAAATTTGGAAAAAACACTAAATTTTGAGAATTTACTTTGGAAAAATCGAAAAATTCCTAAGTGTGGTAAGGGATGAAGTCCTGACGCGCGTGTGTGCGTGCGATATGGTCAGTACGTAGGCGGAGGCCTAGTTTAGTCTAAATCCGCTGAAAACAGCTTCAAAATCGCACGTCTAGAAGTGAAGATATCGACAATTGTGTTTTTGACTCGATCCCTAAGGTGGTTTTTGGGTACTAGCAGCAATGTATGAAAAAACTAATTTTTAAAAATGTGAATGTTTTATTCGAGCTAGGGGCGCGGCCGAGGTGTCCAGAGACGCGTCTCCGCGCGGGCTAGCTATATGTGGAATAAAACAGGGTAGGTGCCGAACAAAAATTTTGAGTTTTGGTCAAAAAACCAGTTTTTGAACCAGAAAATTTTGATTTTCACCCCACAGCCTGGAGACCGGGACACGGATCGCGAACCAGAATTCAGGGATGAAGGGTGAGTACTATTTACACTATAAACTGATGCTATTTTGGCAAAAAATTTGGAAAAAACACTAAATTTTGAGAATTTACTTTGAAAAAATCGAAAAATTCCTAAGTGTGGTAAGGGATGAAGTCCTGACGCGCGTGTGTGCGTGCGATATGGTCAGTACGTAGGCGGAGGCCTAGTTTAGTCTAAATCCGCTGAAAAAAGCTTCAAAATCGCACGTCTAGAAGTGAAGATATCGACAATTGTGTTTTTGACTCGATCCCTAAGGTGGATTTCGGGTACTAGCAGCAATGTATGAAAAAACTATTTTTTTTAAAATGTGAATGTTTTATTCGAGCTAGGGGCGCGGGCGAGGTGTCCAGAGACGCGTCTCCGCGCGGGCTAGCTAAATATGGAATAAAACAGGGTAGGTGCCGAACAAAAATTTTGAGTTTTGGTCAAAAAACCAGTTTTTGAACCAGAAAATTTTGATTTTCACCCCACAGCCTGGAGACCGGGACACGGATCGCGAACCAGAATTCAGGGATGAAGGGTGAGTACTATTTACACTATAAACTGATGCTATTTTGGCAAAAAATTTGGAAAAAACACTAAATTTTGAGAATTTACTTTGGAAAAATCGAAAAATTCCTAAGTGTGGTAAGGGATGAAGTCCTGACGCGCGTGTGTGCGTGCGATATGGTCAGTACGTAGGCGGAGGCCTAGTTTAGTCTAAATCCGCTGAAAACAGCTTCAAAATCGCACGTCTAGAAGTGAAGATATCGACAATTGTGTTTTTGACTCGATCCCTAAGGTGGTTTTTGGGTACTAGCAGCAATGTATGAAAAAACTAATTTTTAAAAATGTGAATGTTTTATTCGAGCTAGGGGCGCGGCCGAGGTGTCCAGAGACGCGTCTCCGCGCGGGCTAGCTATATGTGGAATAAAACAGGGTAGGTGCCGAACAAAAATTTTGAGTTTTGGTCAAAAAACCAGTTTTTGAACCAGAAAATTTTGATTTTCACCCCACAGCCTGGAGACCGGGACACGGATCGCGAACCAGAATTCAGGGATGAAGGGTGAGTACTATTTACACTATAAACTGATGCTATTTTGGCAAAAAATTTGGAAAAAACACTAAATTTTGAGAATTTACTTTGAAAAAATCGAAAAATTCCTAAGTGTGGTAAGGGATGAAGTCCTGACGCGCGTGTGTGCGTGCGATATGGTCAGTACGTAGGCGGAGGCCTAGTTTAGTCTAAATCCGCTGAAAACAGCTTCAAAATCGCACGTCTAGAAGTGAAGATATCGACAATTGTGTTTTTGACTCGATCCCTAAGGTGGTTTTTGGGTACTAGCAGCAATGTATGAAAAAACTAATTTTTAAAAATGTGAATGTTTTATTCGAGCTAGGGGCGCGGCCGAGGTGTCCAGAGACGCGTCTCCGCGCGGGCTAGCTATATGTGGAATAAAACAGGGTAGGTGCCGAACAAAAATTTTGAGTTTTGGTCAAAAAACCAGTTTTTGAACCAGAAAATTTTGATTTTCACCCCACAGCCTGGAGACCGGGACACGGATCGCGAACCAGAATTCAGGGATGAAGGGTGAGTACTATTTACACTATAAACTGATGCTATTTTGGCAAAAAATTTGGAAAAAACACTAAATTTTGAGAATTTACTTTGGAAAAATCGAAAAATTCCTAAGTGTGGTAAGGGATGAAGTCCTGACGCGCGTGTGTGCGTGCGATATGGTCAGTACGTAGGCGGAGGCCTAGTTTAGTCTAAATCCGCTGAAAACAGCTTCAAAATCGCACGTCTAGAAGTGAAGATATCGACAATTGTGTTTTTGACTCGATCCCTAAGGTGGTTTTTGGGTACTAGCAGCAATGTATGAAAAAACTAATTTTTAAAAATGTGAATGTTTTATTCGAGCTAGGGGCGCGGCCGAGGTGTCCAGAGACGCGTCTCCGCGCGGGCTAGCTATATGTGGAATAAAACAGGGTAGGTGCCGAACAAAAATTTTGAGTTTTGGTCAAAAAACCAGTTTTTGAACCAGAAAATTTTGATTTTCACCCCACAGCCTGGAGACCGGGACACGGATCGCGAACCAGAATTCAGGGATGAAGGGTGAGTACTATTTACACTATAAACTGATGCTATTTTGGCAAAAAATTTGGAAAAAACACTAAATTTTGAGAATTTACTTTGAAAAAATCGAAAAATTCCTAAGTGTGGTAAGGGATGAAGTCCTGACGCGCGTGTGTGCGTGCGATATGGTCAGTACGTAGGCGGAGGCCTAGTTTAGTCTAAATCCGCTGAAAAAAGCTTCAAAATCGCACGTCTAGAAGTGAAGATATCGACAATTGTGTTTTTGACTCGATCCCTAAGGTGGATTTCGGGTACTAGCAGCAATGTATGAAAAAACTATTTTTTTTAAAATGTGAATGTTTTATTCGAGCTAGGGGCGCGGGCGAGGTGTCCAGAGACGCGTCTCCGCGCGGGCTAGCTAAATATGGAATAAAACAGGGTAGGTGCCGAACAAAAATTTTGAGTTTTGGTCAAAAAACCAGTTTTTGAACCAAAAAATTTTGATTTTCACCCCACAGCCTGGAGACCGGGACACGGATCGCGAACCAGAATTCAGGGATGAAGGGTGAGTACTATTTATACTATAAACTGAGACTATTTTTGCAAAAAATTTGGAAAAAACACTAAATTTTGAGAATTTACTTTGAAAAAATCGAAAAATTCCTAAGTGTGGTAAGGGATGAAGTCCTGACGCGCGTGTGTGCGTGCGATATGGTCAGTACGTAGGCGGAGGCCTAGTTTAGTCTAAATCCGCTGAAAAAAGCTTCAAAATCGCACGTCTAGAAGTGAAGATATCGACAATTGTGTTTTTGACTCGATCCCTAAGGTGGATTTCGGGTACTAGCAGCAATGTATGAAAAAACTATTTTTTTTAAAATGTGAATGTTTTATTCGAGCTAGGGGCGCGGGCGAGGTGTCCAGAGACGCGTCTCCGCGCGGGCTAGCTAAATATGGAATAAAACAGGGTAGGTGCCGAACAAAAATTTTGAGTTTTGGTCAAAAAACCAGTTTTTGAACCAAAAAATTTTGATTTTCACCCCACAGCCTGGAGACCGGGACACGGATCGCGAACCAGAATTCAGGGATGAAGGGTGAGTACTATTTACACTATAAACTGATGCTATTTTGGCAAAAAATTTGGAAAAAACACTAAATTTTGAGAATTTACTTTGGAAAAATCGAAAAATTCCTAAGTGTGGTAAGGGATGAAGTCCTGACGCGCGTGTGTGCGTGCGATATGGTCAGTACGTAGGCGGAGGCCTAGTTTAGTCTAAATCCGCTGAAAACAGCTTCAAAATCGCACGTCTAGAAGTGAAGATATCGACAATTGTGTTTTTGACTCGATCCCTAAGGTGGTTTTTGGGTACTAGCAGCAATGTATGAAAAAACTAATTTTTAAAAATGTGAATGTTTTATTCGAGCTAGGGGCGCGGCCGAGGTGTCCAGAGACGCGTCTCCGCGCGGGCTAGCTATATGTGGAATAAAACAGGGTAGGTGCCGAACAAAAATTTTGAGTTTTGGTCAAAAAACCAGTTTTTGAACCAGAAAATTTTGATTTTCACCCCACAGCCTGGAGACCGGGACACGGATCGCGAACCAGAATTCAGGGATGAAGGGTGAGTACTATTTACACTATAAACTGATGCTATTTTGGCAAAAAATTTGGAAAAAACACTAAATTTTGAGAATTTACTTTGAAAAAATCGAAAAATTCCTAAGTGTGGTAAGGGATGAAGTCCTGACGCGCGTGTGTGCGTGCGATATGGTCAGTACGTAGGCGGAGGCCTAGTTTAGTCTAAATCCGCTGAAAAAAGCTTCAAAATCGCACGTCTAGAAGTGAAGATATCGACAATTGTGTTTTTGACTCGATCCCTAAGGTGGATTTCGGGTACTAGCAGCAATGTATGAAAAAACTATTTTTTTTAAAATGTGAATGTTTTATTCGAGCTAGGGGCGCGGGCGAGGTGTCCAGAGACGCGTCTCCGCGCGGGCTAGCTAAATATGGAATAAAACAGGGTAGGTGCCGAACAAAAATTTTGAGTTTTGGTCAAAAAACCAGTTTTTGAACCAAAAAATTTTGATTTTCACCCCACAGCCTGGAGACCGGGACACGGATCGCGAACCAGAATTCAGGGATGAAGGGTGAGTACTATTTATACTATAAACTGAGACTATTTTTGCAAAAAATTTGGAAAAAACACTAAATTTTGAGAATTTACTTTGAAAAAATCGAAAAATTCCTAAGTGTGGTAAGGGATGAAGTCCTGACGCGCGTGTGTGCGTGCGATATGGTCAGTACGTAGGCGGAGGCCTAGTTTAGTCTAAATCCGCTGAAAAAAGCTTCAAAATCGCACGTCTAGAAGTGAAGATATCGACAATTGTGTTTTTGACTCGATCCCTAAGGTGGATTTCGGGTACTAGCAGCAATGTATGAAAAAACTATTTTTTTTAAAATGTGAATGTTTTATTCGAGCTAGGGGCGCGGGCGAGGTGTCCAGAGACGCGTCTCCGCGCGGGCTAGCTAAATATGGAATAAAACAGGGTAGGTGCCGAACAAAAATTTTGAGTTTTGGTCAAAAAACCAGTTTTTGAACCAAAAAATTTTGATTTTCACCCCACAGCCTGGAGACCGGGACACGGATCGCGAACCAGAATTCAGGGATGAAGGGTGAGTACTATTTACACTATAAACTGATGCTATTTTGGCAAAAAATTTGGAAAAAACACTAAATTTTGAGAATTTACTTTGGAAAAATCGAAAAATTCCTAAGTGTGGTAAGGGATGAAGTCCTGACGCGCGTGTGTGCGTGCGATATGGTCAGTACGTAGGCGGAGGCCTAGTTTAGTCTAAATCCGCTGAAAACAGCTTCAAAATCGCACGTCTAGAAGTGAAGATATCGACAATTGTGTTTTTGACTCGATCCCTAAGGTGGTTTTTGGGTACTAGCAGCAATGTATGAAAAAACTAATTTTTAAAAATGTGAATGTTTTATTCGAGCTAGGGGCGCGGCCGAGGTGTCCAGAGACGCGTCTCCGCGCGGGCTAGCTATATGTGGAATAAAACAGGGTAGGTGCCGAACAAAAATTTTGAGTTTTGGTCAAAAAACCAGTTTTTGAACCAGAAAATTTTGATTTTCACCCCACAGCCTGGAGACCGGGACACGGATCGCGAACCAGAATTCAGGGATGAAGGGTGAGTACTATTTACACTATAAACTGATGCTATTTTGGCAAAAAATTTGGAAAAAACACTAAATTTTGAGAATTTACTTTGAAAAAATCGAAAAATTCCTAAGTGTGGTAAGGGATGAAGTCCTGACGCGCGTGTGTGCGTGCGATATGGTCAGTACGTAGGCGGAGGCCTAGTTTAGTCTAAATCCGCTGAAAAAAGCTTCAAAATCGCACGTCTAGAAGTGAAGATATCGACAATTGTGTTTTTGACTCGATCCCTAAGGTGGATTTCGGGTACTAGCAGCAATGTATGAAAAAACTATTTTTTTTAAAATGTGAATGTTTTATTCGAGCTAGGGGCGCGGGCGAGGTGTCCAGAGACGCGTCTCCGCGCGGGCTAGCTAAATATGGAATAAAACAGGGTAGGTGCCGAACAAAAATTTTGAGTTTTGGTCAAAAAACCAGTTTTTGAACCAGAAAATTTTGATTTTCACCCCACAGCCTGGAGACCGGGACACGGATCGCGAACCAGAATTCAGGGATGAAGGGTGAGTACTATTTACACTATAAACTGATGCTATTTTGGCAAAAAATTTGGAAAAAACACTAAATTTTGAGAATTTACTTTGGAAAAATCGAAAAATTCCTAAGTGTGGTAAGGGATGAAGTCCTGACGCGCGTGTGTGCGTGCGATATGGTCAGTACGTAGGCGGAGGCCTAGTTTAGTCTAAATCCGCTGAAAACAGCTTCAAAATCGCACGTCTAGAAGTGAAGATATCGACAATTGTGTTTTTGACTCGATCCCTAAGGTGGTTTTTGGGTACTAGCAGCAATGTATGAAAAAACTAATTTTTAAAAATGTGAATGTTTTATTCGAGCTAGGGGCGCGGCCGAGGTGTCCAGAGACGCGTCTCCGCGCGGGCTAGCTATATGTGGAATAAAACAGGGTAGGTGCCGAACAAAAATTTTGAGTTTTGGTCAAAAAACCAGTTTTTGAACCAGAAAATTTTGATTTTCACCCCACAGCCTGGAGACCGGGACACGGATCGCGAACCAGAATTCAGGGATGAAGGGTGAGTACTATTTACACTATAAACTGATGCTATTTTGGCAAAAAATTTGGAAAAAACACTAAATTTTGAGAATTTACTTTGAAAAAATCGAAAAATTCCTAAGTGTGGTAAGGGATGAAGTCCTGACGCGCGTGTGTGCGTGCGATATGGTCAGTACGTAGGCGGAGGCCTAGTTTAGTTAAATCCGCTGAAAACAGCTTCAAAATCGCACGTCTAGAAGTGAAGATATCGACAATTGTGTTTTTGACTCGATCCCTAAGGTGGTTTTTGGGTACTAGCAGCAATGTATGAAAAAACTAATTTTTAAAAATGTGAATGTTTTATTCGAGCTAGGGGCGCGGCCGAGGTGTCCAGAGACGCGTCTCCGCGCGGGCTAGCTATATGTGGAATAAAACAGGGTAGGTGCCGAACAAAAATTTTGAGTTTTGGTCAAAAAACCAGTTTTTGAACCAGAAAATTTTGATTTTCACCCACAGCCTGGAGACCGGGACACGGATCGCGAACCAGAATTCAGGGATGAAGGGTGAGTACTATTTACACTATAAACTGATGCTATTTTGGCAAAAATTTGGAAAAAACACTAAATTTTGAGAATTTACTTTGGAAAAAATCGAAAAATTCTAAGTGTGGTAAGGGATGAAGTCCTGACGCGCGTGTGTGCGTGCGATATGGTCAGTACGCGTAGGCGGAGGCCTAGTTTAGTCTAAATCCGCTGAAAACAGCTTCAAAATCGCACGTCTAGAAGTGAAGATATCGACAATTGTGTTTTTGACTCGATCCCTAAGGTGGTTTTTGGGTACTAGCAGCAATGTATGAAAAAACTAATTTTTAAAAATGTGAATGTTTTATTCGAGCTAGGGGCGCGGCCGAGGTGTCCAGAGACGCGTCTCCGCGCGGGCTAGCTATATGTGGAATAAAACAGGGTAGGTGCCGAACAAAAATTTTGAGTTTTGGTCAAAAAACCAGTTTTTGAACCAGAAAATTTTGATTTTCACCCCACAGCCTGGAGACCGGGACACGGATCGCGAACCAGAATTCAGGGATGAAGGGTGAGTACTATTTACACTATAAACTGATGCTATTTTGGCAAAAAATTTGGAAAAAACACTAAATTTTGAGAATTTACTTTGAAAAAATCGAAAAATTCCTAAGTGTGGTAAGGGATGAAGTCCTGACGCGCGTGTGTGCGTGCGATATGGTCAGTACGTAGGCGGAGGCCTAGTTTAGTCTAAATCCGCTGAAAAAAGCTTCAAAATCGCACGTCTAGAAGTGAAGATATCGACAATTGTGTTTTTGACTCGATCCCTAAGGTGGATTTCGGGTACTAGCAGCAATGTATGAAAAAACTATTTTTTTTAAAATGTGAATGTTTTATTCGAGCTAGGGGCGCGGGCGAGGTGTCCAGAGACGCGTCTCCGCGCGGGCTAGCTAAATATGGAATAAAACAGGGTAGGTGCCGAACAAAAATTTTGAGTTTTGGTCAAAAAACCAGTTTTTGAACCAAAAAATTTTGATTTTCACCCCACAGCCTGGAGACCGGGACACGGATCGCGAACCAGAATTCAGGGATGAAGGGTGAGTACTATTTATACTATAAACTGAGACTATTTTTGCAAAAAATTTGGAAAAAACACTAAATTTTGAGAATTTACTTTGAAAAAATCGAAAAATTCCTAAGTGTGGTAAGGGATGAAGTCCTGACGCGCGTGTGTGCGTGCGATATGGTCAGTACGTAGGCGGAGGCCTAGTTTAGTCTAAATCCGCTGAAAAAAGCTTCAAAATCGCACGTCTAGAAGTGAAGATATCGACAATTGTGTTTTTGACTCGATCCCTAAGGTGGATTTCGGGTACTAGCAGCAATGTATGAAAAAACTATTTTTTTTAAAATGTGAATGTTTTATTCGAGCTAGGGGCGCGGGCGAGGTGTCCAGAGACGCGTCTCCGCGCGGGCTAGCTAAATATGGAATAAAACAGGGTAGGTGCCGAACAAAAATTTTGAGTTTTGGTCAAAAAACCAGTTTTTGAACCAAAAAATTTTGATTTTCACCCCACAGCCTGGAGACCGGGACACGGATCGCGAACCAGAATTCAGGGATGAAGGGTGAGTACTATTTACACTATAAACTGATGCTATTTTGGCAAAAAATTTGGAAAAAACACTAAATTTTGAGAATTTACTTTGGAAAAATCGAAAAATTCCTAAGTGTGGTAAGGGATGAAGTCCTGACGCGCGTGTGTGCGTGCGATATGGTCAGTACGTAGGCGGAGGCCTAGTTTAGTCTAAATCCGCTGAAAACAGCTTCAAAATCGCACGTCTAGAAGTGAAGATATCGACAATTGTGTTTTTGACTCGATCCCTAAGGTGGTTTTTGGGTACTAGCAGCAATGTATGAAAAAACTAATTTTTAAAAATGTGAATGTTTTATTCGAGCTAGGGGCGCGGCCGAGGTGTCCAGAGACGCGTCTCCGCGCGGGCTAGCTATATGTGGAATAAAACAGGGTAGGTGCCGAACAAAAATTTTGAGTTTTGGTCAAAAAACCAGTTTTTGAACCAGAAAATTTTGATTTTCACCCCACAGCCTGGAGACCGGGACACGGATCGCGAACCAGAATTCAGGGATGAAGGGTGAGTACTATTTACACTATAAACTGATGCTATTTTGGCAAAAAATTTGGAAAAAACACTAAATTTTGAGAATTTACTTTGAAAAAATCGAAAAATTCCTAAGTGTGGTAAGGGATGAAGTCCTGACGCGCGTGTGTGCGTGCGATATGGTCAGTACGTAGGCGGAGGCCTAGTTTAGTCTAAATCCGCTGAAAAAAGCTTCAAAATCGCACGTCTAGAAGTGAAGATATCGACAATTGTGTTTTTGACTCGATCCCTAAGGTGGATTTCGGGTACTAGCAGCAATGTATGAAAAAACTATTTTTTTTAAAATGTGAATGTTTTATTCGAGCTAGGGGCGCGGGCGAGGTGTCCAGAGACGCGTCTCCGCGCGGGCTAGCTAAATATGGAATAAAACAGGGTAGGTGCCGAACAAAAATTTTGAGTTTTGGTCAAAAAACCAGTTTTTGAACCAGAAAATTTTGATTTTCACCCCACAGCCTGGAGACCGGGACACGGATCGCGAACCAGAATTCAGGGATGAAGGGTGAGTACTATTTACACTATAAACTGATGCTATTTTGGCAAAAAATTTGGAAAAAACACTAAATTTTGAGAATTTACTTTGGAAAAATCGAAAAATTCCTAAGTGTGGTAAGGGATGAAGTCCTGACGCGCGTGTGTGCGTGCGATATGGTCAGTACGTAGGCGGAGGCCTAGTTTAGTCTAAATCCGCTGAAAACAGCTTCAAAATCGCACGTCTAGAAGTGAAGATATCGACAATTGTGTTTTTGACTCGATCCCTAAGGTGGTTTTTGGGTACTAGCAGCAATGTATGAAAAAACTAATTTTTAAAAATGTGAATGTTTTATTCGAGCTAGGGGCGCGGCCGAGGTGTCCAGAGACGCGTCTCCGCGCGGGCTAGCTATATGTGGAATAAAACAGGGTAGGTGCCGAACAAAAATTTTGAGTTTTGGTCAAAAAACCAGTTTTTGAACCAGAAAATTTTGATTTTCACCCCACAGCCTGGAGACCGGGACACGGATCGCGAACCAGAATTCAGGGATGAAGGGTGAGTACTATTTACACTATAAACTGATGCTATTTTGGCAAAAAATTTGGAAAAAACACTAAATTTTGAGAATTTACTTTGAAAAAATCGAAAAATTCCTAAGTGTGGTAAGGGATGAAGTCCTGACGCGCGTGTGTGCGTGCGATATGGTCAGTACGTAGGCGGAGGCCTAGTTTAGTCTAAATCCGCTGAAAACAGCTTCAAAATCGCACGTCTAGAAGTGAAGATATCGACAATTGTGTTTTTGACTCGATCCCTAAGGTGGTTTTTGGGTACTAGCAGCAATGTATGAAAAAACTAATTTTTAAAAATGTGAATGTTTTATTCGAGCTAGGGGCGCGGCCGAGGTGTCCAGAGACGCGTCTCCGCGCGGGCTAGCTATATGTGGAATAAAACAGGGTAGGTGCCGAACAAAAATTTTGAGTTTTGGTCAAAAAACCAGTTTTTGAACCAGAAAATTTTGATTTTCACCCCACAGCCTGGAGACCGGGACACGGATCGCGAACCAGAATTCAGGGATGAAGGGTGAGTACTATTTACACTATAAACTGATGCTATTTTGGCAAAAAATTTGGAAAAAACACTAAATTTTGAGAATTTACTTTGGAAAAATCGAAAAATTCCTAAGTGTGGTAAGGGATGAAGTCCTGACGCGCGTGTGTGCGTGCGATATGGTCAGTACGTAGGCGGAGGCCTAGTTTAGTCTAAATCCGCTGAAAACAGCTTCAAAATCGCACGTCTAGAAGTGAAGATATCGACAATTGTGTTTTTGACTCGATCCCTAAGGTGGTTTTTGGGTACTAGCAGCAATGTATGAAAAAACTAATTTTTAAAAATGTGAATGTTTTATTCGAGCTAGGGGCGCGGCCGAGGTGTCCAGAGACGCGTCTCCGCGCGGGCTAGCTATATGTGGAATAAAACAGGGTAGGTGCCGAACAAAAATTTTGAGTTTTGGTCAAAAAACCAGTTTTTGAACCAGAAAATTTTGATTTTCACCCCACAGCCTGGAGACCGGGACACGGATCGCGAACCAGAATTCAGGGATGAAGGGTGAGTACTATTTACACTATAAACTGATGCTATTTTGGCAAAAAATTTGGAAAAAACACTAAATTTTGAGAATTTACTTTGAAAAAATCGAAAAATTCCTAAGTGTGGTAAGGGATGAAGTCCTGACGCGCGTGTGTGCGTGCGATATGGTCAGTACGTAGGCGGAGGCCTAGTTTAGTCTAAATCCGCTGAAAAAAGCTTCAAAATCGCACGTCTAGAAGTGAAGATATCGACAATTGTGTTTTTGACTCGATCCCTAAGGTGGATTTCGGGTACTAGCAGCAATGTATGAAAAAACTATTTTTTTTAAAATGTGAATGTTTTATTCGAGCTAGGGGCGCGGGCCGAGGTGTCCAGAGACGCGTCTCCGCGCGGGCTAGCTAAATATGGAATAAAACAGGGTAGGTGCCGAACAAAAATTTTGAGTTTTGGTCAAAAAACCCAGTTTTTGAAC